>BSUD01000231.1:237938-290008 GCA_033239045.1 Fagopyrum esculentum
AAAAAAAAAAAAAAAAAAGAACAAATGATGACAAAAAATTTTAAGCCCCGTGCATAGCATGGGCTTGATCATTTAGTATATAAGTAAACCTTGGAATCTCTCTAACAATATTAAACACTAATCATAACTAAACATAATCCTTAATATTGTTAATATTCCCCCTTAAGTGAGACGTGTCTTTAGTTAATCTTAGCTTGTGAAGGAGTTGATGGAATATTGGTCGAAGAAGAGGCTTAGTTAAGGTATCTTCTAGCCGATCATCAGTGAAGACAACGATCACACGAAGAGAAACTCGTTGAACCTACTCTCAAACAAAGTGGTACGCTAGAGCGATGTGTTTCATACGGGAGTGAAATATAGGGTTTGGACTAAGGTTGGCAGCACCCAAATTGTCATAGTAAATACTCAGAGAGGTATGAAGAGGTGCATGTAGTTCTTTAGAAGTTGTGTGACCCATAAAAGTTCAGATGAAGTATCGGCAATGGCCTTGTACTCAGCTTTAGTGGACGAACATGCAACATATCTTTGCTTCTGAGAGTTCCAAGAGATGGCATTACTTACAAGATACAGTATGCATCTAGTTGTGGAGATATAGTCATCACAATCACCAACCCGTTTGAATTAGAGAACACATGAAGAGAAGGCTCGGGTGAGGGAGAAATGTGAATGCCAAGATGTATAGAACCAAAGAGATAACGCAGAAGACGCTTTAGATTCATCCAGTGAGCTGTTGATGGAGCTTGTTCACCAAAAACCCAACATTTGGTCGTGTTAAACCAAGGTACTAGAGGTTACCTACCAATGTTTTGTAGTCAGTCGGCGAAAGGACAGGCATACCCAATTGTTGATGAAGAGAGTATGTTGGCGACAGAGGAGTGGAGACATGCTTGACACCATCCATTTCGGCTTTTAGAAGCAAGTCCTAGATGTATTTCCTCTGAGACAAGAAGATCCCACCTTCAGTACTACGTAGAACTTCCACACCAAGAAAATATGAATATAGAACCCAAATCTTCTAGAGAGAACTTAGGGTGTGTTCGGCAAGCCCATTTCAAGGATGGATTATTCTGGTCAAGATTATTTTGGGTTATTTGACCAAAAACTTTCATCCTCCAACAGATGGATGATTATTGGAAATAATAATCCCCTAGAATAATTTGGAGAAAGTGCCGGATTGACCCTTAGCTAATGGTGACGCAACAAGATTTGAGAGGATCGAAGATGAGTTTCCAACGAGGATAATGTCATCCACACAAAACAAAGGGGTAGAGTAGATGTGAGCCTTTAGAGTACACAAAAAAATAAGCATATGCCACCGAGTTTGTAAAATCAAGTTGTCGAAGAAAGACTTTCGTTCATTGTATCAGGCCCTTGGTACTTGCTTAAGGCCGTATATGGCCTTTTTGAGCTTGTATATATGTGGTGGGTGAGATGTGTCGACAAAGCCTAGGAGTTGACTCATATACACCTCACCGTAGAGCGTGCCTTGCAGGAAGGCATTGTTGATGTCCAATTGGAGGAAAGGCCAACCTCGAGAGACAGTTATAGTCGGAACCACTCAAACCGTAACCGACTTAACCACCGGCCTGAACGTCTCGGTGTAGTTTCAACTCGGACATTGATGAAACCCTTTGGCAACCAAGCGAGATTTGTGTTAGTCAATGAATCCATGAGGGAGATTACTTGACCCGATAGACCCACTTGCAACCCACTAAGTTGTCATGGGAAGTAGGCGGAATAAGCTCCCACGTTTTGTTGAGGCAAAGCGCATTGAACTTAGCTTGCATAGCCAATCGTCGTTCAGGGGTTTTGAGAGCTTGGGTTATGGCTCTAGGTTCTTGAGAGGAATTTTTAATTAGGACAGCTATGAGATTTAGATTTTGTATCGGTTGGAGACATTGTTACGTGATCTAGTTTCAACTCTAGGTCTGGGTAGAGTAGCGGAAGGGGATTGAGGTATATGGGTTGGAATAGAGAGAGTGGGCTTGGATTGAGCAAATTGAGCAATAATGGGTTGAGTAAGTGCACAAGGAGTGGTGGAGGGATATGAAATGGCCGGTAACTCAAATTGAGTTTCTAGAGGTGGGCAAGGAGATCTAGGATGAGGATTAAGGATAGTTAGACCAGAAGCGGTCCATTCAGACGTAGGTTACGGAGATGAAGATGGATTATGTGCCATCTTGGTGTAAGGCATCTCATGTTCAACAAACCGAACATCACGAGAGGTATAGACACGTTTTATGATAGGATCCATGCATTGATATGCGCTCTGAGTTGATGAATATCTAATAAAGACACAAAGGATGGACTTGGATTGAAGTTTGTGACTATTATAGGGTCGTAAACAAGGAAAACATAAGCACCCAAAGCTTTTGAGCTTGGCATAGTTCGGATGCCTAGTTATGAGACAAAAGAATGGTGACTCATTTTGAAGAAATGGCGTTGGAAGCCGATTATGAGGTACGTAGTTGTGATCATTGCAAGTGGACAATGATCAAGAGGCATACAGAAAAAAGTAAGAAGAGATAGACCAATCTCCACAATATGGCGATGCTTTCTTTTGGACAAGTCATTGTGTTTGGGTGTGTGAGGGGGAGAGGTAAGATGAGTGATACCATTGTCACTAAGAAATGATCGAAGGAAAATGTATTCACCACCATTGTCCGAGTAAAGAACTTTGGTTTTGGATTTAAAAAACTAGAGTTCGAAACCGGATGAACAAAGTTGGTTTCAGATTTTTGCTTCATTGAACAGAGCCACATATATCTTGTAAAATGACCAATAAACACCACATAATACTTGTATACATTAAAAGATGAGGCATGAGAACTCCAAGCATTTGAGAAAAAATTTCAATTAGAGAACTCGAAGTAATGGAAGAAGTATAGAAGGGCAAACTTATGAGTTTTAATAATGTTGCTAAGATGTATAATCCAAGATTAAATGAAGCATGTCCTAGATGAAACTTTCTAGATAACAACTGAAAAACAGCAGACGGAGATGAACTAGGCCCTAAATAGATTCCTTTAACACAAGGACCCTTCAGAAGAATGGTTTTGGACTTGAGGTTTTGCAGATGAAAGGAATTAGATAAGAAAATCACAACATATGATGTATTATGAGTGAGTTTCGAAACTGAAATGAGATTTTTGGACATGGTGGGAACACAAAGAACATTTTCGAGATTGAATCTGTGCTTAGCGGAAGACATAGGAAGTGAACCAAAATGTGTGATATGAAGGCCCTTACCATTTCCAACTTACATCTCATCGGGGCCATTGTATGGATAGCGAGGAGCTAGGTTTTGAAGACCCTTACCATTTCCAACTTACGTCTCATCGGGGAGATTGTATGGATAGTGAGTAGCTAGGTTTTAAACGCCACTATCCATAAGCCATGAATTGGTAGGTGAGGAGGTAGTGAAAAAATTTTTCGGTGTAGCAAGATAACGAGCCGACGATGGTGCCTCAATTGTGGGATGGAGTGCTCAGAAAACCGACATTGAGCAAGCTCAGGGCCAACTTGCCTACACCACTAGCACCTTCCTTTTAAGGGTTTAAGACCATTAGGTGACAAAGTGTCAAAAGGGCTAGAGTTAGAAGGTGTGTGAGGTGGGCGTTGAAGATTTGTTGAAAGGGAAGAGTGGGTCGGAGATGGTTGTGATCAAGCATGCTGAGAAGACTTACCATTGCCTTTTGTAGACTGTGATTGAGCATTGAATGCAGTGAGAGGAGCACTTGATTCCTTATGATTGTGTTTGAGGGAGAGCTTATTATTGATGAGTTTCTCGTGAAGAGTCTCAAACGAGATGGAGGTATCTCGAGCGTTGATTGCATGAACAACAGAAAGGTAAGTCTCATTGATCCCTCGTAGAATGTAGTCAGTGAGATCCTTTGGCGAGACTGGGGATCTAGAGAAGCAAGAAGATTGGCAAGGCTCCGAATTTGTTGCTTAGACACAGTGATTGAATCACAGTTCTTCACCACACGTTGTAGTCTGTCCATGACCTGTTTCACATGACCCCGAGAAGGGTTCCCATACGTGAGACGAAGAGTCTCCCAGGCGCCATGAGAAGTGGTGTCAGTTGTAGCGAAGCTGGCAACCTCAGACAAAAGAGTACCAAGAACTACACCATAGACAAGTTTGTCTTGACGAACATGACTTTCGTAAGCAGGGTTTAGAAGGCTACAAGGGCAATTGTGGTGCCAAGAACAAAGTCTTGAAGCATATTCAACATTGGAGAAGAGTTTATAAGGTTAGGGTTTGTTTGGTGGTTTGGCGGCCGGATCTACGGTTGGTACATGTACCCCCGTTTGGTTAGAAGTGCGGAAGCAAAAACGGAATCGAAATGAATCTAGTCCATATGTTTACCTTATTCATGAATAACTTTTTGGAATCATTCCTTGTGGTTGCATTTACATGTAGTTGACTCCCCTATTTTGTTTCCCTACAAGGTATCAACACTAATCAAATTTTACTACAATTGCTTAAAATCACATGGAGCAATCCCATAAAATTTCATGAATAATGACATATATATGGACTAAATTAGTTTCCATTCTGTTTCCGTTTTCGGAGGTTGGAACCAAACGGGCCCGTAGAGTTGTAAGGACTGAGTGAGTGAAGAGTGTATACATACATGAGAGAGCGGTCCCATGGATTTTAACAAGAATAATCCTCTAATTTAGCATTTCTCCTCGTCATTTACACAAAATGAGCAAAAACTCACCATACCTTTTAAAATTACAATTTATATGTATTTATGAAATATCTCTTGACAAATTTATCAGTTCACAATTTGTCCATGGAAGCACTGATGAAATTCCACACAAACTTATGAAACTCACGGTATCATTATAGGGCGATCAATATTCTTGTCAGAGCAAAAACTCAAGATACCTTGCAAACCGAAATTAAGAGTCTCTATTCCGAGACAGTTGTCTGAAGAGGCAGGACACTCTCAACTTCTTTGCCTTTGGCGTTCCTCTCTGCAACTAGTTTCGACATTCCAAACATCTGAAACGTAGAATATAGGATGTAGGGCAAATAAGATACATAATCTTTTGCAAGTCTGACTATTTTCACTCTTGTGCTGAATCAAATGAATTAAATCTATTTAGGCTCACCTTCTGAACAGTTTTTTTAAAGCAACTTTTGTGTTCGTCCATGGAAGCACTGATGAATTCATCAATGTGATCCTTAACATCCTCCAAAAAAGTTGCATCGTCTTTCTTCTTCCTACGGCATGATGAAATAGAAGGGTTTGGAGCTGCAGCTGATGCCTTAGTTTCACCTTGGCTCTGTTGTGATTCCATCCTAGATTGTATGGTAAACAGTCAGACATAATTTACAAGTGCATTTTGCATCTCCCTTGAAATTAGTTGGTAAAATAAGAATCAAAAGAAAGAACAGGACTCGGAAAAAGAATCAGGAAAGGAAAGTAGCAAGAGCACTTAAGGAGACAAAGTATGAAGCAACAACTGATGACCAAGAGAGTACATCTGCAATTGTCCATATGAACTCATTGGTTTAGCATTATTAGCTAGAAAGGATACTTCTTATGTACATTCACCGTATACACTCTAGTTAGACTAGCTACACTTAACAATTGACATTCTTTCTCTGATTCAAAACTGCTTACTAGAATGCGTGCCACAACCCACAGGCAAGTTCTTAAGCAAATTATGAAGGGTGTTAATTGATCAATAATAATTTGTAATGCTTCAATTCCCTTTAATAAAAAAATTGATGAAGTATATGACTTTGAGAACAAATTGGCAACACCTGCTAAGAATAGCCCTCCTACAAAAACTTATGCAATACTTGAAGAGTAACCTACAGAAATTTATACACAAATAATGACATGATTCGTCTAATGGTCATCAACTACCTAATCACTCCATCTAATAATCACAAAAAACAACCACCGAGTTTAGATTCAGTTTCAAAATTTGAATTGGATCAAACCAAACAAGGAAAAAACTGAAGATATTGTTCAGAGACAGCTAAAGAAACCCTTATTTATCAAAGTAGATAAAAATTAAATAAAAAGATAAGTATTAAATCAACACATAAACCCTAAAACTGACAAATGTTATCAACCAGGTCAAGGACACGACTCTACCTACACACCAACCCTCTACCCAAAATATCACACCAAATTCAACCACCTAAATCTGAAAGGATTTATCTTTACAACTTCGAATGGAATTTACAATAAAATGAACAATATCATTAAAATATGAATTAGACATAGCAATCCGAAATCTACGTTAAGTGCAAAATTTAAACCACTTATATAGATTGAGCCACAAATTCCAAAGTTTTCTCGTATTTTGTTCTAGTATGAATCTGAATTGAGAAGAATTAATCCTTCTTTGTGGATACTATGAAACACAGCGGGTTAGTCCAAATCACTAGTGTTAGTAGTGTATGTATCAATAACTATATTTTTTGTATACTTAACTGTATACATAGTTCAATTTCAACACTTTAAGCAACACACTGAGATTAACAACTTTGCGATCGGCTTGTAACAAGAATATTGATCGCCCTTTCAATAGTGTTGACCCTTGTTCAATTGTTTTATCGTCTGCTTGTTTCTTTTTAGAACTAATTGCATCTACCTGTTTTTATGTATTGACCAGAAAATCAAAAGCACTCGGTATCTAAAGTGATTTTCAGCTATAGAACCTTCGGGTTTTGCACGATTCCTAAAACACTAGTACCTTCGTATAACTAACTATTTAATAAAAAAATAGTTTAAAAAAGAATAAAAGTATTTTTGCAAGGACAAATATTTGTATTTGACCAAAACACGATTTGGTTACCAATCAAAAGGGTACATCCGTCTAAAATAACCTTTTGAGATGGCTGGTCTAACTTAGCATATCTATGTCATTAGTTCTCGTAACTCACCATCTCTACGAGACTCATACTCAATTCTTAATTTAACATTGACATCTTATATGATGGATAAGACGCTTTCACATATGCTCTATTCAATATGTATGACATCAAGGTTGTGATGTAAAAATTTTGAGAGACACAAGAATTATAGTTACCATGCAAACACATAAAAAATGGATAACCAATAAACAATGCCAACACTTATACTAATTTCCCAATATGGCAAGTAAAAAGCTTGAATTCACTTCCAACAATTTGGGTGGGTCTCCTTCTTATATTTTGGCTTCTATGACACGTAAGGCACACACAACCACCGGTCCAATTAAGTATCTTTGACCACCTCTTTCTTTCCTTTTTTCCATCAAACCATTTGTGCTTAGAGCAAAGCAAAGATCATGGCTTTGGGAAAGAAATATTTTGTGATGAACAATTTTGGTTGGTTGCTTTTAATTCACATGAATGGCAAACATACAGAGTTCTCAATACTTTGTCTCATCATTACGACAGCAAGAAACCTAATGGTAGAAAATCTACATTCATTCAACTTTCAGGATATCTGATATAACCCCATCAGAAGCAAGAATCTCACTCCCGGGACTGTGTAGCAAAAATCTTGCGAATCCCATGATTTGTGTTACAGAATCTCTAACACAAGAAATTTGAGAAATACTCAGTTTTGTATTCAATATTCTAGTCCGAATGCCGGATCCATTACAATCGGCAGCTCCTCATCTTATAATAGGAGAACACAATAACTAGCTCTCCTAATTAAGCATGTCCACGGGTTGGACCCGCCGGGTCGTCGGGTCCGACCCGCCAGGTCGAGGGTCCGGGAAGGGTGACCCGGACCCGTGTAAAAGGCCAACCCGCCGGGTCGCGTCGGCGGGTTGACCCTTTTGTTTTAAAACCCGATTTTTTTTTAAAAAAAATAAAGAAAAGGGATGACCCGGCGGGTCGACCCGCCAACGGCTATTTTAGGCATTGGGTTCGTTTTTTTTTTAAAAAAAAAATTGACCTTTGGTGGGTCGACCCTTTACCCGTGACCCGCGGACATGCTTACTCCTAATATTTAATAGAAGACTTAAATCAAATAAACCAGCAACTAAACAAGTAGTGGAAAACATGGAGGCAGTGGGGGAAATGGGAACGTTGAAGAAAGTAACTGAAAAGGAGAATAATAAAAATAATTATCAGATCTGTCATAGCCTGTAGTTGGGCTCACACCAAAAAAAAAAAACTTGAAGTTGGGCTCGTGTCAATATCTATTATAGGAAACTTACTTTCTTGTTTGAATTATTTATCAGAATAGTTTCACCATCTAGAAAGGGGAAACTGATAAATTAGTAACGAAACTATCATGCAAAATACACCCTTAACTCATCATATCATCATAAATGCATTGGATGCAGCAAAGAACTAATCAATACCAACACCAGCAAAACAAAAAAACTGGTGTTTTAGGGTTTATTTGATAAAGTCTTTATAAAAAAATTGCAGCTTCAGACAAACCTGCAGGCTGCAGCTTATGAAAAGACAAATACACAAATAACTCTTTTTTCATGAAATACTTATTAAAATATTAGAAGAAATTAAAAGCGGTCAAGCCAAACGCTCTAGAAAACCCAAATTAACAAATGAAGATGAAACCAAAGTTGCCCAAGACATACACTACAGAAAACCAAAAAACACCAAATGAGTGTGCTCTGACGTACCTTCAAAAACCCATTCGGAGAATGAATACCAATTAGAATGCCAACATACTTATAGATATGGGTTAGTGTTAAGGGTGAAATTAATCCAAACGATTAAGTGTGCATTTGTTTATTTCCATGTTTATGAATATGCTTCCATATATATGGGAAGTGGTGAGTTCTTCTGTCCAAGTTGTGAGATTCATCTAAGCTTCTTCACCTTAATTATTATTCCTACTGCTAAGAAACTGTGTGCTATGAAAATACTACACTTTGATATTTAGGGTTTATGTCACACAAACTCCTTATACATTATAAAGAGCTTGTAAGCAAAGATTACCCTCATAGACTTCTTATAATCTTCTAATGTATATGAAGTTCACATTCAATAACATTTAGATCATTTAATAACCAAGCAAGTGAATCATAGGTGTAGATGCAGCATACAAACAGAGGAAGATTTGAAAACGTGACATCATTCACGACTTTCACTTAAATTATCAATATTATATGAGGTTCTGTTATTAAGTCCAAAACAATTACCATTCTCTTTCATTTATAAAATGAAAAATGCAATCTCATCTATCGAACTAAAAGAGCTATACTGTATTAAGCTTTTGTGAAACAATGCTGCTGATAAATGTAGTTGGTATGATTGTGAATATATAGAATTGAGTTATTAGTGTGTGTTTTTTATTATGCAAATACCATCCTGTCTAAGATGGAAGCAACATAACACTCGAACAAAGGGTGAAAAAGTAGACATCTGCATTTGTTAATTGTGGCGGAACTAAAACTGGCTAAGTGCGGCTTCTTTTGTTCTACATCCACATACACGTCCATCTAAAACAATAAGGGGGAACCTGTTAAGCTTAGAATCAAAATGCCCCTACCCAGCTCCCTTCAAAACCAAAAAAGAAACTAAAAATCAAAACTGGGCCAATTGAAGAGACCAAATCTTGTAATTCTCAGAATTAACCTGTAATACATATACAGTAAGCATATGATACTCCATTATGTGTGTATAGCTACTAACATACCCCGTTGAAGAGACTAATGCTCTGAGTAAGACAGCTTCAGTAGAATGTGTTTTGCTAACTGTCCCAAAATCCAATTAAAGCAGCTGAATCCGAAACCTAATTTCAAGCAACAAACCCAATTGAAGCAACTAAATCAATAAAACACCCAACTGAAGCAGCTAAGTTAAGCAAAGCACCCAATCGAACCAAAAAATTCAAGCAGAAGACCCAATCGAAACAACAAAATCATGTAAAAATCCAATTTCAGAATATTCATGAAAACGTTTGGGATAACTTACGTTGGTAGCTACTGGTGGCGGAAGAATCCGGTGGTACCGACAGAAGCGAGTTGTCGTCACGGTGCTTGGGTGGTGGTTCGTGAGAAGGAAGACGCCAGTGATGAAAGTGATGGTTGTAGCTACTGGTGGTCGGCAATGACAGCGGGAGCCGGAGCTTCACAAATGTGAAATGCCTATTTCTTTAGGTAATGTTAACAAAAAAACTTATTGGGAAAAAATAGACTAAAAAATTTGGAAAAAGAACAATTTTGAAAACCGTAAGATGACTCGGATTGTATGATCAAATTGGTGGTGTAGTGCCCGCACCTTGTGCGAGATTATCTAAATAAATATTATATTTTCACTTTCATGTATCATATATTTGATATTAATTTATAGTAAAAATTATTTTTGTTAATTAACATGACTATCATATAATGATTAATTTTTTTAAAATAAATAAAAGAATATAATTAAAATTCTATTACAAATATTATTATTTGAGTATTATATTTATACATTAATGTCTTGTCATTTTTACTTAGATTTAGATAGAGTAGCAAAATTTGATTTAGTTTTAAATTAAACTAATGTGTTAAATCTTGTTAGAAGATTTGCGTTAAATTTTCTTAACAAATCGAGTTACAATAGATCAGTTTGTTAATTTTGATTGGTAGATAGGTAGATTTATTTTTTTTAATTATTTATTTTAATAAAATTGATGTGGCATGATGACTGTTTACCAATTCTAATAAAAAACTTTCTTATAAAATAATTAGTGGCAAATCTGTAAATACGTTGTGGTAAATCTGTAAATAAATTGGAAAAAAACTGACGTGGACGGCCTTAGAGGTTGACACGTGGACAAAATGGGTGTTGCTTTAGTAGTATATATAGATTCATAGTCACGTGTAGATTTTTTATTTATTTATTTTTGTTGAAGGAGGTCCGGTATCCTTCACGCAAGTGTTATGGACCGCTTTTCCGTGACATTATTAACGCCGGCAAGATACCATCAAGACACCATTTAACAAGGAAAACGACAATGCCATGGGAAGAAGGTCATGCGGAAGGCAAGACAAAAACCTTGTCAAGATGACACATCGGGAAGACAAGGAATATTCCGGAAAGATCCGGGACGATCAAGAAGGATCCGGAATGCTCAAGAGGAATATAGAACATGACGGGATATTCTGAAAGATGACAGAATATTCCGAAAGGATGCGGAATACTTCGGAAGATGGCGGAATCATCCGAAAGGATCCAAAAGGTACCGGAAGGACCGAGACAAGTCTAGAGACCGACGGAAGTCTCTAGACTCGTGTAGAAGTTGGCAGAACAATCCGGATGAAGGTGGATCTCCCCAGAAGACGGTGGAGACTTCTAGAACTCGAAAGAACCTTGAAGAGTTGGTTAGAGTCTTAGGAGAAGTTCTAGAGTCTTTAGGATAAGCTGAAGGTAGGAAGGATCCGAAATGAGAAGAATTAGGTTACCGAATCTTCCCGGAGAGGAGGCGGTCAAGGCTATAAATAGGGGAGGTCGCCCCTTATTTCCATCATTCACCACAATCCACTCCAAAAAGTTCTCTTGTAAAGCTATCTTGAGTAATATAAAGACTAGGTTTGCCAACAAGTCTCCGAGTTTTCCTAGCCATCTAGACGCAGCGCTCATAGTCAAGGAGCGTCGAGGAGTAAGGCTGATTTTATCTTGTCGGTGGAGACAATATAGATAAGAGCCGCACGGTTTGAGTTGGGTAATAATTAGGCCATTGACAAATGGTATTAGAGCAAAGGTTTGAACGATCGTTCTATTTGGGAGACAAGTGCTTACAACCAAGGGAGACTAATAGGCAGAGGAACGAATCGAGAGGAGCTCTTCGTGGATTGCCAAGCGTTTGCGAGGAGGGTTGGAAAGTAGGAAAGGACATAAAGCACGTTAAGGTCTAAGGATAGACACGATGGCTAGTGGAGGTATGTCCGGAGTTGGTGACGAGGGCAAACAAGGCAAGAAGGGCAAGAAGATCCCGAGGGAACCAACAAGGGACCTAGCAAGAATTATGGAAGCCCGCTTAGAGAAGGCATGGCGTAAGATTGGCAAGATGATAGATAATGTTGAGGACGTCAATGGTCGGGTAGATGACCTTCGAGAAGAAGTGGATGGCCTCAAGGAAAACTTTCAAGGAACCTTGAACGAATCAAAAAGGATATTATCTGAGCAGGATGATGCCTTAGAAGCCATGGTGGCGGCGATGCGCACAAAGATAGAGGCGTTAAGGAAGGAGCTTGAGAGATGCAAGGTCGCCGTCGGGGCGGGCATGTTCATGATGGTGCCCGCACACAAGATGGAAGCACCAAAGTCGAAGGAGTTCAAGGGCAAATGGTCGGCTAAGGACGTGGAGAACTTTCTATGGGGCCTGGAGCAATACTTTCGTGTCGTGTGAATCACGGAAGATGGACGCAAGGTAAGTACCGCATCAGTGTACCTCACCGATGTTGCCTTGTTGTGGTGGAAGCGTAGGACTTGTAATTACGGGATTTGACCGATATTTTTATAATTATATTTTATGGCCTAAGTTTTAGCAAATGAAGCTACAACTTATATAATTGACTTGTTTAAGTCTTGTGCACCTTGGAAGTACTGTTGGACACGAAAGGAGCCTCAAGACGACATCGATATATGCCATTATACATTCATTTGACTTATATACATGAGTCCTCTTAAACCCTTACTTGAACATTGATTGCTACACGTCGTGATAAGTTGTAGGGATTTTGATTCATGGATTGATAATCTATAGTTGGATGTTATTACTAGGTACTTGATTGTTTGTGTGAAAGCCGGTAATTTGCAAAGCCAGAGTGACATACAACCCACATTCAAATTGGGATTAGGTAATTTATTTCTACACCTATTAGAGTAATGTTTGGTGTTGATAAAATAGTAGGAGTATATATGTTGATTTATGAAACGAATGTTTTGGTTAGGTTGATTGTGAGCATTTGAAGAACCTTTGTTGCTTGATTGATCGAGTTGTCGCTTGCGGGTATTGGTGTGTTGTTTGAATAAGCATATTAAGGCAAGTACTGGTGGGATTTTATGTGAGCATGATTTAAGCATCATTATATGTTGCATTGATGATTTTGATGTTTTTTTAAAAAAGTTTGATTTTGTTATTAATAAACCTTGCATTTGTGATATTTTAAAGAAATGAGTTTGTCGTTGATTAAGAAAGTTTTAATATTGTCTTTGACTTGAGTGACATTTTTTCAATGTTGATTGTTATATGTTTACATTGTATTTGCGAGCTATGCATTTGTGGTATTTTAATAAAGTGAGACTATTGATGTTGATTATGAAAGTGTCATTTGGTCTTTGACCTAAGTCGGCAAATTTGCGAATATTGATTTGCTTATGATATTTTAAATTTTTGCTCCTCGATTTAGGCAGGTCATGTTTATCAGTGATTTCATGGTTTGTGTGGCAATGGTTGTGCCCGACCATTGCATGTTGGACGAGGGTTCACCTGATCAGTGGTTGTCGTGTTCTTCCCATGGTTCGGGTTAGAAGTTACCTTCATGTTCATAAAGATTGAGCATGTTTTGAAATATTATTCTTGAGGTGGTATTTGAGATACATTTCTAAAACAAAAGATGCTCAACATATTTTTAAATGGTTTTGTAGAGATTCTTGAGATGACTTGCTTGCTATTATGTTATCGTCAATTGAGAAGATTTGATACAGTGATGTACTTTAGCATTATCATATTTGTATGAGAAAATTGGTGTAGAGAAGCCTTTATTGTATCATAGATACAATATAGTCCCCTCTATTTTCTAGCCAAAAAACAAAAGTAAATGAAATAGATTATTGCTGAAATTAGGGATTCTATTTAAGAACTTTTAAGTAAACTATTCACATAACTATCAAAAAATAAAAAGATAAAACATATCAAAAAGACAACAGAATAATAAATGAAGATACGGGATTTGTCTCTTCAACTTCCACTTTTAACTCCTTCCGGAAAAAAAGCGTCATTGTTTTCATGGAGATTCTTCAGACGCAACTCCAACAACACTCGTCTTCTTCGTTTTCAACCTGCAATATATCGGAGCATAAATCTGTACATAAATTTTCCGGGATACGATTTCTGAGCATAAATCGGAGCACAAATTTTGTACATAATTTTCATAGACAGCACAAATTTGTACATAATTTTCACTAACGGCACAAATCTGTACATAAATTTCTACATTAATGTACATGAATTCATTTTTCTTTAAATCATTCTTCATCATCAAAGAAATCCCTACATTAATGTACATGAATTTTCCAGGACTTATCATTTCGTACATAAATTCATTTTCCTCTAAATTCTTTATAGGATACAAATTCTATACATAATTTTCACAAACAACACAAATCTGTACATAATTTTCAGAGATAGCACAAATCTAATTACAAAGACGATGACACACAAATACAGTTCCGACTCCACCCATGCAAAAAAAAGGCGAAAAGGTTGAACAACAACCTGTATCGTGATACATAATATGAAATACAAAACTCACCTTACAGATCTGGACGCAAAAAACAGCAATCAATGATTTGGGACGCCAAATTGAAGCAGATTGCAGAAACCGATCGTCAACTATAATGAACTCTTCGTCAAAATGGCCAATAACCGTATCCCGCCAGTTAAACACAAACACAACCGATTTCTGTAGATTCATAAACCTAATTCCATACCAAACGCACAGAATCAACGATGTTTGACGATGATGAAAGTTTCTTTGTGAAAAATGGTGGTTATTCCCCTCAAATCTTTCGCGATCGTGATTTGGGACGCACGTTGAAAGAAATAGAGATCTGGAGAAACTGTCTCCTTAATTATAGGAAACAAGTATCATTTTTTTTATTTAATTACAAAACAACCAAAATAATTATGAGAGAGATCTTATTAATTTTGGAAGGATATTCAATTATTGAGTAATTTATCTTTTCTGGAAAATTAGGATGAGCCTATTCTATACTCATTGATACAAAACTGCCTAATGATTCTACATTGATACAATATCTACCTACTTACTTCTTTTACTCTATTTGTCTTTAAAACATGTTTTGAAATACTTGTAAATGTTCTTTGAGGTGACTTAATTTGTTATTACTTTTATGCCAATTGAAAGATTTCGATACATTACTTTGCAAAGGTTCTTTAAAAGAAAACAAAAGCATTATTTGTAATACCCAAAATTTATTTCCGATTATATTCGAGTCAAACGGACTTGGGCCGGTTTGATCTCCTTCCGAGTTTAATTTTTTAGTAATCATGTCTATCGGGCCTGTCATGACAGGCCATCCGGGCCCGTCATGAACATGCCATCTGGGCCCGGTAAAGAGCTGTAACTTACGTGACACCTGTTGTCTCACGTAAACCCTATTCCTTGTTTCCTGCTTCCCTTACCTTTCTCTACCCTCCTTCACGCTAGCTTTGCCGCCACCCTTCTCTACCAAGCTCGAACCTTAGCGTCACCACCTTCTCCCCTCCTTCAGCTGGTATTGCAGCACTTCATGGGAGCAACTCCCTTCTCTCTTTCCTGTCGATGCAATAGCCTTCTTATCCACTATTCAATTTGTCGACAACTGCAACCATCAGGTAATCGATCTCTCCCTTTCTTTGTGTTACGAACCCAAGAACGGTGACGTTCTTCCCTTCCCTTCTTGTGGTTGAGCAACAACAAATGGGAACTGGTCTTTGTGTTCGTCCAGACAACATATGGTTGGCCTCTCGAATAGCAACGTAGCAAGATACGATGCTCGATGACTTTTTGTAGCTCGGTCACGGGTGTGCCATAGCCAAGCTATGGGTGCACCGTCCTTGCTGGTCCGCCGGTGCGCCATATCCAAGCCGTGTGTGCCCCGTCCTTGCTAGTCCGCGGGTGCGCCGTCCTTGCTGGTCCGTAGGTACGCCACGAGTTGGGCGCGGGTGCGCCCCAGTGACAAAGGGTTTCATCCCTTCTTCCTCGTGCACGCAAGCATGTCGGGTCCAACTAGTTGGGTAAGGACCCAACCCTCTTCACCGCATTTCCTCCAAGTTTTATATTGATAAGAACCTCCTTTTGTGTTGTAAACCTACCATGGCAGCCTTGGAAGATAGCTTGAGGAGTTGAAGCATTTCCGACTTTGAAGAAGTGACAAGTATTCAACTTCGGGTCCGAATTTGGGGTAAACTAGTCCTTTGTTGTTGAATTTTGAATATGTTATAGTAGGAGTTACATAGTATAACATATTGAGATTTGAGAGGAATCCGATGAGTGGTTAAGGAGTTATGGTTTTCCAAAGTAAAGACCTCATGTAGTTTTATAAGTTGTACTGAAACTTTCCAAGTGTAGAGAAAATTACTTGTGATACAATTTGGCGATGCAGATTTGAATGGGTCATATATCTCTGATGGACTTGAGTTTTTGATATGTTGTTTAGGGTTATGCATGGTAGCATGTATTAAGTTTAGAGAGCGATCCAATGGTTAGATTCGGAATTGTGATGTTCCGAAGTTAGGTATAAGTATAGTTTGTTTATAGAAGAGTTGTGCTAGTTTTAGGATTGTGTTCTTGGAGATGGTTTGAGATTTGTGTAACCTTATGGAATAGTATTATAGGAATGGTCACGGTCTTGCACGTGAGTAGGTATTCTCGTTATATTTAGGATTTATGAGTAACATGTTAGTTGGACCTTAGTTGGTTTAGGTTAGGAGTTTGAAAGTCGAGCATCTTTCAAACTTAGTAAATCCTTTCGTCTTAAGAGTTGGACATCTTGTATTGGGTTTCTAGTAGGAGTCATGAGACTTTATATATCCTTAGAGTTTCCGGATCTCAATGGTAAACTTGTCTTTTCTCAAAAAAGATTAGTTTGGTATGTTTTCTCGGATATTCGTCGTTGACCTAGAAGTTGGAACTTCTAGAGGTCGGATAGTTATATTGATACAAGTTTCATGTTATGATCAGATATTTGAGATCATAATCGGACGAGATCGAGTGATATTGTTGACGGGACTTAACCTGGTTAAGGTACTTGGGCTTACTTAGGTGCAGTCTTATGTTGGTTGAATGACATGAGTGGTGTTTGCGTTATGTGTTTATGGCATGTGACTATAGTTGTATAACCGAAGGATATTCGGCTCAAGTGTAACGGGCGGTGGCATCATCTGTTCAACTCTCCTGAGGGCTACTGAGAGGTTCTCCGCGACAAGGCCAGACATGGTATATGGGCAGGGTACTGATTCACTCCATATGGTATTGGGGGAGGTGTATCAATCCACTCCGGCTAGATAAAGGGAGGGAGGTTAGAGTCGTAGACTTCTCGTGCCACAAGTTTAAATGGATTGAGAAAGTATGACTTTAAGAAAGATAATAAACGGGTTCGTAAAATTACTCTAACGTTGTTGGAAATCTCATAGCATTGATTTACTAACTTCGTAAAATTAACGAGTAATTTTATTGTGTTTACAATGCCATAAGTGTTAATGATGTTTTCAAAATTATTATAAAAGTTTGTTGCATTTGGTAAATATTGTAGAATTAACAATATTTGTTAAATACCATTGAAATATATATATATATAGATCATGATTCACATGTAAACAACTCTTACTATGAAGATGTAAACACCGAATATATGTGATTATACCGCCGAATATATAGAGTCGGTTCCGACAAATATTAATTCCATTAATAACACGATTTATTTTTCTTTAATATCGCCTAATCTCAATCATCTATTTAACGATCTAACGGATAGAGGTTGTTCTCATTTTACATGGTAAGAGTTGTTTACATGGGAGTCAAACTCTCTCTCTCTCTCTCTCTATATATATATATATATATATATAAAAAATACCGTAATAATTTACGACTTATTTATAATATTATTTAAATACACCGTTAAATTCAATAGAGATTTCAAAGCGTCATAAAATTTACAAAGTTTACCACACATCATAAAATTTAGGGCAAACGGATAAGAACTACCGAAAACGTTATATTTTTCGCTTATGTGGGACGCTTTACAATCATCTAAAATTAGGGTTGTAATATGAGACAAGCTATTCGGGTTCGGCTCGTCAAAAGCTTAGCTCGAACTCGTTCACTTTCTAAACAAGTCAAGCTTGAGCACATTTAATGCTCGTATAAATTTTAGGCTCGGCTCGTTTGGGTAAAGTTCGGGTCGTTTGACTAAAATAACACTATAGGTGCATTATTCTAGGCGAGCTAATCGGGCTCGACTCGGACTTGGCTCGTCAAAAGCTCGGCTCGAGCTCGTTCACTTTCTAAACGAGCCAAGATTGAGCACATTTTAAAGCTCGTATAAATTTTAGGCTCGGCTCGTTCGGCTACAATAACACTATAGGAGCATTATTTTAGGTGAACTACTTGGGTTCGGCTCGTCAAAAGCTCAGCTCGAGCTCGTTCACTGTCTAAACAAGCGAAGCTTGAGCACATTTTAAAGCTCGTATAAATTTTAGGCTCGGCTTGGACTCGGCTTGTTTATAAACGAGTCAAGCTTGAGCATGCTGATGTTCTGCTCATTTAAACCCCTATCTAAGATGTTTCTAAAGTGTTATCTACCATATTTGCAAAATTTTATAGAATTATGCTTGTTATATAAGACGGTGTATTTGGGCTCAACTCGAGAAAAAAATTTGTTCGAGCTTGTTTGTTTTCTAAGTGAACATAATATGAACACATTTTTGTTTGGTACGATTCCCATGGAATCAGAATTCAGAATCGAAATAAGTCATATAAATATATACCTCGTGTTTGGTAAGACTTAAAATCGGAATGAGAATGATTCCATGGAATGGTTCATTCCAACTTTAGTGAAGGAGTTGATTTTATAAATTAAAGGTGGGTATCATCTATTCCAACAAAAAATCATGGCTGAATTGGCATTTAGGGCCTTTACACTATAAAATTGAAATTTAGGATTCTATTAATTACAAATTGAGAAATAGGGCTCCTACTTTACTAGACTAATTCATAAATATGACAAAAAGTTGACAAAAGTGATGACTAATGAGTGATGGCTGATGTGAGTGCTGAATGTGACACTTTTGATTGACATTTGGAGGGAATTTGGGGCCAAAAAAACGCAGCCCTTTGCCCAGAAAAAATCCGCTTATCCAAAAATCTGCTTACCCAACTAATGTCACAATCATACCCAAACATAAATTTGTCAAAGTACATAAACATACTCGAACACAACATACCCAATAAATCAAATATCAATATAAAACAATATTTATAAATTGGATAATATTTTATATTTATACCCAATTTAAACATCACTTAATACAAAATCCATACCCAATTTAAATTTGTCATACCCAAAATTTTCAAAACTCGATATTGTACACAAACATCAATATCAAATGACATTTGGTCATTACCCAAAAAAATTCGCTTGACACTTGATCATTATAACACATTTTGGGTAACCATAAAACATATTCACGATATCACTTTAAATATAACACATTTTGGGTAACTATAAAACATATCCAACATTATAACACATTTTGGGTAAGTGTTTTGTAAGTTATTGGTATGTTTGGGTAAGTGGTTTGTTCGTATGGTTGTCAATGTAGTAGATCGAACATGGTAAGTGCATATCCTAATTTTGAGATCGTAATTTTGGGTAATCAAACATAAATCGTCATACAACACAAAAAAAATAAATAACACACCTAACATACGCAAAAAATAACAACCCAGTTTCGTCATACAATACCCAAAAAATAAATAACACGCCTAACATATGAACGATTAAGTGGGAGTCTTCCTCACTTTATTTAAAAAACCAAAAAGTATGAATAGTAAACATCCCATCAATATTTAAATGTTGTGCATAACCATCATTTCAATTATGTCCTATTTTCCTAGGTGTAAGCCTAATTTTTATTGTTTTTTCTAGAGGCCTATTTTACAAAAGCAATATATAAAGGGTCCCATTTCCCTAATTTATTCAAAAATCATTTCAAATTTAAAACCACATTTATATATATATATATATATATATATATATATATATATATATATATATATATATATATACTTGATTATTTAGTTTCAGTAAATAAAATTAATATTTTTTATAAAAAATTATTGTCCTTCAATTAATTTGAATTATATTATTATTTTATAGAAAAACATAATTTTGACAAAAATTTTTTTAACTATAATATTTCATTCATGATGTAATGTAGCCGAAAAATGCTCGAAAACAATATGATTGGTTTAATTGGAAAAAAAAATATCTGATAGAAGAAGTAGTATGCATATTCATTTAAGTTGATGATTTTTTAGTGTTTATTCATTAAGTTATTAGTTAGTCATCATTTTTTTCAAATTTAGTTTAAAAATAGCATATATTTGCATTATAAACATCTAATGAGATCGTCAAATATAATACGATTTCTCGATTTATAACTCATGTAAAATCAAAAGCATGTGTAAAAAATCTTTCATTCCAACATCATATCAAACACCAAGTATCAGGAATGACCTATTCCAATTCTGCTTCCAGATTTCAACCTCATTCCTGCGGTCATACCAAACGAGCTCTTAAAGCTCGGTTAAAATTTAGGTTCGGCTTGTTTATAAACGATACAAGCCAAAGCTCCGCTCGTTTGACTAAATATCAAATCGTTATTATATTAGTCAAGCTACTCAGCTCGCCTCGAAAAAAATCGGCTCAAACTCGTCCGCTTTCTAAACAAGCAAATATAAACACATTTTGAAACTTTGTTGATATATAGTTTGAGATAGGACTTCGTTCTTTTATACACGAAACGAGTTTGAACATCATGTCAATACTCCCCCGTAAAACACCTCTAAGAACTAGAAAATTTTCCCCCAATTTTCGTTCCATTTTTCCCACTTAGACATAAAATGGAAGAAAGAAAAACCTTGAAACATAAACACTACCTCTCTCCAATTCATGTTAATTAGGGTGCGCTTAGTAAAATTAATTTGTTGTTGTGGTTGTGTAGGGATGGCAATGGATCGGGTGGTGGGTGGATGACCTTGTCCGCCACCTGACCCGCGAGAAAATATCATCCACCCCACCGACCCGCCACCCGCCAAACCCACCACCCGCATCCGATCCACCCGCATCCAACGGATGAAGCGGGTGGATCGGGTGATATTCGGGTGTTCTACGCATTTTCTTTAAATCGATATTAAACTCGGATTCGAATGTGGAAAATTAATAATAATAGAAATAAATTCAATCCGAAAAAGTCTTATCCATGAAAAACATGATAAATATAAAGTCAACACAAATCATCCAAGTAGAAACATTACAAGAAGTGTTATAAGTTTAAGTTCTTGAAAAATAGAGAAAGTTAGCAATGCATAACATACAATAAGATCATAATAGGAAGCAAAAAAATGTGCAAATTTTGCTAAATAATCAATAAATCACAAATTTATAAATCAAAAGGGAACTAAAGATCACTAAACAAGTAAACAATCAATAAATATATAGCGGGTGTAAGCGGGTGAAACGGATCAGATGGGTGGATGGATGATGGATCGGGTGATGGGTGGATGAAAGGTCCACCCGAATCCGACCCGATCCATCACCCGCTTTATCCGCCACCCGCTTTCACCCGCTTCATGTCGGGTTTTCACCCTTCTATTATGGATCGGGTTATTGGGTGTCAGTCGGGTTCGGATGAAATTGTCATCCCTATGGTTGTGGTTTAGAATGTGTTTTTGTAGATTTGTGGTTTACATAAATATTATGTTGAGTGTGTTCAGTTAAATAGTTATAAATTAGTTTTGACATAGAAAATGACCAAATACCCCATATTAATACCCTATGTGTGCATCTTTTATGTCTGTTTCTTAATTTTTCACTTAAACCGACATTTCTATCTCATTCTCACAATCACTTATCTTTCGATCAGACAAATAACCAACAATTCTAAAATCACTATCCACGATCTTATACAACTTTATCAAACATTATACCAAAATTAACATGAGAACTTTAATTTCATATCAATTGTGTTGTTCTTCACAATCAAAGGATGTAAATTTGGAGAAAATGGTTATAAGAAAATGGCATAAAATGAATATCTAAAAACCCTATGTAAGAGATCATTGTAGTGGAGACATATTAAAAGAAGAATCGAGCACCAATTGAAGGGATTAGTGATTTCGGATAAACACCAGAAAAATGGTGTGAACCGAGGGGCGGTGGAGGAAGACGCCACCGCCGTTGCATGTAGTTCTGCCACATTCCAAGTAGAATAAAAGGTCAGTGGGAAAACGAAAATGACCAAAGTGAAGATGAACTAAAGGAAGCACAAATCAATTGGTTGAACTTGAAACCACTCAATGTAAGAGTAGTAAACATAGGAATGAAAGGTCACGAAATGAACAAGAGAAAGTATAGGTAGAGAAGATGAGGGCATTCAGGGAACCCAATTTTACAAAACCACCGTGGAGTCTCCAAAACCTTCACCAATGAATTTTCAAAAATCCAAGTTTTTCAAAGCTTCATACCCACAACCTACAATTAATCCAAAATTGTAATTAAACACCACTTAAAAATATAGGCTCATAAACTAAATCTAATAAAACCCAACACAATAACTAAAGAGAGCCGTACACAGCACAACAGCAACCATATATCCTATTACTAATGTAAGGGATTAATCACAACAATCTTGGGTGAGAGGAGTTATTTGTATTGAGATATAATGAGATTTATATCATTATTATGATTATTATGGCATCTTTTTTTTTTATTGGAGAATATATAATTTGATACACTTATTTATTTTATGAGAATATTGGTGATATAAGGTAGTTTGTGTTTATAGGAAACAAACTAGGTACTCTTATTAAATTAAGGGCAATTTTAATAACTAGGCCTTTTTGAGAAACTAGAGTAGTAATTAGACTTTTTAATCTTTCAAGTAAGTAAATATACCCCAACCTTTTGTATTTATTCTCAAACTCTACACACTCTTCTCTCAAGGGGTACAATTACTAAACACAAAACTAGAAAAAGCCTAGTAAACCAAATTGTTTCTTAAATTAATTAAACAAAAAGATCTAATACGTGGATAAGTAGTAAATGAGGAGGTTATATTGGGCAGTTTTGGGCGGTTTTTACGTTAAAAAAAAAAAAGAAATAATACTACCCGCCTAAAACAAAAAGGAAAACATAAACAAAAGCGGGATATTGCAAAGATTTGCAGAAGAGTGTATCAATCAATCAACTCTTCTTCCCACTTATCACGCCAACACAACCCACATTTTCCGATAACAAAAAAACCCTCGATTCTTCATCTTCCCCCAAGTTTCTGCGGCCGGAAATTTGAAGAAGAGTCCCAAACACAGGCGATACACAAAATCCGTCCGCCATTGTTACAGGTTTTATAATTTCTACTCATCGTTTATCACAGAGTCAAAGAAGGTTAGTATTCCGAAAACACACCTCGATTAATCATGTATTTGAGGAGTTAAAATCTTTTTAATTACCGAGCATGCTACTCGATTTTATGTACTTTCAGAGTTGAAATCGTATTTCT
Organism: Fagopyrum esculentum; assembly: GCA_033239045.1. NCBI lineage: Eukaryota > Viridiplantae > Streptophyta > Magnoliopsida > Caryophyllales > Polygonaceae > Fagopyrum > Fagopyrum esculentum. The sequence continues at coordinate 261,436 of BSUD01000231.1, forward strand.
CATAAATCGTGTATTACAGAGCATCATAATCGGTTTTATGTATTTGAGGAGTTGAAATCTTTGAAATTACCAAATGTAGATGACGAATGTATACTATAAGTGTAGTGATTATGTAAAAAAACGATTGAAATCGTATTTCTCATGAATCGTGTATTACAGAGCATGCTACTCGATTTTATGTATTCAAAGAGATGAACATTGTGAAATTACCATGTGTAGAGGACGAATGTATACTATAAGTGTAGAGAGTATGTAGAAGAAACCCCAATTTGATGAACCAGTTCAAAATTTGAAATTGCATGTTAAAAAATCGTATAGATTCTGAAAGAGAATCACAATATACATATCAAATAGAGATTTTTTTTTTGTAATTTGTGTATTTTATCAGCAACAATCGATTACATAACATGAATAGTGTAGTAACTGAATATGATATGTATAAATAACTTGTGTATTATGTACATTTACAACACAAAAAAAGAAAACAAAAACAAAGTTTAACATCATTTCATTCAATTAAATGTTCATATTATGTGTTGTTTATGTAAATAGAGTAATACATTCGGTTTACAGTAAATAATTGAGGTGCTTGTTTATGTGAAGAATGTACACAAAATTCAAATTGATTTATGTGATATATATGTAAGACACATGACAATACATAATTGTGATAGTTATGTACAGTAGATCTTCAATACTAATTTACAACAATACTGATACTATTTAAGTTCATTTCCAATAGATAATCAAATGACCCGAAAAAAGTGTATGAGAATTAAACCTCAAATGAGGAAAGAACAACATAAATCTGGGGCCGGTACTTCCAAACAGGTAACTGCACGTTATGAAATGTGTAGATTATGTTAGAAAATATTATTTACACATAATCATTGCAATCAAATAATAGACATGCTGTGTATAGTTGTTTGAAGTGTTTGTATGAGTTATATGGCCACATTAATAGCACGAAATGCACTAATTATGAAACCAAAGACAACCGCGTGTATATTATACTGAATGGAATCATGTATAGGATTTGTGAAAGATTCAGTATGTAGTATTGTTGTACATAAAATAAAAAACATATGTAGTATGTACAAGATTTATGTGAAAGATCAAGTATGTACTATTACTGTAAACAATATTTATAACAAAATAGAAAACATATATAGTATGTACTGTTAATGTAATGCATCATAGATAACAGATACATATGTTTGTGACTTATGTATTGATTTTATCGATCAAATGAACAGGGAATGGCTGGTGTTCGCCCCTAGAGGTGTGTGCAAATAAGCTTTAAATTTATAAAACTAGAATCAAGCAAGCGAACCCGCAGTGTACGGATCGACGTAGTTAAGCAAGAATTCCAGAGTATCGAACACAGGGATTTGGGTGGAACGAACTCGATTTCAGGTTATCAAGCAAGTGAATATGGGAGTTTTGCAAATATTGGGAAAACAACAATCCTAAAGATCCAAGTATCCAGCTGTGGCAATCGATTCAAGATATACTTAATGATATAAAGACAGAGTTGAGATATGCAAAGGTATACTAATGTAAGGTAATCGTACGGTTGAGGTTCCAAAAACCTTATGTAACTCACCTATAAGACACTCCCTATACAGGTTGTTGAGGCTCAATATAGAAAGATTCTAAAGACGAGGATTAGTATCAAATACCCAAACTTATAATCTAAAGATCAAGACTAACTTATCCGATTGAGGTTGTTGAGGCTCACAATCGAGGTAGAGGTTGTTGAGGCTTCACTACCACCTAGAAAAGACAAGTCTAAACTATGCTAAAGCCAATCTTTAACTTTAGATTAAGGTAAAAGAAAGCTCGCAAACTAGAGGGAAATTACGGTTGGATCTTGAGATTCCACGGTCGTGGAACTCAAGAACAGCCCGTAATTTAGGGTTGTCGGCGATAATTCTCTAACTCTCAGGGTCTAATCTGTTTACGATCGATCTATCATCATCTAAGCCACAACTATCAACCCTTCACCCTAGAATTGTTAAGGGTTTTTAGCCAACAACTGTCATATTGATATTAATTCAAGAATTAAAAGATAAAAGATGAAAACTTTCAAGAACTATCAATAATCTTCAATTGAATCTCAAGATCAAAATCAAGAACAAGTGTTTATCAAAAGATTCAAAACGGCGTAAACAATCACAACCTTAGGAAAGAGAAGAAACGGGATGTCAATCCGTTTCCAAATCAAACCTAAACAAGAAGAGCGATCTTCTTGCAAAATCTTCCAAGAACTTCAATCTCCAATGAGATCTCCCAATTACCTCCAAACGAGGGTTTATGCGTTGCTAAACGTAGATTGTAAGCGAGCCTGTGCGAGGACGTAAGCGAAGATGACGGAATCTCTTTTCTTCCGTCTTTTTATAATGCAGGGCAAAGTGTCGGCCCGGCCCAATCTTCAAAAGATCATGGCTTCGAAACATGACGAAAAGATTCGCCAAGATCACGGTCGTGGAAGATTCCACGACCGTAATTCTAGGGCGTGGAAACAATTACGGTTAGTTCCACGGCCGTAGAATCCCCTGGAATGAACATCGAATTCTGACTTAGAATCCACGGCCGTAATTCTGAACGTGGTTTGTGGTACGGCCGTATTTTAGGGCGTAATTTAGGGCAAGAACGTGATTCTTCCCTAAACTCGTGCATTCCTCAATTTAAGATTCCAAATTGCTTCCAAAAAGTGTCCTCGATCTATGGACATATCAACTCAACTCTCCTTTGCTCGATTCCGTTCGGAAATAGCTCCAAATCACCTATAATTAACATAGAACTCGTGTAGACATCCATATCGACAATATAGGCAATACTAGCTCACATATGCATAAAGATCAATCAAAGACTATCAATATGAATCAAATACGATTAGAAAACGTGCCTAAAATACCACAATATTTCATGCTAACAAATAACCCCATACTTAGCACTTGCTTGTCCCTAAGCAAGGTCTTTCAAAAAGCTTTAAACAAGAGTTAGGATGAAATAATGTGTACCTTCTTTTGGATGAATGTGACCTCTAAAGAATAGATCATTCTCAAACCTTGCTTCAATCGTTTTTCAAACTTTCACACACTTAATTAGAGAGTAAAGGACAAAGAAAACTCATGAATCAATTTAACTTCCAAACAAGCATTATAACCTTCAAATATTATCAAAATCAATCATAAGAAACTTCAATTTAGATCACCAAGTCATATAACATTCTTTTGATCTTAAGGACTTTCAAAGAAAAGGTCTAGAGTATGGAAGGGAAGAGAAAACTTTAAGGGAGAGTGGTGCATAAATCCGGGAAAGTGGACAACTACCTTCTTCTTCTTATGCGGTTCTCGCAACACTTCAACTTAGAGCTTCGCTCTCTTCTTTTCATTTTTCGACTTTACTTTTGGAGTTATGGATAGAGGTGCACAAAAACCGAAGCCTAGGAGATTGGCGTTTCTCAAAATTGCAAGAGATGCCTCAAACCCTTAGCGCACATACCATAATCCGTTAGGAATATCGCTCAATCCGACTTTGGCAAGACACAAACACCCGGCTATGTGAATGGTGCCGAGTTACTCATCGTCATGATTGACTTCCCCAAACCTATAATTTCTTTCTATTCAATTAATTGCAAATAATTGCTCTCATGGCCCTCCCACATCAAACATGCCTTTTTCTCTTTCACTTTTCCAAGTTCCCGGATGGGTAAAGGAGGCTAATATTTCAATGAGGAGTTAGATGATCAAGGAAAGAGGAAAGAAAGTATTGAATTGCCTTAATCATTTCAACAAGAAGTATAGGAACTTATAATGTGATTTCAACTTCAATTTCTCAACATGATTTAGGTAATGTTTTCACATTATAAAACTTGCAAAAGAGGTAGAATTCATTCATTCAAATTCTTTTCGATTTACAATCCTTTTAAGCATGCAATTGTTATCAAACTCAATTCGCAAGTAGTGATTATCATGGAAATCATCTCAATTCATTAGAAGCACAAAATTTTCAAAAATTTTCAATTTTTATGGGTTTTTAAAGTTCTTTTTCATGCAATGCAAGAATGAAACGTGTAACACATAATGAACATGCAATGATAGTCTCGGAATGAAAGCAACATATAGAGTAGAGTTATTACAAACATTTAGTACATCCCACCCCATACTTAGGACGAACATTGTCCCTAATGTTCACAAGAAAAAACAAAAGAAAGAAAAGAAAAAGAAACTCACAAGTGGTGGCGGGAATGTCTAAAAACGAGCGGTCCGGTCATCAATCACTGCGGCGCCGGTGGAGGTGGGAATGGAGAGAAACTCGGATCATAGAACCGCCCAAACTGCTGGCGGTAGACGTCCCTCATCATGTTGTCAAGGTCGTCTAAGCGTCCGTCTCTAGCATCCGCCCGGATCTCTAGTGCTCCGACTCTCTCTGAAAGTCCGGTAGCCCAATCCGGCATCCTCTCATACCATCCCGGGGCGTGATCATACCATGCGGGGGCATCTGCTGGTGCTGGCGGTGGTGGTGGTGGTGGTGCTGCTGGCTGCATCGTGGACCAAGGAGGGGGTGTGCTGTACCAAGTGGGAGGTGTAGTCATCCACGTAGGCCTCTCACTCACGCTGGCGCGGCGAGATGACGAGCCTGAAACTCTAGCTGGGCGTGGAGAGTGCCTAGGTACATCCGGGGCCGCCTCCGGCTGATCCGGAAACGTGCCGAACTCCTGCTCCGCTCCTCCACCACTCTCGTACTGCTCTCCCATCTCCTCCTCATCCTCATCCGGTGGTGGAACGTAAGGGGGAGCTACAAGCCTGTTCGCATGCATCGCAGCGAACGTCTCCTTCCAATTGTGGCGTCCTGCCACAATGGAATACTCTGGCAGCCACTCAATACCCCTGTCTGTCCTACTCTCCCAGGGCATGCCCGCATAAGGCGGACCTCTATGTGTGGGGAAGATGAGTCCCCTAACCATGAATGCATGTAATCCTAGAGGTACGACGGGTATGCGGGTGCAGGCTGAAAAATCTACACCAAACGACCTAGCAATGTGGGTCACTATCCCACCATATCCAATGTTCCCTCTCGATTTGTTCTTGAGTTTACTCATCGTCGCCGCCAAAAGTGTAGCACAATCTGCGCGGCATCCATAAAGCATGGCGTAAAGAAGGAATAGCTCATCCGTCTTGATCTTTTGGGGCGTCTCCGTCCTAGGAAAGAGACACTCCGAAAGAACACGGTGAGCTATCTTCAAGGCTAGATGGTACATCAATCTAGCCTTGGTATCAGCTGGTTGCCAACGGTCCTCGTCGGCATAAATCATGGCTACTTCCGCCCAAAAATCCTTGGCGGAAACGCCTCTAGGAAGTCGACCGTTGTAGGTCTCATGGAACCCGAAAATGGTCCCGAACTCAACAATGCTCAAGTGGTAGTCTCGATCCATAAGACGGAAGGAGACGGTCCTATCTACTGGGTTGTGCTCAAAGGACGTCACAACCTCTCGGGTAATCTCCTCGTAAGCATCTTCACGAATATTCGTGAAGACAAGCAGTCCGGCTCTATCCAAGAGCCATGTAAGGTCATCAACTATGTTGAGAGGATGTAGATCCTCCAACAACAAGTACCTAGGGCCAATCACTGCCCTCTTCTCTATCCTTTCAAATGCAGCTAGGTGGTTTTCGTGTATGGTTGGGATGCTAGGGTGAGGGGGTGAAGATGGAGGTGAAGGTGAGGATGGTGGTGAGGGAGATGAGGGTGGTGGTGCCCTAGAGGTGGAGGGGTTCCCTTTCCTTTTCTTACTTTGCTCCCCTTTCTTCTCCTTTATCCTTCCCGACATTCTTCTCACAAAGTCCATTCTGTTCAAAATTACGGGCTGTTCTTCAGAAACCACGGCCGTGGAACCTCCGGAGACCGTGATTCGTCACAGAATCTCGTGAATCTCAGCAAATTGACCAAATATCACCACACTAAGCAGTCCTAATCTAATTCCTTCCAATCTTTGTCAGTTCTTCCTAAAAATCTATAGCAAAAACGAACCAAATCCGCGAGAATCGAAGGGAAAGAAATAACCTCTTTTTCGGATTGAAAAATCCAAAATGCGCGTTTGTTGATCGATTTCCACTCGATTTGTTGCTTGGATCTTGTTCGTGGTTGGATTTGCTGCAGTTTAGAGCGAAGAATCGTTGAAAACGATTAGAGAATGAAGAATTGGGAGAGGCTGCGGGTTTTCGGTATCTAGGTCGTGGAATTGGGGAAGAATTGTGGTGGTTTTGTGACGAAGTGTGGCTTTTATACTCGCAGGCAAAATTTCAAAAATCACGGTCTATCGGGGCATTCCACGGCCGTGGAAGTGTACGGACCCGTGGTTTTGATGATTTTTCACAGGCTTTTGAGAATTACGGCCACTGTAGCTATGACGACCGTAATTTAGACCGTGGAACCTTCTGTAAAGCTTCAAAGTCCAAATTTCGTCACTTCTCTTCGACATTATCTTCCCTTTCTCCCTTTCCATCGATCCTACAACCAAAAACACGAACATACCGGAAGGAATCGAGGAAAAATAAAGCGAAAACGTCTATTCTAAACGAGTCTATGAATCGAAAACGAAAACAAAAATGCAATACCTTGGGTTGCCTCCCAAGAAGCGCTTTGTTTAAGGTCCGTAGCTAGACCAATCTTGCACCTATTCGAGTGCGGTAGGTGCAAACTCCTCAGCTTGGAGTTCCGGCGAGTACTTCTTGAGTCGTTGACCGTTCACCTTAAAACTTCCGTTAGCTTCACCCCATACTTCAACTGCACCATGGGGGAAAATACGCTTAATTAGAAAAGGTCCAGTCCAACGAGATTTTAACTTACCTGGAAAGAGGCGAAGTCTTGAATTGAAGAGGAGGACTTGATCTCCTTCTTTGAAGTCCTTTGGAATGATATGCTTATCATGCCAACGCTTTGCTCTTTCCTTGTAGATCTTAGCGTTTTCGTAGGCGTTCAAACGGAGTTCATCCAGTTCGTTGATGTCTAGGAGACGCTTCTCTCCCGCTTCCTTCATGCCGAAATTCAGCCATTTGATAGCCCAAAACGCTTTGTGCTCTAGCTCTACCGGCAAATGACAAGACTTCCCATACACAAGGTTGTATGGTGTGGTTCCTATGGGAGTCTTGTACGCAGTCCGGTATGCCCATAATGCATCATCTAGTTTCAAGGACCAATCCTTCCTAGTCCTTGAAACCGTCTTCTCTAGAATTCCCTTGATCTCCCTGTTTGAGATCTCAACTTGTCCACTTGTTTGTGGATGATAAGGGGTAGCTATCTTGTGAGTAACCCCATATTTGGCTAGGAGAGCTTCAAAGCGACGGGCTATGAAGTGAGAACCTCCATCACTAATAATCGTCCTTGGCGTCCCGAATCGTGGGAAAATGGTCTTGTTGAAGAACTTGACCACAACCATGGCATCATTTGTGGGAGAGGCAATTGCTTCTACCCACCTAGAAACGTAGTCCACCGCCAATAGTATGTATTGGTTTCCACAAGAAGAAGGGAATGGTCCCATGAAATCGACTCCCCAAACGTCGAAAATCTCCACCTCTTGGATGTTGTTGAGGGGCATCTCGTTCCTTCTAGAAATATTGCCTGTTCTTTGACAAGCATCGCAACAAGAAACAAAGGATTGCACATCTTTAAATAAGGTAGGCCAATAGAATCCAGGTTGCAATACCTTTGCGCTAGTTTTGTTCGAACTAGCGTGTCCTCCACAAGGTAGTGAATGACAATGGCGGATGACACTTTGCATCTCATCTTCCGGCACACATCGCCGAATGATGCCATCCGGACCTCTCTTAAAGAGGAGAGGCTCGTTCCAATAATATTCCCGGACGTCCTTGAAGAACTTCTTCCTTTGTGCGTATGATAGTCCGGGTGGTATCTCCTGGCAAACCAAATAGTTAACGAAATCAGCAAACCATGGTTCGTTACCTTTGGAGACTACCTTGATACACTCCTCTATGATATGTAGGTGTTCGTCCGGAAAGGAGTCATCAATGGGTAAATGGTCGTCCTCTAGATGTGTTAGATGACTCAAATGATCCGCAACAGAATTTTCCGAGCCTTTCTTGTCGCGGATCTCAAGATCGAATTCTTGTAGGAGAAGAATCCATCTAATCAGCCTTGGCTTCGCGTCTTTCTTTGCAAGGAGGTATCGGATCGCAGCATGATCCGTGTAGACAATCACCTTTGCACCTACAAGATAAGAGCGAAACTTGTCAATAGCGTAGACAATGGCTAGAAACTCTTTTTCCGTAGTGGCGTAGTTGAGCTGAGCTTCGTCTAGCGTCTTGCTAGCGTAGTATATGGCATGGGTTCGTCCTTCTTTTCGTTGTCCAAGAACAGCTCCAATGGCTACGTCACTAGCGTCGCACATAATCTCGAAAGGGAGAGTCCAATCCGGGGGTTGGATAATAGGTGCTGAAATTAGAGCTTGCCGAATAGTGTTAAACGCATCCAAACATTCCTGCGAAAACTCAAAAACCGCATCCTTCATCAATAGATTAGTGAGAGGTTTTGATATCTTAGAAAAGTCCTGAATGAAACGTCTATAGAATCCAGCATGTCCTAGGAAACTTCTTACTCCTTTCACTGAAATTGGGGGAGGAAGCTTCTCTATGGTCTCTATTTTAGCCTTGTCTACTTCTATCCCTCTACTAGAGACTAAGTGACCTAACACGATTCCTTCCTTAACCATAAACTGACACTTCTCCCAATTAAGAACTAGGTTAGTGTCTTCACATCTTTGCAAAACAAGAGAAAGGTTAGAAAGACAATCGTTAAAGGAAGAACCGTAAACGGAGAAGTCGTCCATGAAGACTTCCATGATTTCCTCTACGTATTCGGAGAAGATGGCCATCATGCACCGTTGAAAAGTGGCTGGGGCGTTGCAAAGCCCGAACGGCATTCTCCTATAAGCGAACGTCCCCCAAGGGCACGTGAATGTGGTCTTCTCTTGATCATCCGGATGTATCGGAATCTGAAAGAAGCCACTATAACCGTCAAGGTAGCAAAAGTATGAATGTTGCGCTAACCTTTCAAGCATTTGATCGATGAATGGCAATGGAAAATGATCCTTCCGCGTTGCGTTGTTGAGCTTGCGGTAGTCTATGCACATTCGCCATCCAGTTACGGTTCGGGTAGGAATGAGTTCGTTGTTCTTATTGGTGATGACCGTCATTCCTCCTTTCTTCGGAACTACTTGAACTGGGCTCACCCACTTGCTATCGGAGATAGGATAGATGATACCTGCATCAAGAAGTTTAAGAATTTCCTTCTTGACAACCTCCTTCATGGTCGGATTCAACCGCCTTTGAGGTTGTCTTGAAGTTCTAAAGTCCTCCTCCATTAGTATCTTATGCATGCATAGGGAGGGTTTAATTCCTACTAAGTCCTCAATAGTATAGCCTATGGCTTTTCTATGTTTCCTAAGGACAATCATGAGCTGTTCATGTTCATCTATGCTTAATTCGGAACTAACGATAACCGGGAAGGTGGAATTAGATCCAAGAAAAGCGTACCTTAGATGAGTAGGAAGTGGTTTGAGTTCCATTGCTTTCGGAGCTTCCAATGATCCTTGAGGAGCCTCCGATGTTTCCTTAGAAGTTTCTAAGGATGTTGAATGGTTTGGAGAAGAATTAGAAGAAGTTGGAGAAGTATGCCGATCACCCTCTTCCACGGTCAAAATTACGGTCTCCTCTGGTGTTCCACGGCCGTAATACCCTCTGGAATGGAGGTTGATTTTGGTCGTGGAATCCACGGTCGTGGAATACAGGGTATGACCGTGGATTCTAATGTTCTCAGCCTCATCGTGGAGTTTTTCAAACTCCACTCCATGCATCTCTTCTTGTGCTTCTAAGGCTTCAATTTCTTCTTTGCACTCTTCTTCTTCTCCTACATTGGTTAGACTCATAGTAATAACCTTTTGTAAAGGATCGTTAAAGAGAATCGCACTTACCTCCTCCCTAGACAAACCTTCTTCGTCTTGGATATCGTAGATATCTTCGTCAAAGATTGGTTCCTTCACTAGAGTGGAAAGAACGAACTCTACTTTCTCCTCCCCAATATCAAAAGCGAGTCTCCCATTCTTGCAATCGACCATGCAGCCGGAAGTTGCAAGAAACGGTCTTCCGAGTATGATCGGGACCGGACTATCTGCAGGAATGTCAAGTACGACAAAATCAATGGGGACAAAGAACTTGCCTAGCTTGACCGGGACGTCTTCTACAATGCCGACGGGACGAGTAATGGATCGATCCGCCATGTATAACGTCATCTTCACCGGTTTAGGGTCGCCTAAACCGATCTTCCTGCATAATGCAAGTGGTATGATGCTCACACTTGCTCCTAAGTCACATAAAGCGTCATATGTGACCTCTCCCACTCCAATGGGAATGCAAAATGACCCCGGATCTTTCAGCTTTGGGGGCATTTTCTCCTTCATTGTCCTGATGAGATCCGAAGAATCCGAACTCATCTTGACTTCACCGAAATCTTCTAGCTTCCTCTTGTTAGAGAGAAGCTCCTTCAAGAACTTTCCATAAGCTGGCATACCTACAATAGCATCGATGAAGGGTATATTAATATGCAGCTTGCTCATGAGTTCTATGAACTTACCGAATTGCTTGTCTAGGCGCGCTCGCGCTCTAGATTGAGGGAATGGTAGGGGAGGTTTGTAAGCTGGAGGAGGAACATAGACGTCTTCCTTCTCCTTCCCCTTTCCTTTGTCCTTCTCTACGGGGACTTCAACGAACGTAGGCTGCGGATCGGTGGTAGTCACTCCACTCCTAGTTGTAATCGCCATTACCCTTCCCTTAGGGTTGTCCTCCGTCTTTCTTGGAAGTTTCCCTTGATTTCTAGGAACTTCCTCCGCATGATCGAACATTTGGTTTTCTAAAACCTTTTGAGCTTTGTCAATCTTAGAAACTCGATCATCAACCTTAATGAGGCGGTTCTCCATCCCTTGAAGCTTTCCCAAGATCGTTTCCAACATGGGATCTGGCTTCTCCTTTCCCGTATTGTTTTCTCCATTAGATGATTGCCCCTGGCTTTTCAAAGGAGTAGAGGAAGAGGAGGGTGGAGTTAGCGAATTGGAATTGGAAGGATAGGAGTTACCGGAATTTTGTTGATTGGAGCGCCAATTGTTGTTGTTTGAACCCCGATTGTTGTTCCAATTGTTGTTGTTCCGGTTGTTGTTGTTTCCATTCCAATTGTTATTCCGGTTATTGTTCCGGTTATTGTTGTTGCGGTTGGTGTTATCACCGCCGTTGTTGTTGCCCAAATAGCCAACATCCTTCTCTTGTTGCTTTGGGAAGTTGGTCTTGATAGCCTCCTTCAACTCTTTGATCTCATTGTTGAGGGAGAAAATCTGATTTTGAGCTTCATGTGTGAGCTTTGCTCCTTGCTCCACACGATTTCCCTCCACTTTCCGGTGGGAATACTTCTCTATGACTCTTGCTTGCTTCTCAATGAAGTCCCAAGCGTCATCTTCTCTCATGTCCATGAACGTTCCACATGAGAGGGATTGAAGGTTGAATTGCGTTCCCGCATCCAGCCCCTTGTAGTAAATCTCCAGCAAGGCAAGCTTGGATATGCCATGATGAGGGCAATCCAAGAGCAAATCTTGAAACCTTTCCCAAGATTGGAACAAACTTTCGTTAGGTCTCATAGAAAAAGCATTGATCTTACCTCTAAGTTCCGCCGTTTTGGAAGGCGGAAAGAATTTGGTGAGAAACTCTACGGAAAGGTCTTCCCACGTGTCTAGTTTCCCATTAGGAAGAGCTTGGTACCAAGATAACGCTTTCCCTTTCAAGGAGAAAAAGAAAGGTTTGAGCTTATAGCTGTTGGTAGTAGCGTCCTTTGGTCTCATCGTCTCCATCATACACTCAAAGTTTTGCAAGTGTTGGTGTGGAGATTCAGCGCTTGTACCGCCAAACTGGCTTTGGCGAACAAGAGTGATAACTTGAGGGTTAAAGCTAAACCCTTGTACATCTTCAGCATCAAAATTCACACCCAAGCGGCGTGGTTGTTGTGTTGGATCCATTCGCTGGCCAAGAGTTCTCGGCTCATTATCCACACGTTCGACTCTTGCATTCCTTGGTGGAATGCGGCGATTAGTAGCTCCTTGTAGATTGAAGGGATTTATATTGATCGTGGGATCAATCTCTTCTAACGGTGGCATGGAAGAATCACTATCATCTGCGGATGAGTGGCTTTTTCTTCTAGACCTTGATCTCCTTCTTGAGGACTTCTTGCCCACCTTATCTTCAAGGTCGCTCATCTTTATCCTCATTTGGAAGAGCATGTCTTGTAGACCGTTAACTTGAGATTGATGACGATCCATCTCATCCTGGCGGAGAGTCTCATTCCATCGGAGTTGAGCTTCCTTCTCCACCAACTCTGTTTGAAGATTGCGTTCGTTCTCTTCAGCCATCTTCTTTTCCTTGCGCTTTTGCCTTAAGGTTTTCTCTAGCTCTTGATCAAGAGGTAAGAGATCTTCGGTGTTCCTAGACCTGCGCATGCACTCAAAGAAAAATCAAATAACGAGAGCAAGCTCCCAAGCTTGACAACCGGCTACCGGATTCGGACGAAGCCAAATCCCCGGCAACGGCGCCAAAAACTTGTTCGCCCCTAGAGGTGTGTGCAAATAAGCTTTAAATTTATAAAACTAGAATCAAGCAAGCGAACCCGCAGTGTACGGATCGACGTAGTTAAGCAAGAATTCCAGAGTATCGAACACAGGGATTTGGGTGGAACGAACTCGATTTCAGGTTATCAAGCAAGTGAATATGGGAGTTTTGCAAATATTGGGAAAACAACAATCCTAAAGATCCAAGTATCCAGCTGTGGCAATCGATTCAAGATATACTTAATGATATAAAGACAGAGTTGAGATATGCAAAGGTATACTAATGTAAGGTAATCGTACGGTTGAGGTTCCAAAAACCTTATGTAACTCACCTATAAGACACTCCCTATACAGGTTGTTGAGGCTCAATATAGAAAGATTCTAAAGACGAGGATTAGTATCAAATACCCAAACTTATAATCTAAAGATCAAGACTAACTTATCCGATTGAGGTTGTTGAGGCTCACAATCGAGGTAGAGGTTGTTGAGGCTTCACTACCACCTAGAAAAGACAAGTCTAAACTATGCTAAAGCCAATCTTTAACTTTAGATTAAGGTAAAAGCAAGCTCGCAAACTAGAGGGAAATTACGGTTGGATCTTGAGATTCCACGGTCGTGGAACTCAAGAACAACCCGTAATTTAGGGTTGTCGGCGATAATTCTCTAACTCTCAGGGTCTAATCTGTTTACGATCGATCTATCATCATCTAAGCCACAACTATCAACCCTTCACCCTAGAATTGTTAAGGGTTTTTAGCCAACAACTGTCATATTGATATTAATTCAAGAATTAAAAGATAAAAGATGAAAACTTTCAAGAACTATCAATAATCTTCAATTGAATCTCAAGATCAAAATCAAGAACAAGTGTTTATCAAAAGATTCAAAACGGCGTAAACAATCACAACCTTAGGAAAGAGAAGAAACGGGATGTCAATCCGTTTCCAAATCAAACCTAAACAAGAAGAGCGATCTTCTTGCAAAATCTTCCAAGAACTTCGATCTCCAATGAGATCTCCCAATTACCTCCAAACGAGGGTTTATGCGTTGCTAAACGTAGATTGTAAGCGAGCCTGTGCGAGGACGTAAGCGAAGATGACGGAATCTCTTTTCTTCCGTCTTTTTATAATGCAGGGCAAAGTGTCGGCCCGGCCCAATCTTCAAAAGATCATGGCTTCGAAATATGGCGAAAAGATTCGCCAAGATCACGGTCGTGGAAGATTCCACGACCGTAATTCTAGGGCGTGGAAACAATTACGGTTAGTTCCACGGCCGTAGAATCCCCTGGAATGAACATCGAATTCTGACTTAGAATCCACGGCCGTAATTCTGAACGTGGTTTGTGGTACGGCCGTATTTTAGGGCGTAATTTAGGGCAAGAACGTGATTCTTCCCTAAACTCGTGCATTCCTCAATTTAAGATTCCAAATTGCTTCCAAAAAGTGTCCTCGATCTATGGACATATCAACTCAACTCTCCTTTGCTCGATTCCGTTCGGAAATAGCTCCAAATCACCTATAATTAACATAGAACTCGTGTAGACATTCATATCGACAATATAGGCAATACTAGCTCACATATGCATAAAGATCAATCAAAGACTATCAATATGAATCAAATACGATTAGAAAACGTGCCTAAAATACCACAATATTTCATGCTAACAGCTGGCTCTGTGACACAATATGTTTCAGATAAGCTCAGAGTCGAACATCCACAATTAAAGGTTAATGTACATTAGATTATTATTATATACATTACAGTACATCTAAAAAACACTTTGTTTTTTTTACACAGTTCACATATAGATGGGAGGAGACCGAAAGAGCCAGGATGGTTCGTATTAATTGTTTCAGCCGAGTACAAATGATACCTATGATATTGGATGGACTGTCGGATGAAGACAAAAATAAGTTCAAGACCGGAGTCTTTGCTCCCATAATTGAAATGAGCACCAAATTAAAGATGTCCAACCAGATTATACATTTTATGTTGATGCATGAAGTCAAAACAAGGAGAGAAAATTCAATGTGGTTTGGAATTAACCAGGTTTTACTTAGGTTTGGAATTAATGATTTTGCTGAGATTACGAGACTAAATTGTTCAGATGAATCATTTGAGTCCTATGAGGAAAACCCAGAAGTTGACATGAAAGCCGTTGTTGGAGTTGATCGGTGCTCAAACCTTAGTCTGGAAGAGAAATTCATGGAATTGCCCAAGGAATCACCATACAAATACAAAATGGCGCTTATTCTATTTGTCGAAGGAGTTATTGTATCCAAGAACTAGAAAACACAAGTCAACCAGCAGACAATCAACATGGTTCATGATTTGGACAAATTCAATGCTTTTCCTTGGGTTCAGCTCGCATTCGTTCAGACTAAGAAGTTTCTTCAATCTTGTGAGGCAGGGAAAGAAAGAAACAGTGGTGACTATAACATTGGTGGATTCCCACTTTCTTTACAGGTTTGTGTATTTCATCGAGAATTAGTTTGTTATAAACATTTACATTCCCTTATTCAGATCATTAGTTATATATATAATTACTTCATAACATCTTTAGTGGGTATATAAACATAATATGTGTATATTTATAAATATATATTTACAATAACATCATGAATACACAACCATGTGAACATAATTTATACATACACAATTGTGTCATAACAGCATTCGTTTGTTTTAACATGTCACTTACAAAACCAATACATTTTTTCAGATATTTGCATTCCATTCTATCCCCAAGCTTGCAAGAGTATTTGCCACCTTGATAGCGGAAAATGCAAACCCATTATGTCTCAAATGGGTTTTGAAGTCTGGCAAGGAAGGGAAACCATTCCCCGGATATGCAGAAATTAAGGGTATTGTCCAAACTATAAAGAAAGAAGATATTGACACTGTTCAAGGTCATCATGAAAGCGACGATAGCGACCAGTGACATACTGAAGGTGATGACGAGAGGATTGAATTACTATTTGATGTTGGATTTGAAAAATGTGAACTGATAATAACACGTCCGAATGTTGTCCACGAAAAGGAGAAATCGTTTAGGTACGTGTGTCAAAATCCTATATACAGATTTATGTAGATACATTGGTAATAACTTATTAATATCTTGTTATTTATTTACGTTATGTAGCAATGTAGTTCCAAAAATAACAATAAGGAATATTGGTAAAAAGGGAAAACGATGATGATGACTTTGTTAACCCTCCAAGTAAGTACAATAAGTGATTCATACACAGTTCAGAATTTAATTGTATTAATTATAGACAATAATATATATTGTAACATAATTTCATACAGGCGTGTTTGTTAAAACTGAGGCAACTGATGTCAACAAGAAGGGGAAAAGAAAGGCTGGCACAAGCACTCCCAATGTCATACATACCAGGTTCATATTTATGTTGAAAATGTATACTATTATGTACAGATTCTTAACATAAATCGAATACGAAACACTTGTGTATAGGTCATCCAAGAGATCCAACAAGGGCAAAGAATCATTAGCAACAAAAGAAATTGATCCTTCAATTGACCATTCAGTCGAAGTATTGAAAAACAAACTTTCTGATGGAGCTGCTAAATCAACACATTCTAATGTTCATGAGCCCTCAAGGTAATTTACAAATTATGTACAAAATACTGTTACACAATTATGCATACACATACACTATTCAATACTTATGTACATACGTATTGAACACATAACAAGTTGCACACACCTAAACCAGACTGGTTTGATCAGATCATGGAAAAATTAATTTCCATACAACGAGAACAGCAAGAACTAGCTAATAAGATTGAAAACCAATGGATGATTATTGACGAGTTAACAACATACACGAGGGACCTTGGCACACTGTACTATAAATTAGACACAACTGTCTACATCTCTAGCAAGAGGATCGAGATAAAAATCAAAAATCTCGTCAAAGACATGGCAAAACAATCATCTGCTGCAAACAGCTCTGCACCGAGTGCGACAAATGTTGATTCGGCGTCAAAAGTCAATCAGGGTGATGAAAATGTGGAAGATATAGCGGGAGGTTCAAGTGAGGTATGAACATAACTAGTTTGAGTTGTACATTTATGTATGATAATTATAGTTGACAAATTAAGCTTATCAAACAGGCTGGCAATGTTGATGAGCCAATTCGAAGGGTTGGCTTAAGGGTACCGAAAGATAGCAAGTACAAGCGTACTCCATACAGAAAAAACGTCAAACTTCCAAAGGAACCCGCAAACAGCATGTTGCACAAAGATGATCGTCAAAGACTTTACAACTGGGTTAAGAACAAGGACGACAAAGGAACGATTAGAGGTTTCGTGAAGAACATATCCAGAGAATCTGTCATGGATATACTAAAACCAGGAGGTTGGATAAAAGACGAGGTAAGTAATGATGTCTTTATTACACAAAATATTTAACATCAGTAAACTATATACACATTTAATTTTCAATGACAGGCAATTGATGAGATTATTATGCACATTCGAAAGAGTATTGTCGAGAAACCTGATAGATTCGGCCACGTTGCTGTGCTGACAACTGGGTGGAGTAGGGCATATAACACTACCACATATGCTAAGTATGTTGCTTCAAAGAAAGAGATGCCGAATTTCAAACCAATAATGTTCAAAGTCATAATGGGCGACAATCCTCAAATGTTTCAAAAGCCACTGTATGACGTTGATTTGATATATTCCCCATTCAACCTGCGGGAATCTCATTGGGTTGCTCTTGAAATTGACCTCAATCGGTGGTGCATTTATGTATATGATCCTCAGATTATGTACATAAAGGATGACAAACTACAGGAAATGTTGGAGCCTATGGCCGTGATGTTGCCTAAACTCCTCAGTGTTCATGGTGGGCACAGTAGACTTGGAGATAAGTTGAAGAATCCTTTGAAAGTTGTACGAAAAACGGAACTCAACATCAACGCGGACGGGTAAGTACATTAAAATCTTATAAACGAAATGTACATACATTATGTATACTGATCTATATATTTTATGCATATATATAGAGGCAGCTATGGGATCTACATGTTGAGATACATACAACACTTGGCGTCTGGACGTACTGATTTATCTGGAATAAATGATTATGATGTCCAAGCTAGTAGGGAGAAGCTCGCCAATGTTGTCTACACAAGAGATTGGTCAGCATGGTTTAAAGAGTCCTGAATTTGTTTATTTTAAGACATTGTGTTATGTAGCCGCTTAACAGATTGGTCTGCAGCGTTTTTAGTTCATGTTTTTATGTAATGGAGACAAACATGTTTTTATGTAATGGAGACAATCTTTCCAAGCTAGCCGCTTAACAAATTGTCTACACAAGAGATTGGTCGGCATCGTTTTTAGTTCATGTTTTTATGTAATCGAGATATTTAAACACCTAATGTGTTAAGCAAGTAGTTTTTTATTTCATCATTAAAAATGTTATATTGCCCATGCATTCTAATTAATTACACATTTACATTGGACGACATAATGTATGTACGATAAATGTTTGGGACGAACAATACAATAACATTAATACGTTAAAATATGTATAATTATTTTACATATATTAACAACATAAACATAAAATAGTAATGAAGTAATTAAACACATGAAGTTTGAAAAACTTTTATGTACACAATTTAAAATTTATTTACATAATTATTGAAGTAAATACCACACACGAACATATAAATACTATATTATTCAAGAATTATGTAGCAATGTAATATATGTTTTATGTATAGATAACCTGATCACAATATAAACATAAATATTAATTTAATTTGCATTACTTTCAAACCAGTAAACAAATACAAACACAAGGCTTCCAAAGTAATTAAAATGTATTACGAATACAATAAAAGATTATTTTGGTCGATATACACAAGTCTTCTTAGTGTGTCCATATAAACCACAACTGCTACATTTCCTATTACTCCCTTTTTCCCACGATGCCCGGAGTCTAGCTTTTGGCATCCTTCCACATCTTTTACGCTTCAAATGAGGCTCACAAACAATATTTGTTACGGAATCCGGGACACACCATTCAGCCTTGTTCGGTACCAGGTATACAACCTCCGAATATGCAGCCCTCCAATAGTCTGTCGAATAATATCTACTTGCAAGATAAGATGGACTCATTCCTACATGCTTTGATGCAGCTATAGCATGTACACAAGAAATTTCTTCAACATCAAACTCTTTGCATGTGCAAGTCCTCATTCGTAGACAAACAATAACTTGTTCATCACCATTTTTTACTTCAAACTCCAACCTATCCACATCCAGAACGTACACAAAGTAGCTACCTGATTCATCATATCGTTTTTGGATAATTGTTTCGATTTTCGGTGCGGCAACATCTACAGAAGCTTGTGAAATTTGCCGACGCTTTGCAAACCAGCGTGTCATGAATTGCCAAATTTCATCCAACATGGCCAAAACTGGGTATTCCCTTCCTTCTTTCATTATTGCATTTACGCACTCCGCATTGTTACTAGTTATAATGTTGTACCGGTTTGCGGGACACAAAGATCGTGACCACGTGGATATTCCAATATCAGTAAGCATATCGCCAACCTTTGGTTTTTCCTGTATACATAAGATTGTTAAAAATATAATAACCAAAGAAAATTTAAACTTTACTAATTATGTACACAACATACCAATGTTATCTGTGCTAGAATTTCCCTGCATTCTGACACCCTATATTTTTTGACAAAAATCTATGAACATTTGCAATATTCTATTTGATCTCGTTTTTTTCCGTAGATTCCCTTTAAGGTGCCAAATACAGTATCCATGGAACGCCACTTGGTAGTTTGATGTTATACCTTTCTTAATAGAATTATGTCTGTCTGACACAAACACAAGCTCGTTGTGATCTTGAATGATATGACTCAAATTCTTAAGGAAAAAAATTCCAAGAAGAGTCATTCTCACTGTCAACAATCCCAAACGCAATAGGGTATATTTGTTGATTTGCATCCTGTGCAGTGGCAACAAGCAACACTCCACCATATTTTCCACTGAGATGTGTGCCATCTACGGTTATAACCTTAAAACAAAAGCGAAAAGCTAGTGTTAGAACAGAAAAGTAATATTATGTACACAATATTAAAAAATATTGTATACACAGTATTAAAATATACACACAATATTACAAGATATGTACACAATAGTAAAATATTTGATACATTTATTTATACCTTTCTCATTGACTGAAAACCTCTTATAGATTGCCCAAATGCAACAAATACGTACTTGAATCGTCTATCGTCATCCAACATAAGAGAAGAAAAAGTCTCTTTATTCACAGACTCCAACATGTACAAATATGCAGGTATGGAGCTGTAATTATCTTCAGCAGTCCCTCTAATCATGTCTTTCACTGCTTCTTGTGCCTTCCAACACTTCCAATAACTTGCATCGATTCGATGTAAGCTCTTCATCACAGTGAGTATTTGATAAACTGAAGGTAACTTCTTCGAGTTACGGTACCTACGCATAAATATGTATATATATTATGTAATACAATAAACAGATACATCACAAGTAATACATACTTCATACACAACTCACATTGATTTAACTTTTTCAGCGATAACTTGGTATGAAGCACCCCTGTTACCAGATCTCCTATGATGATAGGAACATGTGTGTGTAGAGACAAACCGTGTTGTTGTACAAAAACTTGATTCACCAAGCTTAGTAAAACAAACCCTCCATTTACAATCTTTATCAATACACCGCGCCGCCACTGCCTTCCTTTTTGATTTAATAATCTTATACTGCGAACATTGTGAAATTGAATGTAGACATAATGCATTTTTCAGTTCAATTTTCGTACGATATATCTTACCGACAACAAGCTCATACTCATGTTCTGTAGCTTCATAAGTTGATCTATGAGGAACTATTGCAAGCGAATCAGCTTGCATAACATCTTCGTTGAGTGAATCGGTACAAATGGCTGTAGATACACACAAAGCATGTTGAGTATCGCCACCAACGTCACAAACATAATGTTGACAAAAGTCAGAATGTTCCAGCTCAAGAAAATGATGAAATGGTACACAGTGTACCATTTCATCATTTTCTTGAGCTGGAACATTCTGACTTTTGTCAACATTATGTTTGTCTCCATTAATACGGTCGGCATGCTTGTGCCCTTTGTCTATAGTAATACATAACGGCACGCTCCACATAAACTGTTGTAGACTATTTATGTGCATAAATGTATCCAAATCACCCCTTGTGTTCACATCATATGGCTTCAGCGCTGGATTAAACGGATTCTTATACGTCAACTTCAACTCACTTTCTGATACACAAATATCGAATTGTGTTGTCATATCCGATATAATCTCAGAAAAAGTGCTTGATTCGCCTACCACTAATGGTTTGCTTGATACATCACCAACGAAGTTCCATATACCGTTTTCAAAAGCCCAATCTCCGCCATAATATGTTGTAATGAACACAGGATTCATAGCTTCTGTAATACACATGATATTAAATACATACATTCAACAATATAAATGATACATAAACAGAAAAAAAAATGTATGGAGTCCACCATTAACAACCATTAACGTACCTTGAAGATTACGACAAACAATCAACTAAATGATATGAAAGTTGGAGACGACAGGTACACAAATCTTATCGCGTTGAGTATATCTTATGCAGCACGGATATTCATATCGGAAACTCCATTGTTGATCGTCAAATAGAGCTCTATTAGAAATCTCGCTTAACAATGGTGAGGTGCAGATTATACGTATTATTAGCTTATTAATAACAGAAAATCAATTACGAGAGATTCTACGATAATTATGGAAAATAATTTCCTTTAATAACATATAATTAAGTCCGGCACAATATTTACTAGGAAATTATTTATTGTTTTATAGTAGAGAGAATCTCTCCAAATTAGGTAAATAGGATTAATTATTATGTATTAAATCTTTTTGTTCTTAATTCTAACTACCTAGTTTGTATACACTTTACAAATCATACCTATTATGTACGCAGTTATACATTATGTACCTACTTACCCTACTAACCCTTTTAAGTTAGAATACATTTGCATTTAAGTACTGTATTTTTTATATTGCCTATGTATTATACTCAATAAGATTAATCAAAGTATGGTCTTCTCCCACCATTTGTGCAGGTTCTCAGACCCAAACATTATCATGGTATCAGACGGATTTGCTTAATGGCATTTTTGATCCTATCTACTCATTCACACACTCACGACTCGGTTTGTGCTGATCCACACATGCTATTTATGACTATACAAAATCATTGGTATTATTCCGATCCAAACCAGTTTTGGCTTCATCCGAACAAAACGACATCGACATAGTCCGAGAACAGCACTGACTTCGTAAGAGAGCAACACTAGTTTTATCCAAGAACAATACCCTATTGTCCAAGAACAACACCGATTTCGTCCTAGAACAACATCAAATTTGTTCGAGTACAACACAAACTTCCTTTGGTAACAATACTAGCTTCGTTCGAAAACAAGATCGATTTCGTCCGTGAACAACATGCGATTTGATCTTTTAATCCTTAACATTATCCAAACTTTCATGGAGAATATTGAGATGTAATGATATTTATATCATTATGCTGATATCTTTCTTTAATGAGAATATATTATTGAATACACTTGTTTATTTTAAGTTAGAATACATATGGATTTACACATTATATCTTTATTGTCTATGTGTTATACTCGATAAAATTAATCAAAGTGTGTTCTTCTTTCACCATTTGTGTGAGTTTTCAAACTCTAACATTATTAACTTTTGGGTTATTTTCGCTTATATAAACCATTTTAATGATACAATCTATAATCTTAATCTAATACCAAACACTTACTAAAAACAATTTCCTAAAAATTAATTTAAAATAATCCCTATAATCTGATATGAAACACAACCTAAATTTTGGGCTTTTTTAAACTCATAAACCATTCTAATAGTCACTTCTACATTTTCCATCTACAACGAAACACATACCAAAGCTATTGAAATTCATATTTGGTTAACTTCATCCATCCAGAAAATGTTGGGATGACTCTCCTCCTCTTTGAAGACGTTTCTCGAGTGTGATCTAAATGAATGTTCCGGAAGATACCCTAGTCACATGTCCCTGTTGATCGTTGTTGCGTTCGTGGTCCCCGAAGATTCTTTATCTAGGTGAGAGAACGCCGTGTAATCCACATTTCCGCATGAGTATGACATCCCTTGAAAAGAGTTTCTAATCTTGCTTCCAGGTGGTGAGACACCGCACTAGTTCATCTATCCCATGTCCTCTCCCTGTGTTGTCAGCCTCGAGTGTTCCTCGCCTTCTCCCGTGGTTTCAACGACTTTTTGCATTTTTCTTACCTTTTCGGTCATTTACTTGTGATTATTGCTTTTTGCACGATGATTTATCCGTTTACCGATTTTTGGCCTCTCCATATACCAAGTATATTTAATGGAGTCAAACGTCTTATTTTCTTGATTAAAAAAATGGACTTCAATTTAATTTAAAATAACCACTATAACAACTTCAATTCAATCTAAAATAACCACTATAACATCTTACCAAACACATCAGTGTGTTTGGTAATTTTAGATTAAACTAAATTGATTTTATGGATGTCTTTAACTATTTTAGATTAAATTGAATTGATTTTACGGAATGGAATGTGATTGGTAATTTTAGATGAAATTGAATTGATTTTACTTGTTAACATTGTGTCAAATGTTTTCGTTCCTTGATTGACTTTTCTGAAGCAACATCGTGCATTTGGATGTGCGGTTTTGGATCATATGAGTGGGTAGGTGACTAGATGCCTTTACAAAAAAATCAAAGGCTATCCACTTAGCATCAATATAATTGTTATTCCTTCATTTTAAGTTTTAATGCAAGAAAATACTAAGGTAAAAATGGAGCTTGGTAAATATAATGGACACCATTATTTTCCATATCAAATCTATAATATTGGTCCCTGCATTATTAGTTTTATTTATGTACTTTTTGGCTTCGACCTTCTCAACAACTTGCAACATGAAGCCTATCAATTAAGAAATGATTCCATTTTAATACGGGAATATTTCTTTATATTTTCATCTTTATATTGCTTGTCAAATTAATTAAATAAATTGAAAAAATTATTTTTAAATGATTCAATATGAGAAATTTTTTTCTTAACAAGTTTTTTTCAATTACCTCTGCAATATAATGTTAGGCTAAAAAAGTTGCAAAAATAGAAATGAGCAAAACTTATTTACGAGGATAAGAAATTTTTTAGGTTAGAAAAAAAATACAGTTTAAACACCAATTCATACATATAACTTGTATTCTAAACTACAACTTTAGTGTTTTTTTAGTATATTTCAGTTATAATGCTCTACGTTTTTGTAATAAAAAAATCGCAGTACAATTTTTTATATATATTTTTTAATTATTTTCAAAATAAATTCATCACTCATGTAGATTTCACAAGAATATTTTTTACAAACACCTTATATAATAAAATTTATTCTTTCAGAATGTATCTTTACAATAAGATTTATTTTAAACAAACTAAAATTTTATTTTCTTCGGTATAAATACTTAATTTAAAATTTTATATTTAGATCTTGTTTAAAGATTTCTTATTTTTATTTGTTAAAATATAACTTTTAAATAGTAATTTGAATCAATATACTAAGGGCCCGTTTGGTTCCAACTCCGGAAAAGGAAACGGAAAGAAAACGAATTTAGTCCATATGTATATCCTTATTCATGAAATTCTATGGAATCATTCATTGTGTTTACATGCAAAATACACTTGTCTCCCCATATTTTGTTACCCTATAAGGTATCGAAAGTAATCAAATTCAACTTCAATTACTTCAAATCACAATAAATGATTCCAAAAACTTTTATGAATAAGGGTATATATATGAACTAGATTCGTTTCCATTCCGTTTCCGATTCCGGAGTTCAAAACAAATGGACCCTAAATAAATTTGTATATAATAAAAGACGATTATATGAAATATTTTCCCTATAATTACGTATCAATAACGTTTAAAGTTAAATATTATAATTGACGCGTTCATTTACAATGTACATTATTCAATTTTATTTAAAGTTTAAGTAAGATTGTATAACACGGTATCATGAAAAATTCTAGTTTGAAAAAACATTTAGTTATTTTTTTAAAAAATAAATAAAATAGTTTATTAAAAACAAAATTAAAAATATTCTTATTTAAATTATTTTTTATATTTTATATGAGACTTTTCACAATCTTTTCTTTTTAGTAAATTTTTGTGAGTGGATTACATGGGACTTTGGGACATGGGAGTCATGTTTGTTGCTTGAAGCATTGAAAATGAGCGAAAGATTGGAAATTGGAATCCTTTAGAGAACTTCAAACTATTATCCCATTTGCCATTTCTTTTGCTCAACTACAAATGGAATCTATGCCGTCGTTTGTCCACATAATTAAATTAATTTATTTTACTTTAAATATGCAAAAATATTCATTATTATTGGTTCTCCATACCCCAAAGTCCATTTTTATAATTAGTTCCTATATACCGTACAATTAAATGAATATGATTAGATGTTGGTGCTCATAAATATAGATATACATTGACTTGTTGGTTTGATTTAAGCAAAATATGGGATTTCTTCAAAACGTATCTCCATCACTTATACCATTTCCCTTATTATTATCATTAGACTATTGGAAACAGCTCTAACTTGACACATATATAAAGATATTCTTCTTTATATTTCTTCTTCAAAAATACGCCACCACCTTTTATTTTGCATTATCTAGTTTTATACCATAAGAAACATGAGTATTCATTTTTTATGGAGTAGTTTCTTTTAATTTAAATATTAAATTTCACAATTCAGATATTATTTTCTGTAATTAGTGACATTGTCGGTGTAAAGAACTTATCAGCTCCTATCTCACGGAGACGGAATGTTTCAAATTTTCATATCATAAAAAGAATAATATGATAACGTAATCAAATTAGAGAATGGTAGCCGTTGATTAGTTTTTAATGAGATAAATTAACCGTTGATTTAAAAATGCGTTACGAATGAGGCAACCCAACAATTCTATTGTCACGGTCACAGGAGACGCGTCCTGCTCCTCTTCCTTCGCGTAGGCTTTTACCTTCTCATTCTCATCTGTCACCCGGCTGTCACTTTATCAACTCCTCCTCTTAACCCTAATTCGAATCTATTTATACTCTCACCTTCCTCCTTCCCTCGGCTATCCCATTTTCTCTCCTTTCTTTCTTGTTAGCACTACTGAGATTTCATCCTTCTTGCGCTCAAGTTCCGAGTTCGACTTGATTTCGTCTTTTCTTCAGAGTTCATGCATTGTCGTTGCTTCCCAACTGCGAGTTCGTAAATGGACGAGTTGGGCCGGCGATTTTGGATTGGTTACGCTCTAGCGGCCAAGAAACAACAGAGTTTCATACAGCTTTCGCTTATTAACCTTGCAAAGGAGCAGGGTATTGATTTCACCAAGATAGATACTGAGAAGCCTTTGATCGAACAAGGACCGTTCGATTGCGTCCTCCATAAGTTTTATGGAGACGATTGGAAGCGTCAGTTGGCCGACTATAAGGCTACTTACCCTAATGTTGTGATTCTTGATTCCCCCGATGCAATTGAGAGGCTCCACAATCGGATTTCGATGCTTCAGGCTGTTTCGGAGGTTCAGATTGCGCAGAATGAGACCGATACCTTTGGTATTCCCAAGCAGATTGTGATATATGATGCTGAGACGCTTTGCGATCCTCCTTCTTGGGATGGATTGAAGTTTCCGTTGATTGCCAAGCCTCTTGTTGCTGATGGGAGCGCCAAATCGCACAAGATGTCTCTGGTTTACAACCACAAGGCACTCAAGACTCTAAAACCTCCGATTGTACTCCAAGAATTCGTCAACCATGGTGGAGTAATCTTTAAAGTGTATGTGGTAGGCGACCACGTAAAATGTGTCAAAAGAAAGTCGTTGCCTGATGTTGCAGAAGACAAGTTAGATAGTTTGGGTGGGCTGCTGACGTTTTCACAAGTGTCCAATTTGGGTTCCAATGAAAGGACGGAGTATTACAAGAAGATGCAGTTGGATGATTGTGAAATGCCACCTCAACCGCTCATTACTAAAATTGCTAGGGGTCTGAGGGATGCATTGAAATTGAATCTTTTCAATTTTGATGTGATTAGGGACTCTAGGATAGGAAATCGATATCTTGTCATTGATATCAATTACTTTCCTGGCTATGCCAAAATGCCTTCCTATGAGTCTGTTTTCACTGAATTTTTCCGGGATTTAATCACCAAGAAAGAGGAGGAAATTACAGAGAAGAGTCCGGTGTCGGACAAACCAGCTGATGACAATGAACTGGCCGATAAAGATGAAGAAGGAAATTAGTACAGGACAATGCTTTCAGTCTTGCAGTCATATAACTCTGGGTTAAGGCGGAAGCTGATTCTTACATGGATGCATCCACAGGTTTTTGTTCTCTTTGGGGGATTTGAATCATTTTCTTTTGGTGTATTCTATCATGTATATTCTGCATCTGATCCTCAAATAGGTATTGTAGAAAGAAACTAGTATGTGTCAAGTCTGATCAGAAATTCAATGATTTTAGAAAGTTCTTTTAGCAGTTCTTGAAGGCTTTTGTAATCTCTCTGAAGTGTTCATGTGTCTGCCTTCTTTTAACTGTCATAATTGGCAACAACTACAATCATTTTTCCATATTACATTCTTGCCCTGTGCTAATGACTTTGTGAATGTGAATTTTGCTGTTTCACTGGCTGTCTATTTTTTCTTATCTTGATTTACATTGTGATATTTCCTTACACGTCACAGATGCTTTCTGGTATGCAATGTTTAAGTTCAACGGAACTCTTGTCAGTGCTGATATGGATAAGTTTGTAGAAGTTAGTTAAGGTTAATCTTTACGGTACTGTTAGCTTTAATCATAGACTGGAAAACTAAACGGTGATCTCTGTGTATGCTGCAGTGTTGCAAGTAAATTAACAAATTTGTACCTGTAAGTAGGGTGAAGTTTCTTTCTGATCAACAGGATTTTATTTGTGCCCATTGTGAATTTGTTTGTTTTTATATAATTTGACCACAGGACACATCTGTAATCTTAACTGCCATCTGATGAGTTTGAATGCAGTTATTAAATCGGGTTATATGAGCCTTGGCTTATTGAATGAAATAGGACATAAAATGAATTGATTCGTACTCGAAGCTTGAGGGTTCAAGAAAATTGCACTGGTAATTCAAGAAGTCTGATTATTGCCATTGCATGCGAACTGAGTGATTAACTGTAATTGTACCGAAAGCTGAGTTTGTTGGTAGATGTCTTCCTTTGTCATTGCACTAAATACTGAGTTTTTTTTTCTCCTTTTCTTGCATACTTTAGTTTCTTCTTGGACTATATAGAAACTGTTGGTGTCAGTTGGCTCAGTGCAAAGTTTCTATAAACGAACCATTTAATTCATAAAAGCTTTTGCTTCTTTTTCTACATTACTGGAAATCTGGAATGACAGCAACCTCTTAAAAAACTTAGGATGATTTTTTGTACTGTATATGTCTTTCACACATGGATTTCAATTCTGACTTTTACCGTTTTGTATTGGGCGAGTTGAATATCTACGAATTGTTCATGAACTGGTGGGTTGTATGTAGTTGGAGGAAATGATTTTCACCTAATACATATGACCTTATCTTAGTGAGTTAAGGGTTTGGTGAAATCATTTCAACCATATACCCACCCCAGCGAATAATAATCTGAAATCTGAATATTTCCCAGATCCTCAAAAGTTGAATCTCCTTTTTTTTTTTTTTTTTTTTTTTTT
>BSUD01000231.1:290018-335404 GCA_033239045.1 Fagopyrum esculentum
TTTTTTTTTTTTTTTTTTTTTCTGTGTGGTAGATCTTTAAGTTTGTCTTGTTTTTGTTGTTTCTGGATTGCCAAAATAGCTGATCCAATACAAGAAAATGACGTTTAAAATGTGAAATTAAGCCTGCATAGAGCTTACCTGATTGCTCTTTGAAACAGAGTGGTATAATATGATTGTCAAACTTCAAATTTTGGTAAGCACAAATAAGCCACGGAACATATTTTTGTCTAGAATGGTTATAGTAGAACTTGGATGTTAAGTTAAGTATGATCTTTGAGGGCATAACATATCGAAGTTGGTGAATGACCCTGAAAAGTAAGCTTATGTGCTCTTCAGAATTATGGATGCTGCAATCCTAGAAGATTCATATGTTGACATAGGAGGCAAAAAACATAATGTATATTATGCTCTACTAGAAAGCAAGAAAAAAGTGGATTATATAAATAAAGAAGTTGTTATTAGCTATCTTACAAAAGTCTACTTGAATAGATTGAATTGCACCCATATTAGTGGCTCATAAACGTGTTTTGTCCTTAACTGTATTGTACAGGATTAAAAAAGGATATCCTACAAGAATGTACCGTATCTGAGTGGTATGTGCTAAGCATGTCAGACCTTGATATGAACAAGTATCGGTGATCCCGAAAACTTGTTAATGGAATCATCTTGGTGAAGGTAGGTTGATTTTCTGACACATGAAACTTGTAGCGGAAATAACTGCTACTTTGAACTGGAGTTCTGTTTTCACAACCTTAGGAAGTGGTTAAGTCTGTGTTAATCATATGCGAATGCTGCCCAAAACGCTCAGTAGAACGCGTTCTGGTTCTTGGCTTCATGGGAATGGCCAGCATCTTCTGTGCATCTACGGATATTTGATCGAAGCCCTGGATATCTGATCCGATAATTTGATAAAAGACAGATCCAAAAGTACCAGGATATCCGAAAATTTAGCCGGATCGGATATCCAATTCGAGTAGTTATCACTGGATTTGCAAATGTAACTAATCCAATTTTATTCTCAAAACCCCGTTCCGTATCTGATGATACTAAAAATTCTCCCGGACCGGATTCGGATAATCAGTTAATTGATTTTTTCGGATCGATTCTTCGGATTAGTGTGTTGGATTAGTCAGATCCGATATTTTTGTTATCCCTAGTCGTGTATCCTGCTGTTCCATCTCCGTTTAACAAAAGATTCCAGGTTCCCGTCACGATTGGAAATCATCATCATCTCTGGCCGGAGTAAACTGTTCCATCACTTCACCATTCCAAATGACTTGCATCTTAGCAGTACTAACACACTCCTGAATCATCTTTCCCCATTCAGGGAGAAAACCTGCGTCCTTATTCGTCTCATCAATGAAATCCCACCTGATTTTATCATACGCCTTTTCCAGATCAAGTTTCAGGAGCATCCATTGTTTCCCCGACTTCTTCTTTCTCATAGAGTGAACGACTTCCTGCATAAGAACATTATTATCTTGTATCAATCGACCCGGGATAAAGCTACCTTGGGTGGGCCCAACCAGCTTCCCAATGATGGATTGCATACATCTGACGAACACCTATGTGATGATCTTGTAACTAACATTATACAGTGCTATGGGTCTGAACTGGCTTATGAATTTTGGTTTCCCGACCTTAGCAATGAGGGAAATGAGGGTGTCTTTACTCCCCGGGTACAGCTTCTGACAGTCAAAGAACCGAAGCACTTCATCTTTCAACGAGGAGCCCACAACGTTCCAACATTTCTGATAGAAGACCGGTTGAAAGCCATCAATACCCGGAGCTTTGTAGGCTCCCATACTCTTAGTAGCCTTCCACACTTCGTCCATACTAACCGGCTTCTGAACATTACTCCACTCAGAGGCCTCAAGGATAGGAAAGTCCCACGTGGACAACTTAAAAAGAATTGGAGGCCTGACTCTCATCCATACTGTACAAACCTCTTAAGTACTCTTAGAAGACTTCTTGTTAAGAGGAGGTGGAGATAATTTTATTTTTTTTGCACTACTAGTTTAGTTTTAATATACGACTAATTTATTCTTTTCGGTATAGGATGAGACTATTCTTAAAAAGTTAAAATCCCGATAGATAGGCCCCTACCATGCTTTAAATGTTCACCCCTTCGGCGCAGTTGAGATTGGTTATGCCAAAGAGACCTTCAAAGTCAATGGACATTGTTTGAAACATTACATTGTCGGTGACCTCCCGACTGACATACCGGAGGTGTTCCTCGATGACCCACCCACAATCTAAACCCTTGTCACGGTCAATCTAATGACCTTAAAAGAGCGTTACGTGGTAGATAACTCATGCATCTCCCTCTCTCTCTCTTTCTCCCTCATTCTAAGTATTATGATAATTGACACTATTATATTTGATGTTTTTAGGTCAAAAATAACCCATCATACATCAACAATGAAAATCCATCAATAAGATTGAGAAAACAAATTGAAAACAAGCCCAAACGGCCTACCAAACGGCCTCCAAACAGCCGTTCCAAGTCCGTTTAATTTCAATTAAATGGGCAACAACTGATTTTTTTTTTAGGAAAAGCGCAAGTGAGATATATCAAAACAACTTCCAAACGGCTCTCTACGGCCACCCTACGACTAGTGAGAGGGCCTTTGGTCGCTTGGATAATCAATTCCGAAATGAATTACAATGCCGTAATCTGCCCCCTTCAAAACGGCCTCCAAACGGCCGTCCCATGACCATTTTACTCCAAAATCGGGATAAAGCTAGGTTTTTCCTCTCTCCCCCTCACTCAAAAACACACAAGTCCGTCACTTCTCTCCCTCTAAATCTCTCATTTTTCATTCATTTTCCGCAATCCAAGTATGAAGTCGAACCATTCTATGTAATTTATCTTATTTCATGCTTATTTTGTCGAGTTTGATTCATTTTTGTGGATTTTTGGTGATTGAGAGATTTGTGCCCTTAATCGGGATTTTGATGAAATAATGCGGTTTTTGGTGATAGATCTTCATATATTTGTCGATGATTATCATCATATGATCCATTCTGGTGATTGTTGAGCGTTACTTTGCGTTGTTTCAATCGATTGAATGCTTTGGTATTTTCTAGCCCTAGGATTTCCTTTATGAGAATTGAAACATTTGGATTTAGCGTTACCATGCTATATACGTCCAATTATGTTTGATTAAGATTCTTGCACGCATTAGATTGATTGAACTGCTTTGGATTGACTTTGAGTTTACGGGGAAATTATGGCAAAGTTTTTTTTTTTTTTTGTCATTTTCCCGTAAATTGACTGCATTTTTTTTATTCTTTCTATTTTTTTTCATGCAGATATGCCTCCATGGAACGCCCCAAATGGTGCACAAGAACAATGCATAATTGCAACTGACTACATAAGAGACCATGCAAAACTTAGGGCACTCAAAACAAACCCCACACGATACATCGATCTTGGAATGATCGATGAGATAAACGCTCGACGGGACCTCGAGTGGCTAGCCAACAATAGAGGATTTTGGGTACATGATGACTCCCTTTGTGAGCTACGTGGAGACGATACCAAAGTCCCTCTCCTCATTTTACACTAATGTTGTTGGCCACATAGAGAACGACTGGGTCACCTACCTCTCATGGGACAATTTCATGAGACGACCTTCAATGAATTTGACACTCTCTTCGGTTTTCCTTCGAGAGGAATCTGAACGCTTTACATTGCAGATGATTATGCTATTTGGGGTTCATTAGTCAAAGCCCCCAAGATTTACCACCCGTCCATGTGCATGTTTCATTTCCATCTTCTCCTATTTGATCTCGAGGCAGGACTCGACCGGAGTGATGATGACTGCAAAAGAGTTGTTTATCACCTATTGTTTATTGCATAGACTCCAACCAAACATGAGTTACTTCATATGTCTAAATGTGCTCGGGAAGAAGAACCACCCGGCCGGTACCATAGTTCATGGAGGCTTAGTGACCCGCCTGATGTAACCATATGACTAGACGTCTCTTACTTCACTGCTCTTTACCCTCACCATAGGTTCCCCGGATTTGAGACTTCGATCCAAATGAACCTATTGTCCCGTATTGATGGTCAACTCTAGGTGAATGTCCGGGGTAACATGATGAGGTACAACCCTCAAGCATCTATTCAAAACTGATACAGTTGACTAGATATCTTTATCTGATTCGAGTATGAGCCGCCAGTCAGTGAGACGGGTGTTGATAATGATGTTGATGATGGTGATGATGGTGGTGACGACAGTGGGGATGACTTAATCCGATGGGCAACTACCTACGCTTTTGAGCGTGACCATCACCCTACTCCCCCACCACCTTCACAATACTACTCTTAGGGAGGGGTGAGTCATCGCCTACACCCCCTTAGGGTTTCATACGCTAGTTATCTTCTTAGAGTCTGGCTGAGTCCTCATTCAGGGTTGCTTGATAGACCTCTAAGACTATTGCACGCGAGGCATGAGTGAAGAGACAAACTAGCAAGTTCAATGACTTCGGCCATCAACTGACATCCATTGATGGTTGCCTCATTAGCATTGATGGAACTCTGTGCGGCTTTGGATCCACTCTTACTGCTTTCAACTCTCACATGGCGGACTATGCTAAAGATATGTGTTCCCTAGCCAGTGCCCAAGTCAACATGAATCATTGCCTCACCAAGTATGGCATGGGACGCCTATGGAGACGCACCAACGGTCCATTTACTGCCGATCCTGGTCTTACAAAGGACCTGACGGATGCATATGATCCTATGGACGCCACATTCTCACCGTGAGTATCTCTTGCCTATCTTCTCTCCTAACTTTATGAAACTATGAGGATACAATTTATTTCAAGTATGGGCTATAATAACGACATTATTATTATGTTGCACTTGGATTAAAACTTGTAATATTTGTTTTACATTGCCTATGTGCTTCTTTCTCCTAATTCCATACTTATTTGCTTGAATTCACGAATAACCGTTTGTGGATCAGAATTTTTTTTGCTTTAACTTGATGAAAACCGGTTTTATGAAACTCGATATATATTTCTTGACATTACATATCAACGATGCTTTAAAATGTTGACTTTTTCTATTGCCTACATGCATGCGTTTTTGGAAAGAATCATTTCATTGATGAAAAGCCTTACCAAACAACACATGGTGAGATTTCTCTAAACCTTGGACATGCACTTTCATATGTCCTTTCTTTTTCTTTTTGTGTGTGATCTCCAAATTTCTTAGGATCTTCTAGAACTTGTGATTGACTCTTTTGCATAACTACATGCTCATTGAAATCTCTATATTTGCTGTAAGGAGTATCGAGACCGTCTTTGATAAGCTTTGTGTATCCTTTTTCCCACCGTATATGTTATGTCCCTCTATTTGTCAAATTCTTGCCTCAGTATATTCCCCCTCTTTGGTGCTCCATAAAATAGCTTCACAACCATATTGCCACGTGAAATTCTATCCGGGACTAAGAAGTGAAAAGAAATGTAAAGAAACAAGTATGGGGTGATCCGAAGAATTTCCATGCTATATTGCAAGAATTTTAAAGTTTAGAAGAGCATATGAAACTCCCAAGACGTTTTTAGGACTAATGGAGAGGACGAAAAGTTCCTGCTAGAAATTCTACAACTTATCAAGTAAGAGTTTCTTATGAAGAATTGTACTCCATTTTATCCTTGAATGAGAAAGAAACTCATTCCTAAATAAATGATGTGTGTGTTAACATGAAATATTGTGATATTTTAGGCACGTTTTCTAAGTGTATTTGATCCATTATGATAGTCATTGATTAAGCATTGATACTTTTGTGAGCTAGTTTGTCTATAATGTCGATATAGAGATCTACACAAGCTTTATGTTGATTATAAGTAATTAAGAGCTATTTCCGAACGGAATGGAGCAAGGATGGATTTGATTGAGCATGTCCATGAATTGAGGACACTCCTAGGAGCTAAGGGAGTGCCAACTTGAAGAATACACGAGACTAAGGAAGAATCACGTTCTAGCTCTAAACCACGCTCTAAAATACGGCCGTACTACTTTCCACGTTCAAGTCCACGGCCGTGGAACCATGGCAAGGGAAGCGTGGTTCATTCCAGCAACTTCTACGGCCGTGGAGGAGTTGTGTCAAACCGTGTTGATTTCCACGCTCTAAATTATGGCCGGGGAACCCTTCCACGACCGTGATCTTAGCGATCTTTTTCGCCACACTTTAAACCACAATCTCCTACGCAATTGGGCCGGGCCGATATTTTATCTTACACTATAAAAGGACGGACGAAGAGAGATTCCGTCACCTTCGCTTACGCATAGACGCATCTTACGCTTGCGCTTGGAATTGCCCTAATTTCACAATTGGTGGAGATTTTGTTTGAGAGATTTTTGCGCTTTGTCATTGGGATTTCCGGATTGACGGAAGATCGAAGATTCGGAAGATTATTTGCAAGAAGATTTCGCTTCTTGCTTAGGTTTGATTTAGAAGATGGATTGACATCCCGTTCTTCCTTCTTATCTAAGATTTGTGTTTGTTTGTGTTATTCTGAATCTAGTGACGATTATTGTTCTTGATTGTGACTTTGAGATTGATTTAAAGGTTATTGAAAGTTTTCGGAAGTTTTCATCTTTCATTCTTTTAAACCTTGAATTTGATATCAATATGACTATTGTTGGCTAAAAACCCTTAACAATTCTAAGGTGAAGGGTTGATAGTTGTGGCTTAGATGATGATAGATCGATCGTAAATAGATTGGACCCTGAGAGTTAGAGAGAATCGCCGACAACCCTAATCCCGGTCTGTTCTTGAGCTTCCACGGCCGTGGAATTCAAGAACTAGCCGTAATTTTGTGTTAAGTTACGAACTTGCTTTTACTTTAATCCAAAGTTAAAGATTTGCTTTAACTTAGTCTTGGCTTGCCTTTTCTAGGTGGTAGTGAAGCCTCAACAACCTCTACCTCGATTGTGAGTGTCACAACCTTAATCGGTTTAGTTAGTCTTGATCCTTGGATTACAAGTTTGGGTATTTGATATTAATTCTTACCTTTAGAACCT
Source organism: Fagopyrum esculentum (assembly GCA_033239045.1). Taxonomy (NCBI): domain Eukaryota; kingdom Viridiplantae; phylum Streptophyta; class Magnoliopsida; order Caryophyllales; family Polygonaceae; genus Fagopyrum; species Fagopyrum esculentum. Next base: position 297,058 of record BSUD01000231.1, read on the forward strand.
TTCTATATTGAAGCCTCAACAACCTTTATAGAAAGTGTCTTTTAGGTGAGTCATATAAGGTTTTTGGAATTTCACCGTACGATTACCTTACATTAGCATACCTTTGCATACCTCAATTCTGTCCTTATATCATTAGTATATCTTGAATCGATTGCCACAGCTGGATTCATGGATCTTTAGGATTGTTGTTTTCCCAATAATTCGAAAAACTCTTACATTTACTCGCTTGATAATCTATAATTGAATTTGTTCCCCCTAAATCCCTGTGTTTGATACTCTGGAATTCTTGCTCAACTATATCGATCCGTACACTGCGGGTTCGCTTGCTTGATTTCTAGTTTTATAATTAAAACTTATTTGTACGCACGCTAAGTGGCGAACAAGTTTTTGGCGCCGTTGCCGGGGATTTGGTCTAGGCCGAATTCGGTTTTCGGTTGTCAAGCTTGGGAGCTCCTCCCTTGTTATTTGATATCTCTTTGAGTGCATGCGCAGGTCTAGGAACACCGAGGATCTCTTACCTCTTGATCAAGAGCTTGAGAGGACTTTAAGGCAAAAGCGTAAGGAAAAGAAAATGGCTGAAGAACACGAACGTGATCTTCAATCGGAGCTAGCGGAGAAAGAAACTCAACTCCTATGGAGTGAGAAGACACGTAGAGAAGAAACGGATCGTCATCAAATGAAGGTTGACGATCTAACTGACATGATGTTCCAAATGAGGATTGAGATAAACAACCTCAAGGAGAAAAAGAAAAGGAGGAGACCGGGAAGATCGGTTAGAGCCAACTCATCTAATGATGATAGCGACTCCTCCATGCCACCGCTAGAGGAAATTGATCCCACGATCAATGTAAATCCATTCCATCCACGGGCAGCTGCTAATCGCCGTGTTCCACCTAGGAATGCTAGGATCGAACGTGTGGATGAGGAGCCAAGAACTCTTGGCCAAAGGATGGATCCAACGCAGCAACCACGCCGTCTAGGTGTGAACTTTGACGCTGACGATGTACAAGGGTTTAGTTTCAACCCTCAAGTTATTACTCTTGTTCGCCAAAACCAATTTGACGGGACAAGCGCTGAATCTCCACACCAACACTTGCAAAACTTTGAGTGTATGATGGAGACAATGAGGCCGAAGAACGCGACTACCAATAACTATAAGCTCAAGCCTTTCTTCTTCTCCTTGAAGGGAAAAGCATTGTCTTGGTATCAAGCTCTTCCTAGTGGGAAACTAGACACATGGGAAGACCTTTCCGCGGAGTTCCTCACTAAGTTCTTTCCGCCATCCAAAACGGCGGAACTTAGAGGTAAGATTAATGCATTTTCCATGAGATCTAACGAAAGTTTGTTTCAATCTTGGGAAAGGTTTCAGGATTTACTCTTGGATTATCCTCATCATGGCATATCCAAGCTTGCATTGCTAGAGATATACTATAAAGGGCTAGATATGGAGACACAATTCAAGCTCCAATCCCTCTCATGTGGTACATTCATGGACATGAGAGAAGATGACGCTTGAGACTTCATTGAGAAGCAAGCAAGGGTCATAGAGAAGTATTCCCACCGGAAAGTTGAGGGAAATCGTGTGGAGCAAGGAGCAAAACTCACACATGAAGCTCAAAATCAAATTTTCTCCCTCAACAATGAAATCAAAGAGTTGAAGGAGGCTATCAATACCAACTTTCCAAAGCAACAAGGAAAGGATGTTGGCTACTTGGGGCAACAACAACAATGGTGGTGAGAATACAAACCGCAACAACAATAACCGGAACAACAACCGGAATAATTGGAATGGCAACAACAACAACCGGAACAATAATTGGAACAACAATAGGGATTCAAACAACAACAATTGGCGCTCCAATCAACAAAACTCCGGTAACTCTTATCCTTCCAATTCGAATTCACTAACTCCACCTTCCTCTTCCTCTACTCCTTTGAAAAGCCAGGGGCAAACATCTAATGGAGGAAACACTTCGGGGAAGGAGAAGCCCGATCCCATGTTGGAAACGATTTTGGGAAAGCTTCAAGGTTTGGAGAACCGCATCATTAAGGTTGATGATCAAATTTCTAAGGTTGATAAAGCCCAAAAGGTTTTAGAAACCAAATGTTCAGCCATGTGGAGGAAGTTTCTAGGAATCAAGGGAAACTTCCAGGAAAGACGGAGGACAACCCTAAGGGAAGGGTGATGGCAATCACAACTAGGAGCGGAGTGACTACCACCGATCCGCAACCTAAGTTTGTTGAAGTCTCCGTTGAGAAAGACAAGGAGAAGGGGAAGGAGAAAGAGGATGTCTACGTTCCTCCTCCGGCTTACAAACCTCCCCTACCATTCCCTCAATCTAGAGCGAGAGCACGCCTAGATAAACAATTTGGTAAGTTTATAGAACTCATGAGCAAGCTGCATATTAATATACCTTTCATTGATGCTATCGTAGGTATGCCGGCTTATGGCAAGTTCTTAAAGGAGCTCCTCTCCAACAAGAGGAAGCTAGCGGATTTTAGAGAGGTCAAGATGAGTTCGGATTCTTCGGATCTCATCAAGATCATGAAGGAGAAAATGCCCCCAAAGCTAAAGGATCCGGGGTCATTTTGTATTCCCATAGGAGTGGGAGATGTCACATACGATGCATTATGTGACTTAGGAGCAAGTGTGAGCATCATACCACTTGCATTATGTAGGAAGATCGGTTTAGGCGACCCTAAACCGGTGCAGATGACGTTGTACATGGCGGATCGATCCATCACTCGCCCCGTCGGTATTGTAGAAGACGTCCCAATCAAGCTAGATAAATTCTTTGTTCCCATTGATTTTGTTGTGCTTGACATTCCTGCAGATAGTCCGGTCCCGATCATACTCGGAAGACCGTTTCTTGCAACTTCCGGCTGCATAGTCGATTGCAAGAATACTAGACTCGCCTTTGACATAGGAGAGGAGAAGGTAGAATTCGTTCTTTCCACTCTAGTGAAGGAGCCAATCTTTGATGAGGATATATTCAATATCCAAGATGAAGAAGGGTTGTCTAGAGAGGAGGTAAGTGCTATTCTCTTCAAAGATCCTTTGCAAAAGGTTATTACTATGAGTCTAACGAATGTAGGGGAAGAAGAGGAGTGCAATGAGGCAATTGAAGCCTTAGAAGCACAAGAGGAAGTATGTGAAGAGGAGCTTGAGAAACTCCACGACGAGGTAGAAAACGTGAGAATCCACGGCCATACACTATATTCCACGGCCGTGGATTTCACCAACCAAAGCGTGGCTCGCTCCAGAGGGTTACACAGTCGTGGAGGAGGCAGAGCAACAGTAACCACCTTCCACGCCCTAAACCACGGCCGTGGAAGATGTATGGAAACCGTGATTCAGGCCGTGGAAGAAGGTGATCGTGCCATTTCTTCAACTTCTTTTGATTCTTTTCCCACATCTTCTACACCCTTAGACACTTCTAAGGAGGCATCGGATGCTCCTCAAGAGCCATTAGAAGCTCCGAAAGCAATGGAATCGAAACAACTCCCTACACATCTAAGGTACGCTTTTCTAGGACCTAACTCTACTTATCCGGTTATTGTTAGTTCCGATCTAACCATAGTTGAACATAGTAAGCTTATGGTTGTCCTTAGGAAACATAGGAAAGCTTTAGGCTATACTATAGAAGACTTAGTAGGAATCAAACCCTCCCTATGCATGCATAAAATATTAATGGAGGAAGACTTTAGGACTTCAAGACAACCTCAAAAGTGGTTGAATCCGACCATGAAGGAGGTTGTCAAGAGGAAATTCTTAAACTTCTTGATGCAGGTATCATCTATCCTATCTCCGATAGTAAGTGGGTGAGTCCGGTTCAAGTAGTTCCGAAGAAGGGAGGAATGACGGTCATCACCAACAAGAACAACAAACTCATTCCTACCCGAACCGTAACGGGATGGCGGATGTGCATAGACTACCGCAAGCTTAACAACGCGACGAGGAAGGATTGTTCGCTCCAAACGGTGTGTGCAAGCTTTAAATTTATAACCCTAGACTTAAGCTTAAAACAAGGATGCGAACCCGCAGTGTACGGGTCAATCGTAGTAAAAGCAAGAAAATTCCAGGGGTCGATCACAGGGACTCGGTGAAACAAAGTCAACACGGTATGCTAATGTCAATGCTAACCACAAGAGCAATTAACACAATCAAAGATGAATAAGATGTCAAATAAAGCAAACATGCAATTCTAGGGATTAAAGCATCTAGTTGTGGTTCCAACTCAAGATCTATAGATAAGCGGACAAAGCTGAGATTTTTGCATGGGGAAGGTGTTACTAAAGTGGAGTAGATCACCGGGTAAGTCTCACTACACACTAATCCTAAACCGTAACTCCTATTACCGGGTAAGTCTCAAGGAATCAAGATAAAGAACTATAACCTCAAACTAACACACCATCTAAGGGAATAGAATCAACCTTTACCGGGTAAGTCTCAGGCTAACTCACAAAGATGGGATGGAAGCACACTCAAACCCCAATAAAGGATAAACCTTTATTACCTACACTTATGATCGTTGGTACACAAACTAAGGAATTACCGGGTAAGTCTCATCCTAAGCTTGCTTTGAACCAGAAAGGTGTAATAAGAATAGGATTTGGCAAACTCTAACACTTAACTCTCAGTTATGGATAAGATAAGCCACCTCGGTCAGCCAGTTTCCACCTCGGCTGAAATGTTCATCGACTGAACGAGATGCTTAGGGTTAAGGTTAAAGACTCGAACTTTCAGGATCCTACTGGAATCTAAGACTATTCTATCATTGTTTTTCCCACAACCTTCAGCCAATCACCCTAGAATCACACAAGGAAATTAGCCACTCATCATCATAATGAAAGTATTAAATGTAAGGGAAGAAGGTGAATATTTGAACAAAGAAGAATTTAATGAAAAGACTTCAATAACTGAATCAAATATCACACAAAAGCGTTCCTTGGATAATAATCCAACAAGACAAGACAACAATTGAGGGAATTGAAGACAATCTTACAAAACCCTTCAATAAAAGCTATAAAAGCTATGGACTTCAATCTTCCTTCAACCTTCAAAAAGGTTCTTCAACTCTCTCCCAAATTGGAGTATGCGGCTGCTGCGCTGATAGCGGATGTTCGCGGGCTCTAATCACGATATGCGGGGTCCCGGATTTGTGGAAAATCCAACCCTTTTTATAGGAAAAATAACCCTCCAAAGATAAGAAATCTTAGAAAGATATTATCCCATAAATATAGGTGAAATATATGATTCTGCATATCTCCTTCCTTCCAGAAGCCAAGCCCAAAAATATAAGATCACTTTCCAATTTTAAAAGATCTCAGCCAAGAATAAAATATTCTCGCCGCGTCCTAGGTATTCGCCTCGGTCGAGTCGGCGTCTCTGGATCGCCTCGGTCGAGATGAATCTCTGGTCAACCGAGGTGACTCACAACTGAATGTAGAATCTCTCAAAACTGGTCCAAAGTAAATCCTTAATTCATGGCTATGCTTCCTGGATGTAGCTCTAAATGACTCATGACTCCTTTTGCTCCTTTTTGATGCAAAACGTACCATATTACCTGCAATTACAACGAAACTAGGTGTAGACCTCGATTCTCGCAAAGGTAGATGAAATGGTAGTAAAATCACACAATGTACATACAAACATGCAGATTATGAAAGATAAAACGTCCAAACAAACCCCAAAATATAGACTATAATTCATGCTATCAAAATACCCCATACTTAGCCCTTGCTTGTCCCCAAGCAAGTTCCTCATATAGAAACAAGATAGAATGGATTATAAGTCAAGAAAATCAATGAAAAAGTCTTTCAAAAACATTTTATGGTGTGCAACTATCATAGATCACTCTAAGGGAATACTTCATGGAATTTAAAAACTCAATATGCTCAAAACATTTTATAAATATAGAAAAGTTGTTCATCTTTGCATAAAATCATAGAATGCATAATAAATCATAATTATCAAAATTAATCATGTATAATCCAGTTTAAACCGCTAAGTCAATCAACAAGCTCAAGGTCTCAAGGGCTTCCCAAAAGAAAAGGTCAAGAAACGTGTAGGGTGGGGATGTATGTAAGGTAATGTGGTGCTAGAATCCAGGAAAAGGATGAACTTCACTTTCACTTTGACTTGCAACATCTTCCACCAATAAGCTTTGCTTATCTCACACTTTTTTTTCTTTTTACTTTACTTTTTGGGATGCATGGACAGAGGTGCACAATAACCGAAGCCTAGGAAATCCGCAATCATCAATTTCTTGAGATGCATCAAACCCTTGATGCACATACCATGACCCGTTAGGAATATCGCTCAATCCGACTTTGGCAAGACACAAACACCCGGCTATGTGAATGGTGCCGAGTTACTCATCTTCATGAATGACTTCCCCAAACCTATTATTGCTTTCTAACACTTTCACTTCCAGCCACTTCTCGACTTTAATTTGCTTTCACCACTTTGCTTGCTTCCAAATTCCCGGATAGGTAAAGGGAGGCAAAATGTATATGAGGGGCTAAGCATGATCAAGAAGAAGAAGAGAGAAGAGAATGAATTGCCTTGGTCTTTCCAAGAAGAATGTGAGAGAACTTAACCTGCGGTGTCAACCTTTAAATGCAACATAATTTGGATAAAAACAAAGTATTAAACATGCCAATAATTTCAAACAAAGCATTTAGCAACTTAAACATATCATAAAACCTTTCAAACACACAAAGAATTTAAAACCAGTCAGTAAACAAGATCTTCACTGAGATCATATCCAGATAAGTAACACAAAAATCGTTTTTCGAAAACTCTCAGTTAACCCACCTCGGTCGAGATGTTCTTGGTTCAACCGAGGTGAAACACCTCGTTTTGCCAGAACTGTCCCGGTCGAGGTCGAAATTATTATTTATTATTATTTTTTTTTTATAACCAATTTTTTCTTCAGTTTCGACGTTTTTCTCAATCAAATAACCTGTAAGTATGCATGAAATCTCAGATAAACATATAAATGCAGAATGAAGCATAAATATGAAAATATCCGGTCAATAAAATACATCATAAATGTCGAATACATCAAGTGGTCACGTAGTCAAATAAGTACATCAAATACCCCATACTTGAGACACACTGTCCCAGTGGGTATAATAAAAGTCTGAATGAAAGAGGACTCACCGGATAAAGAGCTGAACTGCATGAAAATATAATAAATAAAACCCTGCAACTCCTCAGTAGTCCTGATCCGGCGGTGGTGGTGGTATGTAGGGGAACTGAGTCGGATCATAGGGATAGCCCATGACATGCTGGAACTGTAGCTGAGCCATCATGTGCTGATGATGCTGCCGCTCCTGCATCTCGCGGATGTCTAAAGAAAGTGCAGCATAAGAGTCGATAACCTGATCCGTCAGGTCATCGATCCGTCGGTGTGCTGCTCTGTCCCTAACTCCCCGCCTCCTGCGCCTAGCGGGCCTGACTGGAGAAGTCTCAGCTGGCGCCGGCTCAGTGTCCTCCTCATCCTCATCTAGATCAATAATGGGAGGCGCGCTCGTCCCAGCAGTATCTGTACCTGTGTCCATCGGGACGCCGCCTCCTCTCTCATCAACAGTCTCGTCGTCGTCATCCTCATCAGCCTCCTCAGCCTCCTCTGCAGCTGCAGCAGCGGCAGCTGCTCCCTCTCTATAGTCCTCCATAAGTGGGGTCCATGCTGTCTGCCAGAAATGCGGATCGAAGACCGAGAACTGTGCAGACCATCTGATGCCCTGAGGTGCAGTCCGCTCCCAAGGCATAGCAACGTAAGGTGTAGTCAGTCCACGGGGAACTAAAATCCGCCGTGTAATCATCTCCTGAAGTCCGAGCGGCTTGGCAGCCGCCACCATGGTACACCTACTCAGATCCATATCCTGATACCTAGCGATATGGGTCACTATACCTCCGCAGCATATATCACCCTTCCCTTTGGCCTTGATCCTGTGCAGATCCTCTGCCAGCATCAAGCCAAAGTCAGGGTATCCTCCCGTGACCATGCAGTATAAAGAGAAGAGCTCCCCCTATCGGACCTTCTGGGGCGTCTCAGTACGCGCCAGAAGCGTCTCGCTGAAGATCTTGTGGGCAAGTCTGAAGGCTGGGTGAAAGATAAGCTTCGCCCTGGAATCACCAGGGCGCCACCTGTCTGCATGTGTAGTAATGTGGGCAATCTGACCCCAGAACTCTCTAGCTACAGCTCGGGTCGGAAAATCTACGGCGGTGGGGGTAGGGAAGCCAAAAATGTCTCTCCAGTAGGCGAGAGGTACTAGGTAGTTCCGGTTCATCAACCGGTACTTCACAGCCCCCTCTGTGGGGAGGTAAGTGAAGGAACTGACGAACTCGAGGGTAGGCTCGAGGTAGGCTGGGGCTCGGATCTCAGTAAACTGATCCAGCCCGACTGTGGTGATCATCCTCCTAAGCTCTCCATCTACGTGGAGACAGTCGAAGGCAGAAACGTCCAGAAATCTGGGAGCGATAACTGGACGACTAGCAATGCGGTCATAGTCTACCCGGTGTCTCTCATGGATCACCGGGATAGAAGGTCGGGATGAGGAAGAAGAAGGGGAAGGAGAGGATCTATCTCTAAGGGCTAGCAATCTGTCAGAACTCATCTCTAATGCACACTGTCAGACTACCTCGGTCAACTGACAACTCCAAGAATCACCTCGACCGAGGTGCAGACGACTGGACCGAGGCGAAGACAGTTCGTATTCCACTCTCTGAATTTCAGTTCTTTTCCCCCTAAAATCACTACAAATGCTTCCTAAGGGGTACTTATGGATTTCCTCAACAAAATCAAGGGCAACCAAAGCCCAATACGCAGTAAACGAGTGAGTTAGGGTTTTCGAACCTTTGCACCTCGTTTCGGTCGAAGCACTCAATCTTCCTGCAGATCCGTAGTTGCAATCGATCTTTCTACCCTTTAATTGCAGTTTGGAAGCAGAAATCGTCGGAAACGAGCGAGAAACGAGGGAGCGAAGTGCCTCTGTCCGCCGCGGTCGAAATGGGTGAAAGTGAAAAGTAAAATTTTTTTTTTTCTTTTTATACTGTTACTGGATCTGCTGTCACCTCGGTCGAGATGGTCTCGACTGGCCCGAGGTGGTCTGGACCGAGGCGGTTTTGCAGAAACCCTAGTCGCCTCGGTTGCCTCAAGAATCGACTCGGTCGAGATGCTCTGACAGTGACCGAGGTGCTTCTGTCTTCTCAGAATCTCGAACTTCTCTCCTTCCAGATGTGCTCCTTCCTGTTGTCTGTCCAGAACCCCAAAAACAAAGCAAAGCAAAGCAAAAACAAAAACTATCTAAGCTAGACTAGAAAACGGGAAAGAAGGCAATACCTTGGGTTGCCTCCCAAGAAGCGCTTGATTTAAGGTCACTAGCTGGACCAGGATGCGTCTCAAACGAGGTAGGAGGTTCCCTCACCCCATACTTCACCTCCATCGTGGGGTGAAGTAAGTAGATCCATCAAACGCTCCAAGACGTGTAAGTGCTCGTCGGGGAATGAATCGTCTATGGGTGGGCTATCCGTCTCGCGGGAGGATTCCGGTAGCCGGCTGAGGTGATCCGCAACTGAATTCTCGGATCCCTTCTTATCGCGGATCTCTAGGTTAAACTCTTGAAGCAAGAGAATCCATCGAATAAGGCGCGGCTTTGCATCTTTCTTAGCCAACAAGTAACGAATGGCTGCATGGTCGGTGTAGACAATGACTTTCGCCCCTACTAGATAGGAACGAAACTTCTCGAAAGCATATACAACCGCCAATAACTCCTTCTCGGTGGTAGCGTAGTTGCGTTGTGCTACATCTAGCGTCTTGCTAGCATAATAGATGGCGGTGGTCCGTCCATCTTTCTTCTGTCCAAGCACCGCTCCTACGGCTACATCACTAGCGTCACACATGACCTCAAAGGGTAAGGTCCAATCAGGAGGCTGGATAATGGGAGCGGATATCAACGCTTCCTTAATCCTGTAAAAAGCATCAAGACACTCCTGCGAAAACTCAAAAACAACATCTTTATTCAAGAGGTTTGTTAGAGGTTTAGAAATCTTGGAGAAGTCCTTGATGAATCTCCTGTAGAAACCTGCATGCCCGAGAAAACTCCTCACACCTTTAACAGAACAAGGAGGAGGGAGTTTTTCAATAGTCTCGATCTTAGCTCGATCGACCTCAATACCTCGATTAGAAACGAGGTGTCCTAGCACAATGCCTTCATTAACCATAAAATGACACTTCTCCCAATTCAAAACAAGGTTAGTGTCTTCACATCTTTTAAGCACTAGAGAAAGGTTAGATAGGCAATCTTCAAAAGAGGAACCATATACAGAAAAATCATCCATGAATACCTCCATGATCTCCTCTATGTACTCGGAGAAGATGGCCATCATGCATCGCTGGAAGGTAGCGGGTGCATTGCACAATCCGAATGGCATCCTCCGATAAGCAAACGTCCCCCAAGGACAAGTGAAAGTGGTCTTCTCCTGATCATCCGGATGGATAGGAATCTGGAAGAACCCACTATAGCCGTCCAAGTAACAAAAGTGTGAATGTTGGGCCAACCGTTCGAGCATTTGATCAATGAAAGGAAGCAGAAAATGATCCTTCCGAGTCGCCGTGTTCAGCTTCCTATAGTCGATGCAAACTCTCCAGCCCGTAACGGTCCTTGTTGGGATCAACTCGTTGTTCTTATTCGTCACAACGGTCATCCCTCCTTTCTTCGGAACGACATGCACCGGGCTAACCCACTTGCTGTCCGAGATAGGATAAATAATACCTGCATCCAACAACTTAAGAACTTCCTTCTTCACAACCTCTTTCATGATCGGATTTAACCGTCTTTGAGGTTCTCGTGAAGTCTTATGATTATCTTCCATTAGAATTCTATGCATGCAGAAAGAAGGTTTAATGCCAATAAGATCATCCGTGGTGTAACCTATGGCTTTTCGATGCTTTCTCAGGACATGCATTAGCTTAGATAATTCAGAATCGGAGAGGGAAGCACTAGCAATAACGGGATAAGTAGAATCCGGCCCAAGAAAGATATACCTCAAGTGGCTAGGGAGTTGTTTAAACTCCACAACTGGGGGTGCTTTCTGAGATGGATCTGTGCTTCCTCTTTCCAGTGGAGTGGTGTCAGAAACTGGACTAAATGCAATCTCAGTTTGAATCTTCTCGCTGTCGACCTCGGTCGAGGCGCAGAGGCGTTGACCGAGGTGTTCTTCAGACGCCTCGCTCAGTCCAGAAGGTGCCTCGGTCGAGGTACTGCTACTGGAACCGAGGCTGGAAATCTTCGTTTCCTGGATCAGCTTCTCAGTTATAGCTCCTGGATCTTCTTCAAATGCTTTTAAGCTCCGTATATCTACATCACAAGAAGCATCTATACCTTCCTCCATTAAACTGAAGCTTATAACTCTTTCGAGTGGATCATTAATAAGGATAGAGCTCACCAATTCTCTTGATTCTTCTTCATCGTAGATGTTGAAGATGTCATCAGTTAGCTGCTCCCCTTTCATGGCTGCAAGTAGTGCGAACTCCACCTCATCGCCACCAACGTTGAATTTCAACTTGGCGTTCTTGCAATCCACATTGCAACCCGAAGTTGCTAGAAATGGCCTCCCGAGAATGATAGGAACAGGGTAATCTGCGGGAATGTCAAGTACGACAAAATCTATAGGAAGATAGAAGTTACCTAACTTGACCGGAACGTCCTCCAAAATACCCACGGGATGGGTGATGGAGCGATCCGCCATGTAAAGTCGAATCTTGACCGGTTTGGGCTCTCCAAGACCGATCTTAGTGCATAGCTCCAGCGGGATGATGCTCACGCTGGCTCCTAGATCGCAAAGGGCTTCACAAGTGACATCCCCAACTTGAATGGGAATGCAAAATGAGCCGGGATCTCTCAATTTAGGTGGCATCTTCTCCTTCATGATCTTGATAAGCTCTGAAGATTTAGATGTCATCCTAACTTCACCAACATCCTCCAGCTTCCTCTTCCTTGATAAGATCTCTTTTAAGAACTTCCCATAGGCGGGCATACCTAAAATAGCATCAAGGAAAGGAATATTAATATGTAGCTTATTCATCAAGTCAAGAAACTTACCGAAGTGCTTGTCTAGATGTGCTCTGGCTCTGGACTGAGGGAAAGGAAGTGGTGGCTTATATGCAGGAGGTGGAATATAAGTTTCTGTCGTTCCTCCTGCTTTCTGTTGCGCCGCCTCGGTTGGCATCTCGGTCGAGGTGTTCTTCGACTGGATCTGGACCGAGGTGGTCTGCGTCGAGCGAGGTACTGGATCTTCAGTTTTGAGTCCACTCCTCGTCGTGATGGCCATGCACTGACCTTTAGGGTTAGTTTCCGTCTTTGCTGGAAGCTTCCCTGGATCTCTTGGCGTTTCATTCGCCCTATTAGCAAGTTGTTATTCGAAGGACTTTTGGGCCCTCGAAAATGAAGTCATAGAATTCTCCATAGCACTAAGCTTGATCAAGATTGCCTCCAGGACTGCGTCCTTCTTTTCCGGCTGAGACGAACTTGATCCTTGCCCTTGGCTCTTCAATGGAGTAGAAGAAGAAGAAGGGGGAGAGAGGAAAGGGTTAGAGGAATCATTGGAGTTGGAGTTTGAATGGTTGTTACCGTTGTTTTGGTTATTATTCGCTCTCCAGTTGTTGCTATTGGATCCTCTATTGTTGTTGTTGTAGTTGTTGTTTCGGGGTCCGTTGTTGTTGTTACGGTACCCGTTGTTGTTGTTGTTATTGTTCCTTTGTCCTTGCTCTTCCTTCTTAGTTTGAGCCATCAATAGCTCCTTCAATTGCTTCACGTCGTTCTTCAAGGACGTGAGTTGGTTGTTGTTGGGTTGAGTCTCTTGAAAGTTGACTCTTTTAACTCCACCTTCAGTTCCTTGGTGGGTGTACTTCTCCATGTGCAAGGCTTGCTTCTCAATGAAGTCCCAAGCCTCGTCAACCGCCATGTCCATGAATGTACCGGCGGAGAGGAGTTGGAGATTGAACTGGGTGTTTCCGTCCAGCCCTTTGAAGTAGATCTCCAACAACTCGATCTTTGGAATCCCATGATGTGGGCAATCCAAAAGGATATCCTTGAACCGCTCCCATGATTTAGACAAGCTCTCCTTGTCCTTCATGATGAAAGCATTGATCTTCCCTCTCATTTCAGCAGTCTTTGAGGGGGGAAAGAATTTGGTCAAGAATTCCGTAGTCATCTCTTCCCATGTGCTGATTTTTCCTGCAGGAAGAGATTGATACCAAGTAAGAGCTCTATCTTTAAGAGAAAAGTAGAAAGGTCTTAGCTTGTAGTTGTTATTTTCAATTCTGGGAGGTCGCAAGGTCTCCATCAAGATTTCGTAGTTTTGAAGATGTTGATGCGGCGACTCCTTCTCTAGCCCTCCGAATTGGCATTGGCGAATCATGGCTAGAACTTGCGGTCGAAGTTCGTAGTCATGATCTGCTGGATCTCCTAGGTTCACTCCTGGACGCCTCAGTTGTTGATTAGGGTCCATCCTTTGACCTAGGGTTTGTGGAATTCCTGCAAGAAGAACATCTCGGACTGGCATCCGAAGTGGATGTACCTCGGCCGGGGCGTCGGGTACTGGAATCTGCCTCGGTCGAGGATCGACTACTGGATCCTCCCTCGGTCGAAGTAGAATCTGGTCCGGAATGGCTGCAATCTCAGCTTCGATTGCTGCAGTCCTAGCCTGATTCTCTTCTTTCTCTTGCCTTAGCTCTTCTTTACTGAGACGTAGCTGCTCCTGCGTCTCTCTCAATTGGGCTGCAAGATCGCGATCGTCTTGTTGGGCCATCTTCGCTTCTCTCAAGCGTCGCTTGTATGTCTTTTCTGGTTCGGGATCGTAAGGAACGATTTCCTTCCCAGTGCGGGTTCTTCGCATATACCTAAGAAAGAACCTGCAAAAGTCACTCAAGTAGAGTGGTTAGACAAAACGGGGCAAATGCCCCAAGAGCAAACCGTACCGGCTCGGTCTAGACCAAGTCCCCGGCAACGGCGCCAAAAACTTGTTCGCTCCAAACGGTGTGTGCAAGCTTTAAATTTATAACCCTAGACTTAAGCTTAAAACAAGGATGCGAACCCGCAGTGTACGGGTCAATCGTAGTAAAAGCAAGAAAATTCCAGGGGTCGATCACAGGGACTCGGTGAAACAAAGTCAACACGGTATGCTAATGTCAATGCTAACCACAAGAGCAATTAACACAATCAAAGATGAATAAGATGTCAAATAAAGCAAACATGCAATTCTAGGGATTAAAGCATCTAGTTGTGGTTCCAACTCAAGATCTATAGATAAGCGGACAAAGCTGAGATTTTTGCATGGGGAAGGTGTTACTAAAGTGGAGTAGATCACCGGGTAAGTCTCACTACACACTAATCCTAAACCGTAACTCCTATTACCGGGTAAGTCTCAAGGAATCAAGATAAAGAACTATAACCTCAAACTAACACACCATCTAAGGGAATAGAATCAACCTTTACCGGGTAAGTCTCAGGCTAACTCACAAAGATGGGATGGAAGCACACTCAAACCCCAATAAAGGATAAACCTTTATTACCTACACTTATGATCGTTGGTACACAAACTAAGGAATTACCGGGTAAGTCTCATCCTAAGCTTGCTTTGAACCAGAAAGGTGTAATAAGAATAGGATTTGGCAAACTCTAACACTTAACTCTCAGTTATGGATAAGATAAGCCACCTCGGTCAGCCAGTTTCCACCTCGGCCGAAATGTTCATCGACTGAACGAGATGCTTAGGGTTAAGGTTAAAGACTCGAACTTTCAGGATCCTACTGGAATCTAAGACTATTCTATCATTGTTTTTCCCACAACCTTCAGCCAATCACCCTAGAATCACACAAGGAAATTAGCCACTCATCATCATAATGAAAGTATTAAATGTAAGGGAAGAAGGTGAATATTTGAACAAAGAAGAATTTAATGAAAAGACTTCAATAACTGAATCAAATATCACACAAAAGCGTTCCTTGGATAATAATCCAACAAGACAAGACAACAATTGAGGGAATTGAAGACAATCTTACAAAACCCTTCAATAAAAGCTATAAAAGCTATGGACTTCAATCTTCCTTCAACCTTCAAAAAGGTTCTTCAACTCTCTCCCAAATTGGAGTATGCGGCTGCTGCGCTGATAGCGGATGTTCGCGGGCTCTAATCACGATATGCGGGGTCCCGGATTTGTGGAAAATCCAACCCTTTTTATAGGAAAAATAACCCTCCAAAGATAAGAAATCTTAGAAAGATATTATCCCATAAATATAGGTGAAATATATGATTCTGCATATCTCCTTCCTTCCAGAAGCCAAGCCCAAAAATATAAGATCACTTTCCAATTTTAAAAGATCTCAGCCAAGAATAAAATATTCTCGCCGCGTCCTAGGTATTCGCCTCGGTCGAGTCGGCGTCTCTGGATCGCCTCGGTCGAGATGAATCTCTGGTCAACCGAGGTGACTCATAACTGAATGTAGAATCTCTCAAAACTGGTCCAAAGTAAATCCTTAATTCATGGCCATGCTTCCTGGATGTAGCTCTAAATGACTCATGACTCCTTTTGCTCCTTTTTGATGCAAAACGTACCATATTACCTGCAATTACAACGAAACTAGGTGTAGACCTCGATTCTCGCAAAGGTAGATGAAATGGTAGTAAAATCACACAATGTACATACAAACATGCAGATTATGAAAGATAAAACGTCCAAACAAACCCCAAAATATAGACTATAATTCATGCTATCAAGGATCACTTCCCACTACCCTTCATCGATCAAATGCTTGAAAGGTTAGCGCAACATTCACATTTTTGCTATCTTGACGGTTATAGTAGTTTCTTTCAGATTCCGATACACCCGGATGATCAGGAGAAGACCACATTCATGTGCCCGTGGGGTACGTTCGCTTATAGGAGAATGCCGTTCGGGCTTAACAACGCCCCAGCCACCTTTCAAAGGTGCATGATGGCCATCTTCTCCGAATACATTGAGGAAATCATGGAGGTCTTCATGGATGACTTCTCCGTATATGGTTCCTCTTTTGACAATTGCCTTTCTAACCTTGCTCTTGTTTTACAAAGGTGTGAAGATACTAACCTAGTTCTTAATTGGGAGAAGTGTCAATTTATGGTAAAGGAAGGAATTGTATTAGGACACCTAATCTGTAGTAGAGGGATAGAGGTGGATAAGGCGAAAATAGAGACTATAGAGAAGCTTCCTCCCCTAACTTCGGTGAAAGGGATAAGAAGTTTTCTAGGACATGCCGGATTTTATAGACGCTTCATAAAAGACTTCTCTAAAATATCAAAACCGCTAACTAATCTATTGATGAAGAATACAGTTTTTGAGTTTTCGCAGGAATGCTTGGATGCGTTTAACATGATCCGGGAAGCTCTAATTTCAGCACCTATTATCCAACCTCCGGATTGGACTCTTCCCTTTGAGGTTATGTGCGATGCTAGTGACGTAGCTATAGGAGCTGTTCTTGGACAACGAAAGGAAGGGCGAACCCATGCCATATACTATGCTAGCAAGACGCTAGATGAAGCGCAGCCCAACTACGCCACTACGGAAAAGGAATTTTTAGCCATTGTTTATGCTATTGACAAGTTTCGCTCTTATCTTGTAGGTGCAAAGGTGATTGTCTACACGGATCATGCCGCGATCCGGTACCTCCTTGCAAAGAAGGATGCGAAGCCAAGGCTAATTAGATGGATTCTTCTCCTACAAGAATTCGATCTAGAGATCCGCGACAAGAAGGGTTCGGAAAATTCTGTTGCGGATCATTTGAGTCGCCTAACACATCTAGAGGACGACCACTTACCTATAGATGACTCCTTCCCGGACGAACACCTACACATTATTGAGGAGTGCATCGATGTGATCTCCAAAGGTAACGAACCATGGTTTGCTGATTTTGTTAACTATTTGGTTTGTCAGGAGATACCACCCGGATTATCCTACGCACAAAGAAAGAAGTTCTTTAAGGATGTCCGGAAATACTTTTGGAATGAACCTCTCCTCTTCAAGAGAGGTCCGGATGGCATCATTCGGCGATGTGTGCCGGAAGATGAGATGCAAAGTGTCATCCGCCATTGTCATTCACTACCTTGTGGAGGACACGCTAGTTCGAACAAGACTAGCGCTAAGGTATTGCAATCTGGATTTTTTGGCCTACTTTATTTAGAGATGTACAATCCTTTGTTTCCTGCTGCGATGCTTGTCAAAGAACAGGAAATATCTCTAGGAGGAATGAGATGCCTCTCAATAACATCCAAGAGGTGGAGATTTTCGATGTTTGGGGAGTTGACTTCATGGGACCGTTCCCATCATCTTATGGAAACCAATACATACTCTTGGCGGTGGATTATGTTTCTAGATGGGTGGAAGCAATTGCCTCTCCCACCAATGATGCCATGGTGGTGGTTAAGTTCTTCAACAAGACCATATTTCCACGATTCGGGACACCAAGGACTATCATTAGTGATGGAGGTTCTCACTTCATTGCCCGGCGCTTTGAAGCTCTTCTAGATAAGTATGGGGTTACTCACAAGATTGCCACCCCTTATCATCCACAAACAAGTGGACAAGTTGAGATCTCAAATCGGGAGATCAAAGGAATCCTAGAGAAGACGGTTTCAAGGACTAGGAAGGATTGGTCCTTGAAGCTTGATGATGCATTATGGGCGTACCGGACTGCATACAAGACTCCCATAGGAACCACACCATACAACCTTGTGTATGGGAAGTCTTGTCACTTACCGGTAGAGTTGGAGCACAAGGCGTTTTGGGCTATCAAATGGTTGAATTTCAGCATGAAGGAAGCGGGAGAAAAGCGTCTCTTGAACATTAATGAGCTTGAAGAACTCCGCTTGAACGCCTATGAAAACGCCAAGATTTATAAGGAGAGAGCAAAGCGTTGGCATGATAAACATATCATTCCAAAGGACTTCAAAGAAGGAGATCAAGTTCTCCTCTTCAATTCAAGGCTTCGTCTCTTTCCAGGTAAGCTTAAATCTCGTTGGACCGGACCTTTTCTAATCAAACGTATTTTTCCCCATGGTGCAGTTGAAATATGGGGTGAAGCGGGCGGAAGCTTTAAGGTGAACGGTCAACGACTGAAGAAGTATACGCCGGAACTCCAAACTGAAGAGTTCGCGCCCACCGCACTCGAATAAGTGCGAGTTTGGTCTAGCTACGGACCTTAAACAAAGCGCTTGTTGGGAGGCAACCCAAGGTATTGCATTTACGTTTTTGATTTCGATTCATAGTTTAGCTTAGAATAGACGTTTTTGTTTTGTTTTGCCTTCGATTCCTTCCGGTATGTTCGTGTTTTTGGATGTAGGAACAGTGGAAAAGGAAAGGGGAAGAGTAATTTTGAAGAAAAGTGACGAAACTTGGACTTTGGAGCATTACAGAGAGTTCCACGGTCTAAACCACGGTCGTGACAGCTACAGTGACCGTAATTTCCAAAAGCCTTTGAAAAATCACAAAAACCACGGTTCCGTACATTTCCACGGCCGTGGAACCCCCCGACAGACCGTGATTTTCAAAAATTTTGCCGGCCACTATATAAACCACGTTCTTCACAAAAACACACCACAAACCCATTTTCCACGCCCTCTTCGCCGATTCCACGCCCCTCATCTCAATTCTCCGTTCGCTAATCGTTTTCAACGATTCTTCGACCCAAACTGAAGCTAATCCGATCACCAACGAGATCCAAGCGACAAATCGAACGACAAATCACCATGGAACGCAGAATTCGGATTTTAAAATCCAAAACCTAGGTTTTTTCGCTCTTCTCTATCTTTGTCAATTTGGGTTCGTTTTTGCTAGAAATTATAGGAGAACTGATTGAAATTGGAAGGAATTAGACTAGGACTGCTTGATTGCTGAGATTGGCTGCTGTTTGCTGAATTTTGTGAAAAAGCGAGACGAATCACGGTCTCTGTCAATTCCACGGCCGTGGAACACCAAGAACAGACCGTGGTTTTGAACAGTAATGGATTTTGTGAGGAGAGTTTCTGGGAGGATTAAGGAGAAGAAGAATGAGAAGGATAAGAACAAAAAGAGGAAGGGTAATCCCTCTTCCTCTTCATCCTCTAGAGCACCACCACCTTCCTCCCCTTCACCTCCATCATCACCTTCATCACCCGCACCTCCTAGCCCTAGAGTACCTACCATTCACGTGGATCATCTCGATGCATTAGAGAGGATCCACAACTGTTATCGGACCTAGGTACCTATTGTTGGAGGATTTAGCTCCCCTCCACATCATAGATGACCTTACTTGGCTCTTGGATAGAGCCGGTCTTATCGTCTTCTCGGCTATCCGAGAGGACGCTTATGAGGAGATCACGAGAGAGGTTGTGACGTCGTTTGAGCACAACCATGTGGATAGGACAGTTTCTTTCCGTCTGATGGAAAGGAACTACGATTTCTCCATCCGGGAGTTCGGGACCTTCTTTGGGTTCCAAGAGACCTTCAATGGTCGTTTTCCTAGCGGCGTTTACGCCAAAGACTTTTGGGAGGAGGTTGCTATGATTTACGCCAGCGAGGACCGCTGGCAACCAGCTGATACCAAGGCTAAGTTGATGTATCACTTAGCCTTGAAGATTGTTCACCGTGTTCTTTCTGAGTGTCTCTTCCCTAGGACGGAGACACCTCAGAAGATCAAGACGGATGAGCTCTTTCTGTTGTACTCTATGCTCTATGGGCGCCCTGTTGACTGCGCCACCCTCTTAGCTGCTACCATGAGCAACCTTAAGAACAAGAGGGCTGGCAACATTGGATATGGTGGAATAGTCACCCACCTTGCTAGGATGTCAGGGGTGGATTTTTCTGCATGTACACGCATTCCCGCCGTACCCCTAGGACTCCAGGCCTTCATGACTAGAGGTCTTATCTTCCCTACCCATAGAGGTCCACCTTATGCAGCTATGCCTTGGGAGAGCAGGGCAGGGAGGGGCATTGAGTGGCTCCCGGAGTACTCCATTATGGCTGGACGCCATAATTGGAAGGCGACGTTCGCAACTATGCATGCGAACAGGATTGCAGCCCCTCCATATGTCCCACCACCGCCCGTAGTTGAGGAGGAGGAGATGAGAGATCAGTATGAGGGAGGAGGAGGAGCAGAGCAAGAGTTTGACACGTTTCCGGATCAGCTGGACATTGCTTCTGATGTGCCCAGACGTTCTCCACGTCCAGCCAGAGCTTCAGGTTCATCTTCTCGCCGCGCCAGCGTGAGTGAGAGACCCACTTGGATGGAGACACCTCCTGCATGGTACGGAGCTCCACCTCCATGGTCCGCACAGCAGCCACCGCCACCAGCACCAGCACCGTCAGATGCACCGGGGTGGTACAGTCAGGCTCCGGGATGGTATGAGCAGATGCCGGAGTGGGCTACTAGCCTTTCTGATAGAGTGGGAGCATTGGAGATTCGAGCCGATGCTAGAGATGGACGCATGGACGACCTCGACCATATGATGAGAGACGTCTACCGCCAACAGTTCGGGCGGCACTACGATCCTAGCTTCTCTCCATTCCCGCCTCCGCCTCCACCGCAGTGATGATTTGCATGACCGACAGTTTTAGCCGCTCCACCGCCATTTTGTGAGTTTCTTTTTCTTTTCTTTCTTTTTCTTTCTTTCTTTTCTTCTTTTCTTTCTTCTATTTGAACATTAGGGACAATGTTTGTTCCAAGTATGGGGTGGGGTGTGACTAAAAGTTGTAATAACTCTTACTCACTTTGATTGCTTCTATTTGAGACTACCTTGCATGTTCACTATATTGTTACACGTTTCATTATTGTATTGCATGAAAAAGAGTTTGAAAAAACCCATAAAAATTGAAAAATTTTGAAAATTTTGTGCTTCTAAAGATAGAGAGGATTTCTATGATAATCGCTACTTGTGAATTGAGTTTGATGACAATTGCATGCTTAAACGAATAGTGAATTGAAAAGAAATTGAATGAGTTGATTATACCTCTTTTGCAAGTTTCATAATGTGATGAATGTTACTTAAATCATGTTGAGGAATTGAAGTTGAAATCACACTATAAGTTCTTATGCTTCTTGTTGAGATGATTAAGGCAATTCGATTTTTCTTTCTTCTTTCTTTGATCATGTAGCCTCTCATTGAAATATTGACCTCCTTTACCTATCCGGGAATTTGGAGGAGTTGAATGAAAAAGGCATGTATGATGTGAGAGGGCCATGAAAGCAATACTTTGCATTCAAAGGAATAGAAAGAAATTTTAGGTTTGGGGAAGTCAATCATGACGATGAGTAACTCGGCACCATTCACATAGCCGGGTGTTTGTGTCTTGCCAAAGTCGGATTGAGCGATATTCCTAGCGGATTATGGTATGTGCGTTAAGGGTTTGAGGCATCTCATAAAAATTGAGAAACGCCAATCTCCTAGGCTTCGGTTTTTGTGCACCTCTATCCATAACTCCAAAAGTAAAGTCGAAAAATGAAAAGAAGAGAGCGAAGTTCTAAGTTGAAGGTGTTGCGGAAACCGCAAGAGAAGAAGAAAGAGTAGTTATCCACTTTCCCGGATTCATGCACCACATTCCTTAAAGTTTCCTTCCCTTTCCACATTCTAGACCTTTTTCTTTGAAAGCCCTTAAGATCAAAAGAATGTTATATGACATGGTGATCTAAATTGAAGTTTCTTATGATTGATTTTGATAATGTTTGAAGGTTATGATGTTTGCATGGAAGTTTGATTGATTCATGAGCTTTCTTTACTCTTTACTCTTTGTTTAAGTGTATGAAAGTCTTATAAATGATTGAAGCAAGATTTGAGAATGATCTATTGATTAGAAGGCACATTCATCCAAAAGAAGTTTGCTTTGAGAAGGTACACATATTTCATCCTAACTTTTGTTTTAAAGTTTTTGAAAGACCTTGCTTAGGGACAAGCAAGTGGCAAGTATGGGGTTATTTGTTAGCATGAAATATTGTGATATTTTAGGCACGTTTTCTAAGTGTATTTGATCCATTATGATAGTCATTGATTAAGCATTGATACTTTTGTGAGCTAGTTTGTCTATAATGTCGATATAGAGATCTACACAAGCTTTATGTTGATTATAGGTAATTAAGAGCTATTTCCGAACGGAATGGAGCAAGGATGAATTTGATTGAGCATGTCCATGAATTGAGGACACTCCTAGGAGCTAAGGGAGTGCCAACTTGAAGAATACACGAGACTAAGGAAGAATCACGTTCTAGCCCTAAACCACGCTCTAAAATACGGCCGTACTACTTTCCACGTTCAAGTCCACGGCCGTGGAACCATGACAAGGGAAGCGTGGTTCATTCCAGCAACTTCTACGGCCGTGGAGGAGTTGTGTCAAACCGTGTTGATTTCCACGCTCTAAATTACGGCCGTGGAACCCTTCCACGACCGTGATCTTAGCGATCTTTTTCGCCACACTTTAAGCCACGATCTCCTACGCAATTGGGCCGGGCTGATATTTTATCTTACACTATAAAAGGACGGACGAAGAGAGATTCCGTCACCTTCGCTTACGCATAGACGCATCTTACGCTTGCGCTTGGAATTACCCTAATTTCACAATTGGTGGAGATTGTGTTTGAGAGATTTTTGCGCTTTGTCATTGGGATTTCCGGATTGACGGAAGATCGATGATTCAGAAGATTATTTGCAAGAAGATTTCGCTTCTTGCTTAGGTTTGATTTAGAAGACGGATTGACATCCCGTTCTTCCTTCTTATCTAAGATTTGTGTTTGTTTGTGTTATTCTGAATCTAGTGACGATTATTGTTCTTGATTGTGACTTTGAGATTGATTTAAAGGTTATTGAAAGTTTTCGGAAGTTTTCATCTTTCATTCTTTTAAACCTTGAATTTGATATCAATATGACTATTGTTGGCTAAAAACCCTTAACAATTCTAAGGTGAAGGGTTGATAGTTGTGGCTTAGATGATGATAGATCGATCGTAAATAGATTGGACCTTGAGAGTTAGAGAGAATCGCCGACAACCCTAATCCACGGTCTGTTCTTGAGCTTCCACGGCCGTGGAACTCAAGAACTACCCGTAATTTTGTGTTAAGTTAAGAACTTGCTTTTACTTTAATCCAAAGTTAAAGATTTGCTTTAACTTAGTCTTGGCTTGCCTTTTCTTGGTGGTAGTGAAGCCTCAACAACCTCTACCTCGATTGTGAGTGTCACAACCTTAATCGGTTTAGTTAGTCTTGATCCTTGGATTACAAGTTTGGGTATTTGATATTAATTCTTACCTTTAGAACCTTTCTATATTGAAGCCTCAACAACCTTTATAGAGAGTGTCTTTTAGGTGAGTCATATAAGGTTTTTGGAATTTCACCGTACGATTACCTTACATTAGCATACCTTTGCATACCTCAATTCTGTCCTTATATCATTAGTATATCTTGAATCGATTGCCACAGTTGGATTCCTGGATCTTTAGGATTGTTGTTTTCCCAATAATTCGAAAAGCTCTTACATTTACTCGCTTGATAACCTATAATTGAATTTGTTCCCCCCAAATCCATGTGTTCGATACTCTGGAATTCTTGCTCAACTATATCGATCCATACACCGCGGGTTCGCTTGCTTGATTTCTAGTTTTATAATTAAAGCTTATTTGCACGCACGCTAAGTGGCGAATAGTGTGCACAAGAACTACAAATCAATAAAGAAGTGTATATGAGCCTAAATGAATTGTGAATGATTGAAGCGGTCTCATTGTTCCAAAAAAAGATGAAGCGAATACCCCGGATATCACTAGCTTCTTTTGCCTACTCTTTTGACCTACAAATATCACTACTCCTTGTCCCATCATCCCCGTTACACCTTATAAAAGACCTCATGATTACATCATCTATTTGATCTTTTCTTTAACGTGTGGTGGAGTTTAAGAATGCCTTGACAAGCTTATGGTAAGACCTTTGTCCTTTTGTTGAGCTTGAGAGATGAACCTAAACACATTATGGTAAGATGATTTTAACACAATTATCCTTTGAGGGGTTTGAAATCGTCATTTTTCGTTACCTTAAAATGATTATTGATACTATGATAGTTTGATTTGAAAGGTTGATTATTTTTCTTAGCAGAGACATGCTCTTGTTATAAAAATAACTTTTGATTTTCATATTACTCACTCGAGGACGAGTAAGAGCTAAGTATGGGGTGTTTTGATAGTGTCAAAACATGTGTGTTTTCTACCCTATTATTCATGTTGTTTTACACATCTTTTGGCAAGTAATAGGTGCTTATAACGCAAAATGCATTCATATCATGTTTTCAGCATCTACTTCCGGTTATTTTAAATTTCAGACCCTCAAAGCTTGTTATGAAGTACGTACCACCCAAATTCACTCAAGGATGCTTAAGAGATCGATCTTCCCTGAAGTTAGACGTCACAAGGACAAAATCTAATATGACTGAGGATCGACTGATCGAGAAGCTAAAAAACCACGCTGGATTGGTGCCAAGAACATCCCTACTATTGAGCATAAAATCACAGGAGACGGCCTTTCAAAACGAGCTGGAACAACAAGTGAAACACGCACCCTATGGGCACCATACGGCCGTTCCCGTGACCGTTTTCTTGGCCATTCCAGATGATGTTTAGATCAGCCCAACTCCTTTGAAGTCCAGCCCAAGTAATCGAATAACGAAGACCCATATGGCCACCATACGGGCACCAAACGACTGGACACTGATGTTTCACTTGGTCGTTTGTGCCGCAACGACAACTTTGCGGCGTGACCTAATTTTCTAGGTTCATTTTCTGTATCAGTATAGCCCGAGCCTTATCCTGTATATACCCCCTTAGACCTCTTGGGTTAGACATCATCTCATCATCCCTTATACTTCTCAATACTTGGAAGATACGGTTTCAAGGCTTTTACGTTCTTGTTAGAGATTATAATTATTTTGCTATTCTTTTTCTTTGAGTTTTATCATATGATAAGATTCTTCTTTTCATCTAATTTCTCTCCCTGCTCTATGTCTGGATAAGTTTCCTTCGATCTTAGGGTTTGTTGAACCCTATGATAGATTGATAGTGATTGTATATGTGAAACTCTGAATTGATATCAACAAGTTTTATGTTTCTTTTCAAAGTGTTTTATTCCACCTTTTAATTTCCTTCGAAAGAAGTGGTGTTTTTAACTGGTTTAGATAAAACAAGTGAAGGGTCAAAACAAAATTAGTTTTATTGGATTTATTGAAAATAACTTGGTTTTGAGAGTAGCGCTTCATCGGAGCTTTGAGGATTTCTAATCATCGTAGAATATTCCGGTCTCTGTACCTTTTAAAACTAAAGGGTCACAAGCGAAAGTTTTTCTTGGTCGTTTCCGGATTTCTAAATGCTTCATGAGTTATTCTATATTCTTTGAACCGCTGGATTGAGAGCAACGTGAGTTGAAAAACACGGTATTTGTTTGTCTATGTCAAAGACTATTTTAGATAATTATATACATGATTGCTGATTGAAGTTCATGTCGTTTATATTTGCTGTTACTATTTGATTTATCATAGCGGTGATACATATTTTCTTGATATGATTTACCTATATCATGTCACCTCACATTTTGTTATCAATTGTCCTATATTCCATGTTTTCTAATAGGAAAAACAACCAAAAATATACCAACCATTAACATTGAACCCAAAATAATACCAACTTTAAAAATTACTAAGAGCGATACAAAATATTAATTTATTTACCAAAAATATTATGTTTTATTTCCGGCAAAAATCTTCACTCCGGTGATGGCGTAGTAACCTGAATCTTACATGTCATCAAAAAATAATTATGTAATGTGGATTTTATTTTTTTTAAATCAAGTTAATAACATTTAATATGTTAAAAAATCAAAATTAAGTCTTTTTAAAAATAATAATTGTGTAACTTTTTTTAGTAAAACTTATTTTTGTAAAAAACTTTTTTTTCAAAAAATAAATTTTGTACAAAAATATTTTTTTCAAAAAATAAATTTTGTAGAATTTTTTCTAAATTTCTTTTACAAAAATTATTTATATTGTAAAATTTAACTTTTATATGTTTTAACTAATTTTTGAAATAAAAAATAGAATTTTAAAGCTATTTTTATATTTTAAAATTGTTGAAGTATATATAAATTAAAAAAAATTCCCCCAAAAGTTTTTAAAAAATTCACAAGAAAACAATTTATTTTTTAAAAAAATTATTTTACAAATTATTTAGAAATAATATATTTACAATTTTTTTTTACTATTTTTAAAAAGTAGTTACAACATTAAACCCAAAATATATCATTTTATTGTGAATTATTTTTTATAAAATAATTATAATCTATATAATTTACTAAAACAAAGGACACTAACGCCACGTGTCAATCAACGAGGGATGCCACCTCAGCATTTTTGTAAAATATTTACTGAAATGCCACTCCTAAAAAAATTATGTTAGATTACTAAATTGCCATTCTTAAAAAATAGATGCCGAATTACTAAATAAATATTAAAGATTATCAGGCACAAATAATTAAGAATATTTTGAAAAAATTGAGGCTTCTTTTATGTTTTTAAAAAATTTGTTTAAAAGATAGCCATAATCTTTGATTATTTTGTAAAAAAAAATTCAGGCTCCACATTTTTATCGGATTAAATCTTTTACTAAATCTCGAGTTAAGCCAATAATTTTTTCTACTAAACCTTAATTATTTTGTAAAATATGAATTTTGTTATCCCACATCGGTTATTAGAGAATGATGACACTGTGACAAAATGTATAAATAGACCTTGAAGGTTTGAAGATTATCCAAATCATACATTTCTGGACCTTTTGGTCAGAATCAAGTATAATACTTATTCATACCGGATTAGTATTTGTATGTGGATTGTTGTGACCTACTAATTCGTAGGTCATTTTAATCTAATGATTTGTGGATCGTTTTGATCTAATGATTTTTGGGTTGTTTTGATCTAATGATTTTTTGGTCGTTTTGACCTACGGATTTTTAGGTCGTTGTGACCTACTGATTTTTTGGTCGTTGTGACCTACTGATTTTTGGGTCGTTGTGACCTACTGATTTTTGGGTCGATTTGATCTAATAATTAGTGGGTTGTTGTGACCCACTGATTTGTGGGTCGTTGTGACCTAATAATTTGTGGATCGTTGTGACCTATTGATTTGTGGGTCGTTGTGACCTAATAATTTGTGGGTCGTTTTGATCTAATAATTTTTGGGTTGTTTTAATCTAATGATTTTTGGGTCGTTTTGACCTACGGATTTTTAGGTTGTTGTGACCTAATAATTTATCAGTCGTTGTGACCCACTGATTTGTGGGTCGTTATGACCTATGAATTTGTGGGTCGTTGTGACTAGACCTGTTCAAGTCCGGGCCAGCCCGCCCGCCCGCGAAAACGGGCGGGTATGAACATCGACAGAGGCCCGATCGGGCTGCTAGGCCCGGCCCGCCAGTCCCGACGGGCCGGGTACGAACAAGGTACCAGGCCCGGTCGGGCCGCTCGGCCCGGCCCGGAGCCCGGCAAAAAAAAAATTATGAACTTTAGGTTTAGCCGTTTAGGGAATTAGGGTTATACGAAACCTTCTACATTCTGAAGCTTCCCTTTTCCAGTTCCAGCCGAAAACTCGACAAGCGACAACCCTCGCGAGTCGCGACCCCTCTGTCCCTGACTCCCTCGTCTCTCTTCCCTCTTCTCTCTTCCAGCCGTTGCGGCGCTGCCGAGTGCCGGCCCTCGTCCAGACTCCCTCGCGACCCCTCTGTCCCTCGCGAGTCGCGACCCCTCTGTCCCTCGCGAGTCGCGACCCCTCTGGCCTCTGTCCAGACTCCAATCGCGACCCCTCGCAACCCCTCTGGCCTCTGCCGAGTGCCGGCCCTCTTCCTCGACTCGTCTTGTCCATCGGCCTCTGTCCTCTGTCCTCTTCCTCGACTCGTCTTGTCCACCGGCCACTGCAAATAAAGTCACAGTTTAAAAAAAAAAAAAAGGTACCCGCCGGGCAGCCCGGCCCGCCCGACCGGGCGGGTACGACAGCCATGGCAGGCCCGTGAGCCGGGCTCAGCCCGGCCCGAGTCCGCCAAAACGGGCTTTTTTTGAAAATGCCCGGCTCGAGTCCGGCCCGAGCCCGGACTTGAACAGGTCTAGTTGTGACCTATTGCTTCGTGGGTCGTTATGACCTATTAATTCGTGGGTCGTTGTGACCTATAAACTCATGGGTCGTTGTGACCTATGAATTTGTGGGTCGTTGTGACCTATTGATTTGTGGGTCGTTGTAACCTATTGATTCGTGGGTCGTTGTGACCTACTGATTTGTGGGTCGTTATGACCTACTGATTTGTGGGTCGTTTGTGACCTACTAATTTGTGGGTCGTTTGTGGCCTACTAATTTGTGGACCGTTGAATTATTAAATTCGTAATTCTTATTTTATCAATATACTAAATATACATATATATATATATATATATATATATATATATATATATATATATATATATATATATATATATATATATATATATATATTCTATATACTTTACTAAAACAAAAGACACTAATTGTGACGTGGCACCCCACGTTTTTTCTCGAATTAAACTTTTTACTAAATCACGAATTAAGCTAATAAATTTTTTTTTAACTAAACTATAATTATTTTGTAAAATATGACTTTTGTTCTCCCACATCGATTATGAGGAAAATATGACACTTTGAAAACATGTATAAATAGATTTAGAGTGTTTGAGGATTATAAAATTCACACATTTCTGAACCTTTTGATCAGAATCAAATATAATACTTATTCATATTAAAATAGTATTTGTATGTAATCATTGTGACCTATTGATTTTTGGGTCGTTTTGACCTAATGATTTTTGAGTCGTTGTGAGTTAATGATTTGTGGGTCGTTGTGCCCTTGTGGGTCCTTGTGATTTACTAATTTGTGGGTCATTGTAATCTGATTTGTGGACCGTTGAACTATTAAATTTGTAATTCTTATTTTATCAATATAGTGAATATATATCTATATACTCTACTAAAACATACGAAATTAATGCTGATATGGCGCTCCTACGTTTTTTCTCGCATTAAATCTTTTATTAAATCACAAATTTAGCCAAATTAATCTTTTTTACTAATTGATTTCATATCAGATTATGGTATTTTTAAATTATATGATTATGTTTTTTTATTTAAATAATTATTTATTAAATAATAAATTAGATTTAAATTTTTTTTATTAGCATAAAACTAATTAATGATCAACACATGGGCTACGTGGTCTCATTTATTGTGTAACACTTGACGCTTTATTTATACGAGCTCATAACATATAACTAATAAAGCTAACAACATATAATATAGTAAAAAATGTAATATGATAAGCTATTTTATTAACAAACCCGCACAAGGTGCGGGCTATAAACTAGTATTTTTAAAAGTACTTGTACATTTGTTTTTTAAAAAAATATTTTCTACAAATTTATTTTAAAAATATATTTTAAAAAATGATTTTTATAAAAAATATAATTACAAAATAATATTTTTTCAAAAAAATTTAATTTAGATTTTTTAACAAATAAAAAATTCTTAACTTGATCTATAAAAAATATTATCCACATCACATGATGGATTTTGTATGACATGTATGATTCCGGTTGCCACGTCATCAATGGAGTTAGGATTTTTGTCGAAAAAATAAGAAATATTATTTTGGTAATTATGTTGATAATTTGTTTAGTAATTTCAAAGTTGGTATTATTTTTGGTTAGATTGTGATAGCTGATATTATTTTGGGTTGTTTTTCCTTTCTAATACTACAAACGTGTTTGCCTTTATTTCCTTCCCCTTAGCTTAGAATATGTTTTTATTTGTTCCAATGAATACATATGTGGTCCATGAGAATTCGATACCCGAGTATACTACATTCGATCTCGTATCCTTGCGAGGAGGTTGTTTGTACTTCAGTAAAACTTTCACGATCAATACGCTAATGAAGTTCAAACTAATAACGCTCGTGTTCATATAAGGCTTACATCCACCGTCTCTATCTAAGCTCATCTTCTGTTTCAAACGTGCAAAGAAATTAATTGTCTCTAGGTAGTGTTTCTAGTAACGAGTGGTTAAGGTGTATTAAGTAATGTTCATAAAGTTTGGGATCTATGTATTATTTGATTCATAAAAAGGTAAAGGAACTCTCGAAAAAGGTAACAAGTATACTACATACATACATTACAATATTAATCTATAATTTTACTCGTTGATATATATTAGTCTAATGGATGAGATAGATTTTGACTCCTTACCGTAAAATTGGTTCTATACTGAAGCTATATATATATATATATATAAAGTGGTTCGGATGAGAACCATTCTTACGAATAGGAACGAGAACCTATCTCAATCATTGGATGACCAAAAGTTAGTGGTTGTGTTAAGGAGAAGATTTATATGAAGTTTTAAAAAATTGGTCACATTAAGTTCATCATGTTCAATTAAAAATACACAAGAAATCGATGTCTATAGGTTTGTTTGAGTTAAATTTAATGAACACAAGCGTTCATGCACATGAGCGTTCATGCACACGAGCATTCAATCACATAAGTAGTTAAAGACATGTACACAATTAATTAGCCATTTACTTTCATGAACACAAACGTTCATGCACAATGTGGATGACAAAAAAAAAAAAGTAAACCAAACAACAAAACCATGAACATTATGTTCGTGATGATGTGATGATCGAATTCTACAAGAAATATGTGCATAAATGATTAATAATGGATGAACTTGATCAAATAAGATTTTCTTTCTCAACCAACTTAAATTATTTTTTTTTGAGATGATGATCATATTAAATGCATAGAAAAGGGGTCTTAGGATCAAAAGTAGGAAGAATTTACAACCATTGGATCAAATAAAAACTGTTCAATATAACATGTATAACACCCTAAATTGTAGGAACTCGGATGCTACGCTAGGATTGTGCATGAACGTTGTACATCCATTATTAATCATTTATGCACATAACAATGGTCATATTAAATGCATAGAAAAGACACATATTTCTTGTAGGAACTCGGGATGCTACGGGCTAGGATTGTGCATGAACATTGTTTATCCGTTATTATTGTTGGTGCCTTTTCAGTATGTTGTTGAACTCGGCTGAGACCCCTACTCTAGCCTGCAGGGCGTCTACAACGACGGTATAAACCGTTAGCTAACATTCTAGATATCAAAATAACAGTAAAGGTACAAGCACAAATAAAATATAAACACATAGCATGCAAGCACACAACCAGCTATTATCTTTCAATAATTTATCCAGATTACTAATTCAACTTCTTTTGTGACACGAGAATCTCCCGAAACTCGTCCCTGTTTCAGTTACCGACAAGAATAGATCAAATGCATCTACCCGTTACCTGTGGGCGTGGTTGCAAGATCACCTCCCAGTCTCTTGTAGAACTGGACAAGTGGTCACCGCCCGGTTATAACATACTTGGGCCAATTACGGTATAAGGTCGTCCTAGTCCGGTTTTCCATTATAACGATAAAGTAAACAAACACCACCCATACAGTCAAGCTAATATACGCAACGCAACTAAGTAAGTCCAAGGGACTTACCTGAATCAAAGGTATTCTCAATCAGCTAAAACGCCCAATTTCCCATAGGAAAAGATTTATGCCTGCTCAAACAAGGCAACCTAAATAAAAAACTAATCCAAATTATGTCAAGCTAAGGGTCGGGACCCATTGTGAGGCCCTAACCCGTAGCATCCCGAGTTCCTAGAATTTGGGTGTTACAATATGATACCAGAGATCTAGGTTGAAACCAATGGCACTCGCAATCTTCTAAAGGTTGAACAGATAAATAAACAGAACCCGAAATTGGTCTGAATTTTAAATATGTATTTAGTTTGAAACTTGTGCATAGTCGGTCTGAGATAGAATGTACGGAGAACCACCACTACTTCCGCGGATGTGGGAAACCTAGTTTATACGTTGGACTATTTTCGTTTTCTAGTCTTTGTATGATTACAATAGTGTTAGCATAGTCTTATACGTAGTTATGCCCTTATCGTAGATGACACACACTAGAGCTACATCTGCTGTAGGATGAGGTAGAGGTCAACCACCTCTTCCTCCTGCAGTCCAAGGACGCGAACGCACATGTAGATATCCAGTAGCTTGAGGTCGGGGCCGAGTCCCTATTGTTGATCCACTAGTGGCAAAGGCTATTGCCGAGGAGGTTGTTGAGAGCGTTGTTCTCGAGCTCGGGGATGGGACCACTTCTAGGTGCGGAGCACAAAGAGCACATTCGGCCAAGTCAGGTAGAGTGTTCATAGGGGCATTTGAGTATCGAGAGTACGTCTAGAGAATCGAGGAGACTATTAGTATAGGAGACTTGTTGCAACAACGCCAATACCTGCGGGATCAGCTGAGGTTTCGTAGAGAGTGACTTAGCTGATAGCTGTACCGGTTAGAGTTGTTGAGGCTGGCAGTGCTCAGGATGGGCCGAGAGCATCGAGACCGGATTTCTGGTTGAAGACTTTCAACCACCTGAGAGTACCCCCTTTCGAAGGAAAGGTGGGGTTAGAGGTGGAGCACTGCCTGGGCCACGTAGAGACAACACTAGAGTAATCCGTCGCCCAGAGGATCGATGAGTTGAGTTGGTGTTGACCTTGTTCCAAGACCAGGCACACTACTGGTGGAGAACAGTCCGTAGTAGAGTCACTGGGTTTGACTAGATGAGGAGTCTCATACAAGAGTGCTACTATCCTTCATCATTAAGGAGAGAGAGACTGTAGGATTTTTTAGAGGTTGGGTTTAAGTATTTTCCTGTTTCGGAGACGATCCAGAAGTTCCACGAGGAGTTGGCACTGCTGGATCCCGCCGCACTTCCAGAGGACAAACACGTGTACCAGTTTTCCCGGAGGCTGAGAGAGACTACCCGTGCATACCTTACGGGTTTTCGTTGTGACTCCTTGATGGACTATCAAGATCGTGCCTCAGCGGATGAGAGGGATCGACCGGGTCCAAAGAGGGCTACTCAGGCAACAGGGATTGAGAAAAGACAAAGGACTGGGCCAACCTGAACGGGTGTTGGAGCTATGGGATTTGGGCGTAGTTAGACATAGAGACACCCCAATTCTCAACAGCCAGCACAAGCTTCTGATATAGGACGACAGTTTCACAACTACAGAGGGTATGTTCATATGAGAGTTGAGTGTAAGAAGTCACCAGTGACTTACTTCACGTGCGGAAAACCAACACATAGAGCGGTATATTGCCGACAGGGCAATGCGCCATCACAACAGGGTTCCTTCCTTGCTAGCGTTGTAGGAGGTGGATAGAGGCGTCCTCAATATCAGTCACAAGGTCAACAACAACGAATCTCGGGTTACCCCTCTCCACAAGGTTCCACTCAAGTACAGGGTAGGGACAAAGGACGTGGTGGAAGCACCACGGACACGAGAGGTGCTCATGCCAGAGTTTTCGAGTTGAAGAGTGTAGAGAAGCCGGCAACACTAGCAACCACATGTACCATTCATATTAATGGTTTACCTGTTAGAGTGCTTTTCGATACGGGTGCTACGTACTCCTTTATATCTGATGCATGTGTGGATATATTGACCTTAGATACGGTAGAGGGGAGACCCTTCATTATAGGGTTACCCGACGGGATAAAATTAGAGATACTCGAGAGATTCACAATTGTCTCATTCGGTTGGGAGGTCTCCATTGGCTAGCAGATTTCTTTTTCATGTACCTGGTACAAGAGGAGATCATTTTGGGTATGGATTAGATGGACCATCATAGGGCCGTTCTCGACATTGGTAAGAGGACGTGACGGTCACCACAGAGACAAGTCATGTGAAGATTTTATGAGGTTGGAATCTCTAAAAGACCGGTATAATCATCAACGCAGTCCAAGCTACAAGACTTATCGGGCAAGGTTGTGAGACCTTCTAGTGTTATGCAATGAAGGATAGTGCGAATCCGGCGTTGGAGGAGATTCCCGTAGTGAGTGAGTTCACGGATGTATTCAGTGATCCACCCGATTTGCTACTGCACAGGAGTGTAGATTTTGGCATCAAATTTGATCTTGGAACGAGACCAATCTCGAAGGCACCATATATATGGTGCCTATCGAGATGCTTGAGCTGAAGAAGCGGCTCGAGGAGCAAAGAGGTTCATCCGCCCTAGTGTATCTTCGTGGGGTGCACCGGTACTCTTTGTCAAGAAGAAGGACGGGTTGATAAGACTGTGTATTGACTACCGGGAGCTGAAAAAAGTAACCATCAAGAACAAATATCCGTTGGCCCGTATCAACGATCTATTAGATCACCTACATGGAGCTACAGTGTTTTCACTGATCGATTTGAGATCAAGTTATCACCAACTGAGGGTGAGAGAGCAGAACGTCCCTAAGACGGCATTTTGGACAAGGTATGGCAACTAAGAGTTTGTAGTGATGCCATTCGGGCTCACGAATGCACCCGCCGTCATTATGGAGTTGATGAACGACATCTTCATCGACTTCCGAAACCAGTTTGTTGTGGTCTTCATTGATGATATCCAAGTGTACTCTAGGAGCAGAGAGGATCATGCAGGGCACTTGAGGATGGTACTCCGAGTTCTGTAGGATAGAGAGATTTACGCTAAGCTCTCTAAGTGTGAGTTTTGGATGCTTGAGGTGACCTTCCTTGGTCAGATTGTTTCTGCCGATGGGATCAAGGTTGATCAGGAGAAGATTGAGTGTGTTGCATCATGGCCGCCTCCTATGTCAAGGAGGTACACAATTTCCTAGTCTTGGCGGGCTACCGTCGCAGGTTTGTGGACGGGTTTTCTATGTTCGTCCGACCACTCACTTCCTAGCTGAGGAAGTCTACTAGGTTTGTTTGGTCCGAGTTGTGCATGCAGAGTTTCGAGGAGCTAAAGAGGAGGTTGACCTCCGCTCTTATTTTAGCACATTCGGAAGGCATTGATGATTTTGTAGTCTACAGTGACGCATCCAAGTTGGGCTTGGGATATGTCTTGATGTGGAGAGGTATGTTATTGCATAGGTGTCTAGACAGTTGATGAAGTATGAGAAGAACTACTATAACCATGATCTTGAGTTAGATGCAGTGATTCATGCTCTAACGATCTGGCAACACTATCTGTATGGAGCTATGTGTTAGATCTTCACAAAACATAAGAGTTTGAAGTATATATTTACTCAGCGGGAGTTGAATAACTGCTAGAGGAGATGGCTAGAGTTGATCAACGATTTTGATCTGGAGATATTTTACCATCCGGGGAAGGAAAATGTGGTCATTGATGCCCTTAGTAGGAAGATGCATCGGGAGGAGGCGATATCTCGACCGACGGCTCAACCTCAGTCGTAGAGAGATCTAGCGTGGCTAGAGGTGGATATTCAATTTCCGAATACAGGCAACGACTTATCCACCTTAGTGATGTTACCTGATCTGTTGGGAGAGATCCGACAAAAGCAGGAGAGTTGTTAGACTTTTACGTGGATATGGGACAAGATGTCTAGAGGAGAGGCAACACAGTTTACCATAGGTGCTGACCTAGTGCTGAGACGCCAAGATCGTGTGTGTGCCGTTACACAAAGAGCTAAGATAACATATTTTACAAGAGGCCCACGCTACACCTTACTCAATACACCTAGGTGCGAGTAAGATGTATTAGGACATCAGACGTTCTTTTTGGTGGGGCAGGATTAAGCCCAATGTAGCTAGGCACGTAGCCTAGTGTGCAACTTGTCAACATGTCAAGATTGAGCACCATAGGTCAAGAGAAGAGCTTCATCCATTACTAGTACCATAGTGGAAGTGGGAGGACATCTCCCTGGATTTCGTCACCAGTTTGAGACTGAGTAGGAGCTTCGACGCTATCTGGGTTGTGGTAGACCGACTAACGAAGACCGCACATTTCATTCCTATTAAGGAAACGTGGCCGGTGAGTCGGTTAGTTGAGGAGTTCACTAGGCAGATAGTGAGATTCCATGGAGTACCAAGGACCTTCATCTCGGATAGAGATGGACGATTTACTTCGTGGTTTGGCAGTAAGTGCACGCCGCCTTAGGTACAAGCTTTCATTTCACGACCGCCTATCATGCTCAAACGGTCGGTCAGTCTGAGAGGACTATACAAACCCTTGAGGACATGTTGAGGGACTGTGTGCTAGATTGGAGACACGTGTGGCCAGATCACCTCCCTTTGGTTGAGTTTGCGTATAAAAATAGTTGTCACGCGCTGATCAGAATGGATCCTTATGACGCGTTGTATGGGCAGGTATGTCGTACACCACTATGCTTGGATGAGCCGGGTAGTGCTAGTAGATTAGCTCTCGAGTAGGTACAAGATGACATGACCTGAGTAGCTATGATCCGAGAGCAGATGCTGGCCACATAGAGTCGCCACAAGTCTTATGTTGATAAGAGGCGCAAACCTCTAGAGTTTAAAGTGGGAGCTTAGGTATGTTTAAGAGTTCAATAACGCGAGACGTCAGACGTTTTGACATTCAAGGGAAGTTGAGTCCCCGATATGTCGGACTTTTTGAGATCCTAGAGCGAGTTGGCGAGGTGGCGTACAAACTTGCTTTGCTAACGAGATTAGAGGGTGTTCACACGGTCTTCCATGTGTCTCAGCTACAAGATTACATACAAGACCCGAGACACATTATCAGTCATGGTGAGTTAGTGGTCGAGCCCGACCACATGTTTGTAGAGCTTCCAGTAGTTGTCCTAGAGCGTGGTACGAGACTCTTATGGTCAAATGACATACCGATGATGAGAGTGTAGTGGTAGAGACGAGGAGCCGACGAGGCTACCTGGGAGACGGAAGATAGTATCCGGAGGAACTATTTAGAGTTCTATGCCGAGCTAGAGGCACCAATAAGAGTGACGGGTGAGTCCTAGTCCCTTCCTTGAGTGAATTATATACATATGTGATGTTATGTGTAGTATATGTCCCGTAAGGGAGTGTGATGTATGATCTGTTGGATCCTGATGTGTTAACATGAGTAGATCATATGAGTAGCTTAGAAGGATGATGCCTACATGAGTTCTAGTGTGCATACCTCTGCATGTGAGACCGAGAGGATCAGCGTTTTTTAAGTTTCGGAACGAAATTCTTTTAGGACACATTCAACCTCCGGCCGTTCTTTATTTTCCCTCCTATGTAAACCTATCATCTCCTTTACCTTCTTCTTCACCCTCTCAAGCGATTCTTCTCTTCGTTCTTTCCTCCAACTAGCAACCTGGTGATTCCGTCTTCCTTCGTGTGACTGCATCCAGAGGAACAAGAGAGTGCCTTGTGAATCCTCTGATAGTGGTAAGCAAATCCTCTTCTCCCCCTTCTTCTTCTCTTTATTCTTCTTCCTTTCTTGTCTTGATTTTTTCCACGGAATCTTGTCATTTGTTCTCCTTCTGCGTGGTGTGTAATAATGATGTCTAGGAAGCAGTGGGTATCCTAGACTCGAAGGAGATGATCCATAGAGGGATCGTGTAGACGAAGGAAGTGCAACAATAGTTCTAGAGCTCGCCCGCATCCGCGCCTGTGCATTCCCGCACCCGCGTCTTTCCTTAGCCATCACCCTGTGACCCAATGTCACCGCGGTCGCTGCGTGTGGCCTTGTCACCACGCCCACGCCCCATCTCTTCTGCGATCGCTCCTTGTCTCCAGTGGGTACCGTTTTGTGGTATATCACTTCCTTCATTTCTTCATTGTTGATCCTAAAGTTGTATCATGATAGGTTGGACCATACCATAATTAGTGTGAGTGCCAATTAGTGGTTTGTGGATTCATAGGTGTTGTGATAGTCGGATGACAATGTAGAGCTTGTTGTGTGGTTGTTAATCTCATGAGGATCTTGAGACTAGGATTAGGAATATCCTAGTATACGGTTATATGATCTTTCAGAGACTATTGAGACTAGAAGTAGGAGCCTTCTAGCATGATGTTATATGACCTTGTAGAGGTCATGGAGGCTAGAAGTGAGGACTTCTAGCATGCCGGATATTCTTTGATCGTGTGCTTTGTTGTTCAGGCAAAGAGTATTTCCTACGGGAAGTTGAGAGAGGTCTAGAGCTGGGATTACTTTGAGACAGGTAAGTCCCTTGGGCTTACTTAGCTGACTTTTGTGTGTTAGCTTAGATGTGATAGTGGTGTGCTGGATGTTAATATTAAGAACATGCTAGAACGACCGTTTATTGTTGTTTGAGCCAACTAGTAAGGGGCGGTGACAACTTGTCCAGTTCTACAGGAGACTGGAGGGGGGGGGGGG
>BSUD01000231.1:335595-383168 GCA_033239045.1 Fagopyrum esculentum
GGGGGGGGGGGGGGGGGGGGGGGGGTTGTCCGCTCCAAATGGTGTGTGCAAGCTTTAAATTTATATCCTAAGAAATATGCTTAAAACAAGGATGCAAACCCGCAGTGTACGGATCAATTATAGTAAAAGCAAGAATTCCGGGGTGTCGATCTCAGGGACTTAGGTGAAACAAAGCAAGTATAGGAAGTCAATGCAACTAATAACCACAAAAGCGATTAAAGCAATCAAAAAGATGATAATAAGGTCAATTAAAGGAAATATGCAAATTCTAGGGATTAAAGCATCTAGTTGTGGTTCCAACTCAAGATCTCAAGATAAAGCGGATAAAGCTGAGATTTTGCTAAGGGAAGGTGTTTCTAAAGTTGAATAGATCACCGGGTAAGTCTCACTACTCACTAATCCCAAACCAAAAGCTCCTATTACCGGGTAAGTCTCAAGGTACTAAGGAAAGGAATTATAATCTCAAACCAACACACCAACTAAGGGAATAGAATCAACCTTTATCGGATAAGTCTCAAGCAAACTCACAAAGAAGGAATGAAGGCACACTCAAACCCCAATAAAGGATAAACCTTTATTACCTACACTTATGATCTTGGGTAAACAAACAAAGGAATCACCGGGTAAGTCTCATCCTAGGCTTGCACTGAACCAGGAAAGGTGTAATAAGAATAGAATTTGGCAAACTCTAACACTTAACTCTGAGTTACGGGTCAGAAAAGGTCACCTCGGTCATTCAAGTTCCACCCGGGGCGAGATGTTCATCGACTGAACGAGATATTCTAGGGTTAAGGTTAAAGACTCGAGCTTTCAGGGTCCTACTGGGATTAAGATTATTCTATCATCGTCTTCCCCACAACTTTCAACCAATCACCCTAGAATCGCACAAGGAAATTAGCCACTCATCATCATGAAAGCAATAATCAAATATATGAGAAGGGAATAAATATTTGAACACAAAAACCTTAAGAACAAGGCTTTACTAACTGAATCAAATATCAAACAAATCAGCGTTCCTTGGAATCACAATTCCAACAAGACAACAAAACAAAAGAGAATCTAAGAAAGTCTTACAAATCCCCTTAAAAGCTATCACAAAGCTATGAACTTCCTTCCTTCAATCTTCAAAGCTTCCTTCCTTACTTCAAAACTTCCAGAAAATCTCCACTTTGCTAGTTATTCTCAGCCTCCAAGCATCCAAGCATGGTTGAACTTGTGGAAAATCCAACCCTTTATATAGGAGAAATATCTTCCAAAGATAATAATATCTTAAAAAGATAATTTTCAAATAAAATATATCCATA
This sequence comes from Fagopyrum esculentum, assembly GCA_033239045.1. Lineage (NCBI taxonomy): Eukaryota > Viridiplantae > Streptophyta > Magnoliopsida > Caryophyllales > Polygonaceae > Fagopyrum > Fagopyrum esculentum. Next base: position 336,900 of record BSUD01000231.1, read on the forward strand.
TCTCTAAAATAGATCTCCTAAATATATGATCTTTCTTTTAGAAATCTAGCCCAAAAATATAAGATCTCTTCCTTCCAAAAATAAAAGATCTCAACCAAATAAAATATATCTCGCCGCATCAGGGTGTTCGCCTCGGTCGGGGCGCTCCTTTGGATCACCTCGGTCGAGGTGACACTGTAGTTGACAGAGGTTAATCTCAGCTGAATGTGAAATCTCTCAAATCTGGTTGAAAGTAAATATTCTTTGTTAATTCCTTGCATCCTGAGTTCTTCTTTAAGCTCCTGAATGTAGCTCCAATGACTCATTTTCTCCTTAACTCCATTTCGATCCAAAACGTGCCATTTTACCTACGATTACAACGAAACTTGGTATAGACCTCGATTCCCGTAAAGGTAGATGAAACAACAACATAATCACATAATATACATTCATACATGCAGATTATTGAAGATAAAACGTCAAAACAAGTCTCAAAATATAGACTATAATACATGCTATCAAAATACCCCATACTTGTCCCTTGCTTGTCCCCAAGCAAGTTCCAAATCTTAAGTACAAGATAGAATGGATTATAAGTCATAAAGATCAATGAAAAGTATATCAAAACATTTTTGGTGGTGTGCTCCACTCATAGATCACTCTAAGAGAATGCTTCATGGTAATTAAAATCAAAATATGATCAGAACATTTTATAAATATAAGAAAGTTGTTCATCTTTGCATAAAATCATAGAATGCATAGTAAATCACAATTACCGAGATTAATCATGTATAATCCAGTTTAAACCACTAAGTCAATCAACAAGCTCGAGGTCTCAAGGGCTTTTTAAGAGAAGATCAAGAAACGTGTGAGGATGGGATGTATATAGGGAATGTGGTGCTAGAATCCGGGAAAAGGGATCTTCACTTCACTTGATTTGAATTTCAACATCTTCCACCAATAAGCTTTGCTTATTTATTTTTTTACTTTTTGGGATGCATGGATAGAGGTGCACAATAACCGAATCCTAGGAGATCAGCAATCATCAATTTCTCGAGATGCCACAAACCCTTGATGCACATACCAGGACCCGTTAGGAATATCGCTCAATCCGACTTTGGCAAGACACAAACACCCGGCTATGTGAATGGTCACGAGTTACTCATCATCATGATTGACTTCTCCAAACCTATTGTGTTTCTTAGAAATAAGCAAAGTTACGTCCTTGAATGAGAAATGGGAAATTCATGGAAAGTTACACTAAACTTTCAGCCAACATCTCAACTTTTCTTTCACTTGCTTTTCTTTTCTTGCTTCCAAATTCCCGGATAGGTAAAGGGAGGCAAATATGTATATGAGGGGCTAAGCATGATCAAGAAGAAGAAGAGAAGAGAATGAATTGCCTTAATCATCCCAGGAAGAAAGTGATAGAACTCATCATGTGGTGTCAACCTTCAAATTCAACATAATTTGGATAAAAATAAAGTATTAAACATGCCAAAATTTCAAACAAAGCATTTAACAACTTTAACATATCATAAAACCTTTAAACATATAAAGATTTCAAAACCAATCTGCAAACAAAATCATCACTGAGGTCATATCCAGAAAAGAAGCACAAAAATCGTTTAAAAAACTCTTTCAGTTAAATCGCCTCGGTCGAGATGTTCTAAGTCAACCGAGGTACTTGACGTCGTTTGGAAAAAATCATCCCGGTCGAGGTCATTAAATTTTTTTTTCTTAACCAGTTTTTGACGTTTTTCTCAATCAAATAACCTGTATGCATGCATGTAGTCTCAGATAAGCATATAGAGCATAAGAAAGATCATAAATAGAAAGTCATACAAGTCATACACATAATGTCAAATAAGGTACATCCAAATAAAATACCCCATACTTGGGACACATTGTCCCAATGGGTCAAAATAAGTCTAAAAATAGAGTACTCACCGGACATAAGTTGAGCTGCATAATAAATAAAGAAAAGGAAACCCCTGCTAGCTCTAATCTTGATCTGTTGGTGGTGGTGGTGGATACGGGACGAAGGGATACTGAGATGGATCAAAAGGGTAGCCCATGGTATGTTGGAAATGTATCTCTATCATCCGGCGCTGGTAGTGCTGGCTCTCCCTCATCTCCAACATGTCCAAGGATAAGGCGGCGTATGAGTCGATCATCTGATCCGTCAGCTCGTCAATCCGTCGATGAGCTATGGGATCCCTTTGCTTGCGGACTCTGCGCCTAGAAGGGAGTGATGGTGCTGCAGCCACCTCCTCCTCTGTAGCCTCGTCGTCTAAGTCGACAATTGGCACACTAGGCCGACGGTATCTGTCCTTGTCTCCATGGCATCACCGCCATCATCATCATACTCATCCTCCTCCTCCTGCACTTGAGCTGCTGCGTTTCTAGCATCCTCAATGTAAGGTATCCATACGGTAGACCAATACTGAGGGTCGAATACTGAAAACTGGGCCGATCACATGATACCCTGAGGTGCAGTCTGCTCCCAAGGCATCGCCACATATGGTGTAGTGAGTCCACGAGGAACTAGAATCCTCCTCGTGATCATTTCCTGCAGTCCTAGCGGCTTTGCAGTTGCCACCAACGTACAAGCACTCAGATACAGCTCCATGATCGTTGCTATATGAGTCACTAGGCCGCCACAACAGATATCTCCCTTCCTCTTAGCCTTGATCCGGTGTAGATCCTCAGGTAGCATCGCCCCAAAATCAGGCACTCCCCCAGTCACCATACAGAATAAACTGAGAAGCTCCTCCTGTCTAATCTTCTGGGGCATCTCAGTACGCGCCAGAAGGGTCTTACTGAAGATCTGGTGGGCAAGTCAGAAAGCAAGGTGGAAGATGATGCGTTCCCTGGAGAGTAACCCTCTTAACTCCATTTTCAACTCCTTGGTGCGAGTACTTCTCCATGTGCAAAACTTGTTTCTCAATGAACTCCCAAGCTTCATCAATCGGCATGTCCATGAATGTGCCGGCGGATAGTAGTTGAAGGTTGAATTGGGTAGCTCCATCCAATCCCTTGAAATAAATCTCCATCAAATCTATCTTTGGAATATCATGATGTGGGCAATCCAAAAGAACATCTTTAAATCTCTCCCATGACTTGGACAAACTCTCCTTGTCCTTTATGATGAATGCATTGATCTTCCCTCTCATTTTAGCGGTTTTGGAGGGGGGAAAGAATTTTGTTAAGAACTCCGTCGTCATCTCCTCCCAAGTGTTGATCTTTCCGGGAGGAAGAGACTGATACCAAGTAAGCGCCCTGCCTTTCAAAGAAAAGTAAAAAGGCCTTAGCTTGTAATTATTGTTTTCTTGCCTTGAAGGTCTCAAGGTCTCCATCAAAATCTCATAGTTTTGTAAATGTTGATGCGGAGACTCCCTCTCTAAACCTCCAAACTGGCATTGGCGGATCATGGATAGAACTTGCGGTCGAAGTTCATAATCATGCTCCGCTGGATCTCCTAGGTTGACTCTTGGAAGCCTCACTTGCTGGTTTGGGTCCATCCTCTGTCCTAGGGACTTGGAATACCTGCAAAAAGAACATCTCGGACAGGCATCCGAGGTGGAAGAATCTCGGCCGGGACAACTAGAGCGGGGTCCTGCCTCGGTCGAGGGTCTGGTCGATGCAGAATTTGGGCTCAAAGCTCAGCCATATCTCCTCCAATCTCTACAGTTCTGGTGCGAGTTTGCTCCCTCTCGCGCTGCAGTTCTTCCCTATTGAGGCGCAACTGTTTCATCGCCTCCTTCAATTCGGCCTCAAGATCGCGATCGTCTCGGTTGACCATTTTTGCTTCTTTCAAGCGTCTTTTGTATGTCTTTTCTGGTTCGGGATCGTAAGGAATGATTTCCTTCCCAGCACGGGTTCTTCGCAAAGACCTAAAAGAAAGAACCTGCGAAAGTCACTCAAGTAGAGTGGTTAGTAGAAACAAGGGCAATTGCCCCAAAAGACTACCGCAACCGGCTCGGTCTAGACCAAGTCCCCGGCAACGGCGCCAAAAACTTGTTCGCTCCAAATGGTGTGTGCAAGCTTTAAATTTATATCCCAAGAAATATGCTTAAAACAAGGATGCGAACCCGCAGTGTACGGATCAATTATAGTAAAAGCAAGTATTCCGGGGTGTCGATTTCAAGAACTTAGGTGAAACAAAGCATGTATAGGTAGTCAATGCAACTAGTAACCACAAAAGAGATTAAAGCAATCAAAAAGATGATAATAACGTCAATTGAAGGAAATATGCAAATTCTAGGGATTAAAGCATCTAGTTGTGGTTCCAACTCAAGATCTCAATATAAAGCGGACAAAGCTGAGATAGTGCTAAGGGAAGGTGTTTCTAAAGTGGAATAGATCACCGGGTAAGTCTCACTACTCACTAATCCCAAACCAAAAGCTCCTATTACCGGGTAAGTCTCAAGGTACTAAGGACAAGAATTATAATCTCAAACTAACACACCAACTAAGGGAATAGAATCAACCTTTACCGGATAAGTCTCAAGCTAACTCACAAAGAAGGAATGAAGGCACACTCAAACCCCAATAAAGGATAAACCTTTATTACCTACACTTATGATCTTGGGTAAACAAACAAAGGAATCACCGGGTAAGTCTCATCCTAGGCTTGCACTGAACCAGGAAAGGTGTAATAAGAATAGGATTTGGCAAACTCTAACACATAACTCTCAGTTACAGGTCAGAAAAGGTCACCTCGGTCATTCAAGTTCCACCCGGGGCGAGATGTTCATCGATTGAACGAGATATTCTAGGGTTAAGGTTAAAGACTCGAGATTTCAGGGTCCTACTGGAATTAAGATTATTCTATCATCGTCTTCCCCACAACTTTCATCCAATCACCCTAGAATCGCACAAGGAAATTAGCCACTCATCATCATGAAAGCAATAATCAAATATATGAGAAGGGAATGAATATTTGAACACAAAAACCTTAAGAACAAGGCTTTACTAACTGAATCAAATATCAAACAAATCAGCGTTCCTTGGAATCACAATTCCAACAAGACAACAAAACAAAAGGGAATCTAAGAAAGTCTTACAAATCCCCTTAAAAGCTATCACAAAGCTATGAACTTCCTTCCTTCAATCTTCAAAGCTTCCTTCCTTACTTCAAAACTTCCAGAAAATCTCCACTTTGCTAGTTATTCTCAGCCTCCAAGCATCCAAGCATGGTTGAACTTGTGGAAAATCCAACCCTTCATATAGGAGAAAAATATCTTCCAAAGATAATAATATCTTAAAAAGATAATTTCCTAATAAAATATATTCATATCTCTAAAATAGATCTCCTAAATATATGATCTTCCTTCCAGAAATCTAGCCCAAAAATAAAAGATCTCTTCCTTCCAAAAATAAAAGATCTCGTCCAAATAAAATATATCTCGCCGTGTCAGGGTGTTTGCCTCGGTCGGGGCGCTTCTCTGGATCACCTCGGTCGAGGTGACACTGTAGCTGACCGAGGTGAATCTCAGCTGAATGTGAAATCTCTCAAATCTGGTCCAAAGAATATCTTCTTTGTTAATTCCTTGCTTCCTGAGTTCTTCTTTAAGCTCCTGAATATAGCTCCAATGACTCCTTTGCTCCTTAGCTCCATTTCGATCCAAAATGTGCCATTTTACCTACAATTACAATGAAACTTGGTGTAGATCTCGATTCCCGTAAAGGTAGATGAAACAACAACATAATCACATAATATACATTCATACATGCAGATTATTGAAGATAAAACGTCTAAACAAGTTTCAAAATATAGACTATAATACCTAGTATTAGGGGTCTCTGCGACTAGTCCAGACAAGTACACGGTGAGATGCATCAGATCCAGTCCTGTTGGTATAAGGGGACAAAGGCAAGGTTCGGGAGATCCTCGTATCACAAAAGAAGTTGAATTAGTAAAGCGTATCACCTAATGAAAGATAATAACTGTAACACCCTGAATTCTCAGAACTCGGGACATTATTGGTTAGGACCTCACAATGGGTCCCGACGTCAGTTTGACAACAATTTTACTAGGATCTTGCAACAAGACACAAATAAGAAAAACCGAAATTCATAAAAATGTATTTTTTTTAAAAGGAATGAATGTAACAATGTCTAACAACCTATAGTACTTAAACAACGGAAAAGACTAACTGTCTTTATCAAGAAGAAAGAAACAACAAGATAACACCCAACCCCACTCTAAGGAGTACAGAGACCCGGCTGACCACTACTTCCAGATCACTCAGCTGCTGCTCTAACTTGTGGTAAATCTAAAAACACAACAGAGCAACCATTAGCTAGTTATCTAAACATTAGAGGAATAATAATAGCACACACACATAATAGAAAAAGTAAACACTCATCATGCTTTCAAACAATCCATTTATTATCTTTCCTTAGGTGATTCACTCTTACTAATGATACTTATTTTGTGACACGAGGGATTCCAAAACTCGCCTCCGCCCCCGTGTAACCATCAGGAATGGATCCGATGCATCTCACCTTGTACCTGTATGGTCTGGGTATAGAGAACTCTCAGTCTCCTGGCAGAGCTAGGTAGTGATGTCACGGCCCGTTATACATACACTTGAGCCTTAAAACATAATAACAACGGTCGTCCTAACAGGTTATTATTATAGCACACATTGCACACACACCACCATTATCACTCCACTAACATCCAGAAACTAGCTAAGTAAGTCGCAAGGACTTACCTGAATCAAATCCCACTCTATCAAATCTCAACTCGGTCGATACTCGTGGTACTCAAACGCCTGTCAAACAAGGTATGTGGATCAAAATCACATCCCTAAACTCTTAGAAGTTATAAACTTCTAAGTTGTATAATCTCATGAAGAGAATTTACGAAAAAGGTTCTCTTAGGTTAAAAAGACTATTTTACCCCTAGTTCCGAAAATCCTAAGATTTTCCTATACTTATTTCCAACTCTCTTTTGGAGCCTATTTCCATACTCTAGTGTTTACAGAAAAGTTTAGTCCAGAAATACAGGAGTTATACAAAATTCTAGATTTTCATTAAGCGGTCATTAAGGTCCGATTTGAGTTATGATCCAAGACTTAGATTAAAAGATAAGAATTCCGGATACACTCTCTAGATCCTCTAAAATATGTATATTAAACATAGGGCAAAGGTCTCTCAAAAACTCAACCATAACTCTTATATAAACTCTAAGGTTGGACTAGAAGCTAAAATTCCATACTTAGTCAAATATTTTCCTGCTTCAAAAACAGCCCAAGTGCTCTACTTCGGGACCTTATAAAATCTAATCCGACCGTTCACGTTCTCCCAAATTTTAACACATTAAACTATATGTGTTCATCTACGACATATCAAAAATTCAACGGTGGATTCTTGATTTAAGCTATAGAAATTAGGTCCTAAAGTCAGCAGGTCAAAGCTGAATTAAACGGTGTACAGAAGGTCCTAATTTCGATTCTCCTTGACAGTATAGGCTTTCCTTATTTCTATCTAGAGGTTTCCGGTTCGAAACCCACAACACCCAAGTATACATGAACCATAAAAGACCATCCTAAGTTCAATTTCCCTTCCTACTGCACTTCTAAAGTTTCTCTATGTCTCGTCTAATTATATCTACACTACTCTCCTTCAATACTCAGCGACTACAACATAAACACTACACAACACAAAGGTACTAGGCTCAGAAGTTGTGATTAATCCCCCGCAACAGTGAAGATCCGGTTTGCTGTCGATCTCCCCAATGAAGAGTCCAATGTTGGATACTGCTGCATTCAATCGAAGGAGAGTTGGTTACGGTTCTATACATGAAGAGGGAAGAGTGGACAGTCGGTGTGGATACTTACCTAGTCCTCTGCTGCAGTAGCCTGGCGAGCGATATGCTCTTGTGGACCATTGAAGACGCGTGCAGTGGCTTGGAACTGGCTGCGAGGCATGCTGTCATGTGCTTCGGTCTGTAGCAACGGTGGAGGCGTCAAAGTGCATGGCGGTGGTCGACGCCGATGAAGACCGTCCAACAGGGCTACAGTCGATCTTGGAAACGTTGGTGTTTGTCAAGCGGTCGAAGGGTGGCGCAGTCCGACGCCGATGAAGACCGTCCAACAGGGTTGTAGTTGGGCGGAGTAGCGGTCTTGGCAGCGTCCCCAGCGAGGCGGCGATGTCCAACTTCAGGTGTGCAGTAGTGGCGTTCATTTTCAGACTGCAACAGCGGCGTTCGACCTCCTCCAAGCGAGCGGCAGTTTAGACGAAGGTAGGGAGTCGTTTATGTTAGATTAGATTAGGGTAATAGGATTAGGTTAATTAACCTTTCATTACTAGAGAATAGATAGTGGGCCGGCAGTGGCATAGGTAGTGGGCCGGTTCGTTACATTATAATTTGGCTGAGAAGATAACTCGTTACTCGCACGGAATCGAAATTATTTACGGGTCACGTAAATTATCATTTTATGTGAATTAAGTCACATAAAATGATAGAAATTAATATCCTTCTAATCCTATCCAGAAGAATAGAGGTTGGCGGGTCGGAATCTGATTTGATCCGGTAATTAAACATAGTTAAAAATTTTCGGTTATTACAGCAGTGCCCTCTTAAAAGAAGTTTCGTCCCGAAACTTAGAATAATGTACCTAATCAAACGACTTTCTTTGTATATCTTAGTTTCATAAAAATTTTCGTTTTCTACCATGCAACTACTCTATCATCATACTCAGACAAACATCACATAAAACATAATCACTAAATCCAATATATAAAAAAAACATGAAAGGTCAAACAATACAACATCCGAGTACTAACTCGTCGATACAGAAGTAACATCTAACCCGCAGAGAACTCGGGATAATTACGTCTACTACTCTCCTCTGTCTCCCAAGTGGCCTCATCAGCTCCTCGTCTAGACCATTGAATCCTCAACATCGATATCTCCTTGGACCGCAGACGTCTAGTACTGCGCTCCAGGACAACTACCGGGTACTCTACAAATGTGTGGTCTGGCTCGACTATCAGATTCTGAAACAATGATCTTAAACTTTTGTCGGCACTTTACTAAGTGCCTAATGCTCTTTGTAATACAAACAGCTTGGCCTGATTTCCTCAATGTGACCTAATTGGATCGTTCCTTAATTAATGGGTTTTCACCTACTTCTTGTCAATCTTTCAAATTTATATAACTCAAAACAAATCACACACCCAAATGGACCTTTTCATATAGATCTCTAATTCCTTAACTTGAAATCATAGTTAACCTAACATTGATTTTCTTCATCTGTGGGTTGTGCGCCTACCACGCTTCTGTTGTAACACCCATTAGGCACAATGGCGTCTTTCTGAGGGTCAACATGATGTACCCAACTCCCGCCTATACTTCCCTTCTAATACTAGCAAGATCCTCTTCAAATAGACCCTTACTCTCTTACTCAACCGTAGTCTGTTCTTAACCAACCAGCAAGCAACTTCTAACCCGATTCTCTCCATATCCTTAGATCATCCCAGAAGGTTGTCGTTGCCTACTTGGGGAATCCTCCAAGGCATCGGTAAAGTTATCTCTTAAATTCACAATCACTAATGTCTCCTCTTCACGGTACCTACTCGTCAATACCAACCAACACTTACACGTCCTCGGTTGTCGTCGGTCAGTCTATAATTGACTTATCTCAATATCCCGGACTTACTTTTCTCATACCTATACTGGCGTTACATTCTTGGTGAGCATCATCTGCTCGATTAATCCTTCCATGCTTTGCTAATTCGTTTTATCTTCCACACTTCTGTTTCCTTAAGCTAACTCTACTTCTCGAGCCCAACTGGGTCATTCATCTTGACCGAAATAGTCATTCCAAGTCTTCAACGATAGTCGGCAAGTGTCTTTGTAGTTCGGATGGCTTTGGTTATCACCCCCTTGCAGTTCCCCTTGCATGGATCGTCGGTGTTGATGAATTAGGTCCCGTGATAATTAGGGTTACCTTGGACTTTCGAGTCCACCAAAGCCGTTCTCATATATACATTCCTTCGCTGGTGTTACCGGCGATATTGCCTTCATGGGACTCCGTTGTCTCCGCTACCGGCTTCAACTCTTTCATACCGGCATTGCGATTTCCTTCAAATTCTTATATCTTTGAGGAGGTCAAAACCTCTCCACACTTGTAAAGTCTACATTTTGCTTCTACACTCCATTGTAGGTATCCCTTCCATGCACCTTAGACCCTCATATCCGGGTCGACATTTTATCTCTTTTGGTCTCAAATTTCAGTTGATCAATACTGCCCATTTCATGTTAGAACCTCGGTTACGTTGTACTCTTGCATAGATTCTACAAAGGCATCCTCATCTCAACACCTTATTCCAATTTAGCAAGACCCGTCTTTTGATACATGACTTTCCTTCTTAATGGTTAATTTATTCTTTTGGTTTACACTTTATCCATCCTAGCGTTATCGGTCCGATATGTATGACTTTTATTAAACACCTATCGGTTCCATTTGCATAGGAAACCTCAGTTGTATATGATTTTCTCAAAAATCAAAGTTCTTGACTCGCATTTATTATCTTGTCCTTATGCTCGTGTCACTTTACCTTCTTTAAATCTTTACCCCCCAGTAGGATAGTTACCCCTTTGAGTTTTCTCGTACTCGCTTTACGAACCGCGTTGGTTGGTCTTATTACTTTCATCAACTCTTATGTCATGAGTCCAGCTTGAATTTTCAATGGAGTACCTCCATTTCTCCTTAAACTTTTTTTTTTATTTTTATATATACACCTTTCGGTAATCATCTTATTGGTGTAATACCGGATCCATATAACAACCTTTAGTCCTTCAACTTTATTCCTTCTCATGTCTGTTCTAGCCAACCTGTAGATTCCATCTGCAATCACCTCAAAACTCGACCACATATTTCACCAAGGCTTTAAATCCTACTCTCTATGTTTGTCCCGCCCCTGAACTTCCAATTATTCTGTGTCACATCTCTAATCACAAGGGTTTCCCCTGTCAATCTAGACAGTTTGGCCCCACCTTTTCTCGGAGGAGCACTATCAGTCCTACTTGTGTGGAATGCTAAAACATATGACATATTCACAATCGTCTGTTTTTTCTTACTCTTCTAGTTCTTCTTACAGGGATCCCTTCATACTAACTTTGATATGTATCTTTCCTTAGTCAGTAATAAGTAACTACTCACAACAATTCCCTTTACAACATTACTATCATCAATGGTCATTACTGACCGTCAAGAGCTTCTCTTTAATTTCTTTATTAGAGTTATCATATTGGACTCATTCAATGTTACCATCAAGGCTACTAGTACTTGTATTGTTTTAACTTCACCATTGTCGTCGTTGATCTCTGGAAGAAATTCCCAGATGTCGGAAAAATTCCCTTATAACCTTGTGGTTATTCTTCTTATCTGTCAACCAACCATCACTAGTTAGCCAGCACGTGTAAATTCTTTGTTGTTACCAATTAGTCTATAGTTGACCTTCTATAAGATCGTAGACTTACTTTTCTTCTATCTCCTTTGAGGTTTGATATATACAAGGTGAAATTATATCTCTTCCATTTATACTCTTTTAGCTCCTACAAATTACACTCCTATAAGAGTACTATACTCTTACGAATCTAGTTGTATCTTCGTCTTCCGTCAACGGACTTATCAATTCTTCTGCGATAACTTGTAGGCATTTCTCCATGATTCTTTTTACCCGAGTTATTGTCCACTTGCGGTTTTCTGTTATGACCCGCTAGTGTTATTAACTTAAATCCCTTTGTGAGTGAGAAGTTATTAGAGACCCTCTTTTTCCCCAAGACCATTCTCCTACACCCTCCTTCCGTGGGGTTCTGCTTGTACTTCCGCCTTTATAGAAATCCGGTATTTGTTGTATCCCAATCCTTGTTGTAGTTCTTGTGTGTTCTAGGAGGTTACACCACTTCCATATTGGTGAAATCGGCCTTCCCCTTTCTAGCAACCTATAAGCTTTCATTTTGCAGCTCTTTACTTCTTCGTATCGGGATGGACAATGTATCTTATCTTGACTTCTACGCTTATGACTATCTCGGTTTCTCACCTTGATTGTGGTGGCAAATAGCTTGTCAAGAGTGATCATATTCCGCTCAGCTTCTAGCTTCAAACTTTCACTTTCTGGTCCGGCAGTAAGCTTAGATTCAATGCCTCTTGTCTGAATCGCTACTATATTTCACCTTGACCTTCATGCCTATGTGTGTTTCTGAAGGCATCCCCTTTGTTTACAACGTTGCTTTACACTATCTTGAAAGAACCTATGAGTTGTCTCTCCCAATTTGTATACTTGCCGGTCATCCAACGCGTTACTGGAACTACCCTCATGTACATTCTTCATTTGATCCTATTGAGTCGACTCGGAATTCTCTTCTTGTCATCGTAGTTGGTGTTGTCTTTTAGTCTTCACTTTTCCGTCTCGACGTTCCTCAACAAGCTCGAAGGAGTTGTCCTCCATTCGTCTACCCTAATGCACATAAGATGTGCATACTAATCCTCACGTTGTCACCCTTCAAATCTACTTAGATGTGTCAAAGGGGTGAGAACTCATTATGTTACCTCCGTTAAGGACATAACATAACTATAGTTTCTAATAATCTTCGGCATATGCTTATCTATATCACATATCTTTATAATCAAGCTAAAAAGTCCAACTGATAACACGATTTATGACTTAGGTTTAGGTAATCATTTAGATAGATTTCTCACTCATTCATGCACGTTTTGGCATTGGTGCATGATGTCTTCGCTCAATTCATGCACATTTCTAGAAAAGACGTCTACACGAGCTTTTGTCGGTTTTGTAGGTATTTCGGGGATCTTTTGGGCATTAATCGATACATTCGAGGGTCAAGCCTCATGGTGGTACATATCCAAGGCCTTGAAGGAACATAATTGGAGCAATGAAGGACACAAGGACCCTTATTGGTGCAAGCAATGGAGCAACTCATGGCTAGACGATCATAGCATGCTTCTGTTGAAGAAAATCGACCTAGACCCAGGAAAATCGGCCGATTTTTCCTACTGGGTCGATTTTTGGGCCTTTGACAGCTTAAGCCACGTGTCCCACGATCTCTTGTCCGGCCTTGCTCTTGGTGGAGAATATAAGTGGTCCTTCAAAGCTGTTGCTGATCCTCTCCGAATACTCCTCCTCTCCCACATCCTCTAGCATCTTCCCAAAAGAATCTTCCAATTGGGAGCTCTCTTCAAGACACCCTTGTGGGTGTTCTTGAGGGAGATTAGTGTAGATTTCAATTTCATAGTGAGATTTGAGTGATTTTTGTGAAGAAGCTTGTTGAATGTTGTAAGATCCGACTTGGAGCTACATTTGGTGTGTTGAAAGACTTGTTTTGAGCTCAAATCCAGCTAAGTTTCATTGCTTTCATTTCCTTACTTCATCTTCTTGCTATGGATTCCATGTGTGCTTGTATGATGATTTTAGATCTTGAAATGCATGTTGTTGGCTAGTTTGTGGTGATTTTGGAGTGATGGATTGATGGTTATTGCTTGGGTGATGATAGAATGGACTTATATGTTAGTTTAGGATGATTCGTATGCACAAAACCTAACTCAGACATAAAATTCGACCTGTTCTTCATAGTAAATCGGCCGATTTTTACTATGATCCACCCGATTTTTCCTTCTGTTACTCTTTAATTGATGAATTTGTATGTTAGGATGTAAGATTGTTGAAATCCTAGTGTTTGTTGAGCTTAATTTAGCTTAGGATCACCTAATGCTATCAACCTAAGTGAGGGAAGAGATCTACCCGATGATTTCCGATCTTAGATACCTAAGATGATGAATTCTAGGTAGTAGTGAGCCTCACAAGCCGCTATTGGATTGAGTGTGCTAGGATTATTGCTTGAGACTTACCTTTTCCGAGACTTACCCGGTAAGGAGAGGTTTGCCCCTTAAGTAGTGTCCGGTTTGTCAGATGTAGAAGTTTTATTCCGATTGATTTGGTGTTTAGCTGGCTGCACTCTGGGTCTCACCTAAGATCCGCAGTCTACCCGAGGCTATCGTTAACTAGGGCACGCGAGAACCAATGGTCAGTACCTCTTGACTAGGGAAGGGGTTCTTGGGAGATAGCTTTGGTTCGTGCGCATTAGAAGTAGACATGAGTGAAAGACCTTGCCTCAGTGCTCTCGCTTTGAGGGATTCCTTCTCGCTTGTTTGCTTAGAACCTGACATCCACCTAAAGATAGCCGGTAGTTTACTACTTGCTTGTTAAAGGATTTCCAGTAGCTACCCGTAGACGCTAACTCGTATGCCGTTGCCTAGGTTCATCGGAGCCTGTGAAAAAGGAGAACTCCCTAGCTAGTGGTTCCGGTCCGTACCTCACGGAAATGCAAAGATTCCAGAGATAACTTTACCTCCTTGAGACCTACCCGGTAATAGGAGTTAGGTGCGGGATTAGTGAAGTGAGAGACCTACCCGGTAATTGCTTCCATTAGTGAAACACCCTTTCCCAACACCGCAGCTTTATCCTTAGAATTTTTAGAAGCTTGAGTCCAATGCCATAACCGGAAATCTTGACCTCTAGAATCCTCTTTTTCTATCTTTGATCTCATATCTTGTGTTTGTGTCATTTGTTTGTTTTGCTAGCTTGAGTTGTTAGTTTATTTTATTACCTTGCTTGATTTGTGATCCTTGCTTGATCACCACAAAAACTCAACCAAAAATATCATCATTTTCACTTCTTTATTCCTCATCTCATCTTAGACTAGATTTGCACTATCTTTGATCATTGAATGACTTAATTTCGCCTCAGTCCTTGTGTTCGACCTCGGAATACTTTCCTTCCTACATAACGATCCGTACACTGCGGGTTTCGCTAGGTAGTTTAGGAGATTAGATCGAGTTTATAAATTTAAAGCTTTTTGTGCTACATCCTAGCGTAACAAGTTTTTGCGCCGTTGCCGGGGACTAGGTCTAGATTGAGTCATTTGATTTTGATTGCTTTTAGTGTTTATCTTTCTTGTTACTTTTGATCTTGTGTTGTTTTTGTCTTTGCCTTTTCATGTTTGCCATGGACGGATTGTACCTCTAAGACGACCTTGACGACATGGAGTATGAGGAGTGGATGGAAAGCCAAGATCTAGGACCTCTCCATGATGAGTTTGAGTATTGGGAGGAGTTTAATGCCTATCATGAGTCTCATGATCAAGCTTACATGACTACATTGCCTTATGTGGAACCTCACCATCAACCTCACAATGACCGAGTGGAATCAATACTAGAAGAAATGTTGAGGAAGATGGATGATCTAGAGAGCAACCTTGTTTCCATTTCGAGTACCCCCATGGTGCTTGAAGCGGAAGTATTTCAACAAGAGGAGGTTCACCATGAGGAGATCCAAGAATTGCCCGATTCAACCATAACCAATAGAGACCTTGAGGAAGAGTTGAATGAAGCTCGGAAGCAATTGTGGCTAAGGGATTTGGCCCTGGAGTATGCAAGAAGATTGAATGTTGAGAGAGAAGAACAAATGAGGAGGGAGATTGAGGAGATTAGGCATGCTCTTATGCTAGGAGATCCTACCATCCTTCAAGGCTTACCTCCACCTCCTTCACCTTTGGAGGAGTGCAATGAAGTATTCTCACCCCCGGACATCCTTGCCATCAACCCCGGAACCACACTTGAAGAGCTCACAAAGGAGAGCCCTAAGTTAACTTCAACTCCTTCCAATCCTTTCTTGCTTGCCTGGAGTACACACGAAGATTGGAGTCCCTTTCCTAAGGAGTCTCCAATGTTGAATGATGGAGGCAAGCATGATGGATCCATGATGGTTATGGAGCACCTCAATGAAAAATTATTTCCAAGAATCGGCTTTCTTCGGATTATGGAGGATGAGGGTGACAAGCATCTCACCGGTATGACCGCGGAGTACCAATTGTCTAAGTATGGGGTGGCACCTATGGTTGCAACTCCACACTATCATCAAGGGAGCGGTGATGAGGGAGTCTACTACTCACCGGTGAAGAGAGAACTTAAAGCTTATTTGGGCATCAAGTGGCCCTTGCTTGTCATTATGGATGCCAGAAAGCGATGGTTGCTTGGACTCCTCAAGCAAACCATGGTATTCGAGGTGGATTGACACATCCTCGGAGTTTGGTCAAGCTAATGACCTTAAAGAAGCGCTTAATGGGAGGCAACCCATTGGTACATGTCTTTCCCTTCTATTTTTCTTGTTTTTGTTTGATTTTGCTCTTGGTGTGCTTTGTTTTTCTTTTGTGTTTTTGGGTGCTAGATCTTGTTAATTGTCATGAGTTATGAGATGTTGAAGGTCATGTGAAGACCTCATGGAGCTATGTAAGGTACAAGATCCAAGCACATAGACGAGGAGGAAATCACCCAGAAAAATCGGACTGTTCATGCACAAAATCGGCCGATTTTCCTGGGCTATGGGGCGATTTTTCCTCTGTATAAAGGAAAGTGATGATCTCCAATCAAGCATGGGTGGAGCGGACGAGGAACTTGGACGGCTTGCGGTGCCAAGCGCGGGTTCTAACCTCTTAATGATCATCAAGAGCTCTCTACCATCCTTGATCAATCATCCACCATCATCATCCAATGTGAACCGAAATACCAAAGCATCACCAATTTTACATTGTGAGGACTCTCTTTCACTTCTTTATTTAGTTTCCACATTGGGGACAATGTGTTTCTAAGTATGGGGTGGGGTTTTCATGATCACTTGCATGACTAGCATCTAGGATAGTTTAATTTTGTCACATGTTTAATTTTGTCTTGCATTGTACATACATATTTCGAAAAATCCAAAAAAAAAATTCAGAAAATTTAAAAAAATTTTAGTGCTTCTAAGGCTTGGATATGACCCTAATGATGAATCTTGTCTTGTGGATTGGCCATGGATGGCCTTATGAGTTAAATTGATGAATGTATATGGACTTGAAGTACTTCTCTTGAATACCATGAATGATTTGTGATCATGATGTTTGCCTAGAATGGATTGAGTATTGAAGGTCAAAATTGCATGCTAGTTCTTGCACATCAATTAGGAGTGATTAAGGCAATTCATCTTCCTCTACTTCTCATCTTGATCATGTTGCTTGAGCACCTCAATTGAGATAAATTTGACCTCTCTTGACCCATCCGGGACTAGGAGCATGCTAGTGTGTTGAAGTGTATGAAAAGCAAGTGTGGGGTGAAGTTGTTGATGAAAGGAATGTCATGAATGAAGTGCTGAAATTGTTGCGAAAGTGTAGCCAAAAATATAGGTTTGGGGACATTGGCTTAAATGACAAGTAACTCGGTACACTTCACATAATCGGGTGTTGGTGCCTTGCCAAAGTCAAATAAACCAATAGTCCTAACGAGCTTTGGTATGTGTGCCCGGTGTGGATGCACCTCGAAAAATAAGAAAAAGCCCGAGGATGGCTAATCACCAAGGTTTCGGATTTTGTACACCAATGCCATTGTCTCAAAAATAAGCGAAAGAAAAAAAAAGAAAAGAAAGAAAAGAAAATGAAGAAAAATATACACTTGAGGGAAGTTGATAAGAAATGTGAAGTTGTGGTTGTTTAGTTCCTTTCCCGGATTAGCATCACATAGCCTAGAAAATTCCCACCTAATCACAACGTTTCTTGGCCTTCTATTTTACAAGTCCTTTTGACCTACTTGCATGTGTGTAAGACTAAGTGATTTAGATTGGATATACTCATGATCATCTTGACTTCTTCATCTTTACATTTCATTGCATGCTATCAAGTTAAGTGTAATTGTCTTTCCATGCTTTCATTTATTTGATGCATAATTGCTTGTCCATTGCCATGAAACATGACTATGAAGGTGATCCAATATTAGAAGTACAACTCCAAAAGATTTTGCCATTTTTCTGCATACATAAATCATGTCATCTCTTAGTCTATAGTTGGGAATTTGCTCGCGGACGAGCAAACCTTAAGTATGGGGTATTTTGATAACACGATTTATGACTTAGGTTTAGGTAATCATTTAGATAGATTTCTCACTCATTCATGCACGTTTTGGCATTGGTTCATGACGTCTTCGCTCAATTCATGCACATTTCTAGAAAAGACGTCTACACGAGCTTTTGTCGGTTTTGTAGGTATTTCGGGGATCTTTTGGACATTAATCGATACATTCGAGGGTCAAGCCTCATGGTGGTACATATCCAAGGCCTTGAAGGAACATAATTGGAGCAATGAAGGACACAAGGACCCTTATTGGTGCAAGCAATGGAGCAACTCATGGCTAGACGATCATAGCATGCTTCTGTTGAAGAAAATCGACCTAGACCCAGGAAAATCGGCCGATTTTTCCTACTGGGTCGATTTTTGGGCCTTTGACAGCTTAAGCCACGTGTCCCACGATCTCTTGTCCGGCCTTGCTCTTGGTGGAGAATATAAGTGGTCCTTCAAAGCTGTTGCTGATCCTCTCCGAATACTCCTCCTCTCCCACATCCTCTAGCATCTTCCCAAAAGAATCTTCCAATTGGGAGCTCTCTTCAAGACACCCTTGTGGGTGTTCTTGAGGGAGATTAGTGTAGATTTCAATTTCATAGTGAGATTTGAGTGATTTTTGTGAAGAAGCTTGTTGAATGTTGTAAGATCCGACTTGGAGCTACATTTGGTGTGTTGAAAGACTTGTTTTGAGCTCAAATCCAGCTAAGTTTCATTGCTTTCATTTCCTTACTTCATCTTCTTGCTATGGATTCCATGTGTGCTTGTATGATGATTTTAGATCTTGAAATGCATGTTGTTGGCTAGTTTGTGGTGATTTTGGAGTGATGGATTGATGGTTATTGCTTGGGTGATGATAGAATGGACTTATATGTTAGTTTAGGATGATTCGTATGCACAAAACCTAACTCAGACATAAAATTCGACCTGTTCTTCATAGTAAATCGGCCGATTTTTACTATGATCCACCCGATTTTTCCTTCTGTTACTCTTTAATTGATGAATTTGTATGTTAGGATGTAAGATTGTTGAAATCCTAGTGTTTGTTGAGCTTAATTTAGCTTAGGATCACCTAATGCTATCAACCTAAGTGAGGGAAGAGATCTACCCGATGATTTCCGATCTTAGATACCTAAGATGATGAATTCTAGGTAGTAGTGAGCCTCACAAGCCGCTATTGGATTGAGTGTGCTAGGATTATTGCTTGAGACTTACCTTTTCCGAGACTTACCCGGTAAGGAGAGGTTTGCCCCTTAAGTAGTGTCCGGTTTGTGTAGAATTCCCAACTTTACCTCCTTGAGACTTACCCGGTAATAGGAGTTTGGTGCGGGATTAGTGAAGTGAGAGACCTACCCGGTAATTGCTTCCATTAGTGAAACACCCTTTCCCAACACCGCAACTTTATCCTTAGAATTTTTAGAAGCTTGAGTCCAATGCCATAACCGGAAATCTTGACCTCTAGAATCCTCTTTTTCTATCTTTGATCTCATATCTTGTGTTTGTGTCATTTGTTTGTTTTGCTAGCTTGAGTTGTTAGTTTATTTTATTACCTTGCTTGATTTGTGATCCTTGCTTGATCACCACAAAAACTCAACCAAAAATATCATCATTTTCACTTCTTTATTCCTCATCTCATCTTAGACTAGATTTGCACTATCTTTGATCATTGAATGACTTAATTTCGCCTCAGTCCTTGTGTTCGACCTCGGAATACTTTCCTTCCTACATAACGATCCGTACACTGCGGGTTTCGCTAGGTAGTTTAGGAGATTAGATCGAGTTTATAAATTTAAAGCTTTTTGTGCTACATCCTAGCGTAACAAGTTTTTGCGCCGTTGCCGGGGACTAGGTCTAGATTGAGTCATTTGATTTTGATTGCTTTTAGTGTTTATCTTTCTTGTTACTTTTGATCTTGTGTTGTTTTTGTCTTTGCCTTTTCATGTTTGCCATGGACGGATTGTACCTCTAAGACGACCTTGACGACATGGAGTATGAGGAGTGGATGGAAAGCCAAGATCTAGGACCTCTCCATGATGAGTTTGAGTATTGGGAGGAGTTTAATGCCTATCATGAGTCTCATGATCAAGCTTACATGACTACATTGCCTTATGTGGAACCTCACCATCAACCTCACAATGACCGAGTGGAATCAATACTAGAAGAAATGTTGAGGAAGATGGATGATCTAGAGAGCAACCTTGTTTCCATTTCGAGTACCCCCATGGTGCTTGAAGCGGAAGTATTTCAACAAGAGGAGGTTCACCATGAGGAGATCCAAGAATTGCCCGATTCAACCATAACCAATAGAGACCTTGAGGAAGAGTTGAATGAAGCTCGGAAGCAATTGTGGCTAAGGGATTTGGCCCTGGAGTATGCAAGAAGATTGAATGTTGAGAGAGAAGAACAAATGAGGAGGGAGATTGAGGAGATTAGGCATGCTCTTATGCTAGGAGATCCTACCATCCTTCAAGGCTTACCTCCACCTCCTTCACCTTTGGAGGAGTGCAATGAAGTATTCTCACCCCCGGACATCCTTGCCATCAACCCCGGAACCACACTTGAAGAGCTCACAAAGGAGAGCCCTAAGTTAACTTCAACTCCTTCCAATCCTTTCTTGCTTGCCTGGAGTACACACGAAGATTGGAGTCCCTTTCCTAAGGAGTCTCCAATGTTGAATGATGGAGGCAAGCATGATGGATCCATGATGGTTATGGAGCACCTCAATGAAAAATTATTTCCAAGAATCGGCTTTCTTCGGATTATGGAGGATGAGGGTGACAAGCATCTCACCGGTATGACCGCGGAGTACCAATTGTCTAAGTATGGGGTGGCACCTATGGTTGCAACTCCACACTATCATCAAGGGAGCGGTGATGAGGGAGTCTACTACTCACCGGTGAAGAGAGAACTTAAAGCTTATTTGGGCATCAAGTGGCCCTTGCTTGTCATTATGGATGCCAGAAAGCGATGGTTGCTTGGACTCCTCAAGCAAACCATGGTATTCGAGGTGGATTGACACATCCTCGGAGTTTGGTCAAGCTAATGACCTTAAAGAAGCGCTTAATGGGAGGCAACCCATTGGTACATGTCTTTCCCTTCTATTTTTCTTGTTTTTGTTTGATTTTGCTCTTGGTGTGCTTTGTTTTTCTTTTGTGTTTTTGGGTGCTAGATCTTGTTAATTGTCATGAGTTATGAGATGTTGAAGGTCATGTGAAGACCTCATGGAGCTATGTAAGGTACAAGATCCAAGCACATAGACGAGGAGGAAATCACCCAGAAAAATCGGACTGTTCATGCACAAAATCGGCCGATTTTCCTGGGCTATGGGGCGATTTTTCCTCTGTATAAAGGAAAGTGATGATCTCCAATCAAGCATGGGTGGAGCGGACGAGGAACTTGGACGGCTTGCGGTGCCAAGCGCGGGTTCTAACCTCTTAATGATCATCAAGAGCTCTCTACCATCCTTGATCAATCATCCACCATCATCATCCAATGTGAACCGAAATACCAAAGCATCACCAATTTTACATTGTGAGGACTCTCTTTCACTTCTTTATTTAGTTTCCACATTGGGGACAATGTGTTTCTAAGTATGGGGTGGGGTTTTCATGATCACTTGCATGACTAGCATCTAGGATAGTTTAATTTTGTCACATGTTTAATTTTGTCTTGCATTGTACATACATATTTCGAAAAATCCAAAAAAAAAATTCAGAAAATTTAAAAAAATTTTAGTGCTTCTAAGGCTTGGATATGACCCTAATGATGAATCTTGTCTTGTGGATTGGCCATGGATGGCCTTATGAGTTAAATTGATGAATGTATATGGACTTGAAGTACTTCTCTTGAATACCATGAATGATTTGTGATCATGATGTTTGCCTAGAATGGATTGAGTATTGAAGGTCAAAATTGCATGCTAGTTCTTGCACATCAATTAGGAGTGATTAAGGCAATTCATCTTCCTCTACTTCTCATCTTGATCATGTTGCTTGAGCACCTCAATTGAGATAAATTTGACCTCTCTTGACCCATCCGGGACTAGGAGCATGCTAGTGTGTTGAAGTGTATGAAAAGCAAGTGTGGGGTGAAGTTGTTGATGAAAGGAATGTCATGAATGAAGTGCTGAAATTGTTGCGAAAGTGTAGCCAAAAATATAGGTTTGGGGACATTGGCTTAAATGACAAGTAACTCGGTACACTTCACATAATCGGGTGTTGGTGCCTTGCCAAAGTCAAATAAACCAATAGTCCTAACGAGCTTTGGTATGTGTGCCCGGTGTGGATGCACCTCGAAAAATAAGAAAAAGCCCGAGGATGGCTAATCACCAAGGTTTCGGATTTTGTACACCAATGCCATTGTCTCAAAAATAAGCGAAAGAAAAAAAAAGAAAAGAAAGAAAAGAAAATGAAGAAAAATATACACTTGAGGGAAGTTGATAAGAAATGTGAAGTTGTGGTTGTTTAGTTCCTTTCCCGGATTAGCATCACATAGCCTAGAAAATTCCCACCTAATCACAACGTTTCTTGGCCTTCTATTTTACAAGTCCTTTTGACCTACTTGCATGTGTGTAAGACTAAGTGATTTAGATTGGATATACTCATGATCATCTTGACTTCTTCATCTTTACATTTCATTGCATGCTATCAAGTTAAGTGTAATTGTCTTTCCATGCTTTCATTTATTTGATGCATAATTGCTTGTCCATTGCCATGAAACATGACTATGAAGGTGATCCAATATTAGAAGTACAACTCCAAAAGATTTTGCCATTTTTCTGCATACATAAATCATGTCATCTCTTAGTCTATAGTTGGGAATTTGCTCGCGGACGAGCAAACCTTAAGTATGGGGTATTTTGATAACACGATTTATGACTTAGGTTTAGGTAATCATTTAGATAGATTTCTCACTCATTCATGCACGTTTTGGCATTGGTTCATGACGTCTTCGCTCAATTCATGCACATTTCTAGAAAAGACGTCTACACGAGCTTTTGTCGGTTTTGTAGGTATTTCGGGGATCTTTTGGACATTAATCGATACATTCGAGGGTCAAGCCTCATGGTGGTACATATCCAAGGCCTTGAAGGAACATAATTGGAGCAATGAAGGACACAAGGACCCTTATTGGTGCAAGCAATGGAGCAACTCATGGCTAGACGATCATAGCATGCTTCTGTTGAAGAAAATCGACCTAGACCCAGGAAAATCGGCCGATTTTTCCTACTGGGTCGATTTTTGGGCCTTTGACAGCTTAAGCCACGTGTCCCACGATCTCTTGTCCGGCCTTGCTCTTGGTGGAGAATATAAGTGGTCCTTCAAAGCTGTTGCTGATCCTCTCCGAATACTCCTCCTCTCCCACATCCTCTAGCATCTTCCCAAAAGAATCTTCCAATTGGGAGCTCTCTTCAAGACACCCTTGTGGGTGTTCTTGAGGGAGATTAGTGTAGATTTCAATTTCATAGTGAGATTTGAGTGATTTTTGTGAAGAAGCTTGTTGAATGTTGTAAGATCCGACTTGGAGCTACATTTGGTGTGTTGAAAGACTTGTTTTGAGCTCAAATCCAGCTAAGTTTCATTGCTTTCATTTCCTTACTTCATCTTCTTGCTATGGATTCCATGTGTGCTTGTATGATGATTTTAGATCTTGAAATGCATGTTGTTGGCTAGTTTGTGGTGATTTTGGAGTGATGGATTGATGGTTATTGCTTGGGTGATGATAGAATGGACTTATATGTTAGTTTAGGATGATTCGTATGCACAAAACCTAACTCAGACATAAAAATCGACCTGTTCTTCATAGTAAATCGGCCGATTTTTACTATGATCCACCCGATTTTTCCTTCTGCTGCTCTTTAATTGATGAATTTGTATGTTAGGATGTAAGATTGTTGAAATCCTAGTGTTTGTTGAGCTTAATTTAGCTTAGGATCACCTAATGCTATCAACCTAAGTGAGGGAAGAGATCTACCCGATGATTTCCGATCTTAGATACCTAAGATGATGAATTCTAGGTAGTAGTGAGCCTCACAAGCCGCTATTGGATTGAGTGTGCTAGGATTATTGCTTGAGACTTACCTTTTCCGAGACTTACCCGGTAAGGAGAGGTTTGCCCCTTAAGTAGTGTCCGGTTTGTGTAGAATTCCCAACTTTACCTCCTTGAGACTTACCCGGTAATAGGAGTTTGGTGCGGGATTAGTGAAGTGAGAGACCTACCCGGTAATTGCTTCCATTAGTGAAACACCCTTTCCCAACACCGCAACTTTATCCTTAGAATTTTTAGAAGCTTGAGTCCAATGCCATAACCGGAAATCTTGACCTCTAGAATCCTCTTTTTCTATCTTTGATCTCATATCTTGTGTTTGTGTCATTTGTTTGTTTTGCTAGCTTGAGTTGTTAGTTTATTTTATTACCTTGCTTGATTTGTGATCCTTGCTTGATCACCACAAAAACTCAACCAAAAATATCATCATTTTCACTTCTTTATTCCTCATCTCATCTTAGACTAGATTTGCACTATCTTTGATCATTGAATGACTTAATTTCGCCTCAGTCCTTGTGTTCGACCTCGGAATACTTTCCTTCCTACATAACGATCCGTACACTGCGGGTTTCGCTAGGTAGTTTAGCAGATTAGATCGAGTTTATAAATTTAAAGCTTTTTGTGCTACATCCTAGCGTAACACCAACTAAAGTGAAACCTAAAGTCCATACTAAGCATACTGAGATCCGTGGTAGTAGTGGTGGTCAGCCGTACTTTCTATTCCCAACCAGACTATGCATGCATTTGAAAACTAAAACTCCTTTTTAAAACCTAGATCCCTTTTCGGGTTCTGCTCAAGTGCTTATTCGGTCTATCAGAAGATTTCAAGTGCCATTGTTGCCAACCTAGAGCTCTAATACCATGTTGTAACACCCCGAATTCTCAAAACTCGGGACATTATTGGTTAGCACCTCACAATGGGTCCCGACCTCAGTTTGACAACAATTTTACTAGGATCTTGCAACAAGACACAAATAAAAAAACCGAAATTCATAAAAATGTATTTTTTTTAAAAAAAAGGAATGAATGCAACAATGTCTAACAGCCTATAGTACTTAAACAACGGAAAAGACTAACTGTCTTTATCAAGAAGAAATAAATAAAAAGATAACACCCAACCCCACTCTAAGGAGTACGGAGACCCGGTTGACCACTACTTCTGGATCACTCAGCTGCTGCTCTAACCTGTGGTAAATCTAAAAACACAACAGAGCAACCATTAGCTAGTTATCTAAACATTAGAGGAATAATAATAGCACACACATCATAGCAAAAGTAAACACTCATCATGCTTTCAAACAATCCATTTATTATCTTTCCTTAGGTGATTCACTCTTACTAATGATACTTATTTTGTGACACGAGGAATTCCCAAACCTCGCCTCCGCCCCGGTGTAACTATCAGGAATGGATCCGATGCATCTCACCTTGTACTTGTATGGTCTGGGTATAGAGAACCTCCCAGTCTCCTGGCAGAGCTGGGCAGTGATGTCACGGCCCGTTATACATACACTTGGGCCGTAAAACATAATAACAACGGTCGTCCTAACAGGTTATTATTACAGCGCACATTGCACACACACCACCATTATCACTCCACTAACATCCGTAAACTAGCTAAGTAAGTCGCAAGGACTTACTTGAATCAAATCCCACTCTATCAAATCTCAACTCGGTTTGTACTCGTGGTACTCAAACGCCTATCAAACAAGGTATATGGATCAAAATCACATCCATACTCTAGTGTTTACAGAAAAGTTTAGTCCAGAAATACAGGAGTTATACAAAATTCTAGATTTTCATTAAACGGTCATTAAGGTCCGATTTAAGTTACGATCCAAGACTTAGATTAAAAGATAAGAATTCCGGATACACTCTCTAGATCATCTTAAGTATGTATACTAAACATAGGGCAAAGGTCTCTCAAAAACTCAACCATAACTCTTATATAAACTCTATGGTTGGACTAGAAGCTAAAATTCCATACTTAGTCAAATATTTTTCTGCTTCAAAAACACCCCAAGTGCTCTACTTCGGGACCTTATAAAATCTAATCCGACCGTTAACTTTCTCCCAAATTTTAACACATTAAACTATATGTATTCATCTACGACATATCAAAAATTCAATGGTGGATTCTCGATTTAAGCTATGGGAATTAGGTCCTAAAGTCAGCAGGTCAAAGCTGAATTAAACGGTGTGCAGAAGGTCCTAATTTCGACTCTCCTTGACAGTATAGGCTTCCCTTATTTCTATCTAGAGGTTTCCGGTTCGAAACCCGCAGCACCTAAATATACATGAACCATAAAAGACCATCCTAAGTTCAATTTCCCTTCCTACCGCACTTCTAAAGTTTCTCTATGTCTCGTCTAATTATCTCTACACTACTCTCCTTCAATACTCAGCGACTACAACATAAACACTACACAACACAAAGGTACTAGGTTCAGAAGTTCTGATTACACACCCGCAACAGTGAAGATCCGGTTTGCTGTCAATCTCCCTAACGAAGAGTCCAACGTTGGATACGGCTGCATTCGATCGAAGGAGAGTTGGTTACGGTTTTATAAATGAAGAGGGAAGAGTGGACAGTAGGTGTGGATACTTACCCAGTCCTCTGCTGCAGTAGCCTGGCGAGCGATATGCTCTTGTGGACCATTGAAGACGCGTGCAGTGGCTTGGAACTGGCTACGAGGCATGCTGTCATGTGCTTCGGTCTGTAGCAACGGTGGAGGCGTCAAAGTGCGTGGCGGTGGTCGACGCCGATGAAGACCGTCCAACAGGGCTACAGTCGATCTTGGAAACGTTGGTGTGTGTCAAGCGGTCGAAGGGTGGCGGAGTCCGACGCGATGAAGACCGTCCAGCAAGGTTGCAGTTGGGCGGAGTAGCGGTCTTGGCAGCGTCCCCAGCGAGGCGGCGATGTCCAACTTCAGGTGTGCAGCAGTGGCGTTCATTTTCAGACTACAGCAGCGGCGTTCGACCTCCTCCAGGCGAGCGGCAGTTTAGATGAAGGTAGGGAGTGGTTTATGTTGGATTAGATTAGGGTAATAGGATTAGGTTAATTAACCTTTCATTACTAGAGAATAGGTAGTGGGCCGGCAGTGGCATAGGTAGTGGGCCGGTTCTTACATTATAATTTGGCTGAGAAGATAACTCGTTACTCACATGGAATCGAAATTATTTACGGGTCACGTAAATTATCATTTTATGTGAATTAAGTCACATAAAATGATAGAAATTAATATCGTTTTAATCCTATCTAGAAGAATAGAGGTTGGCGGGTCGGAATCCGATTTAATCCGGTAATTAAATGAAGTTAAAAATTTTCGGTTATTACAATAACCGGCTTGATTGTGAGCATGTTTTATGTGTTATATTACCTTATGTGTGATTGTGTTGTTATAGTTATTGTGATCTATTGAATGTTAGCTAACAGTTTATCCATTGTGTAGATGCCTTGCAAGATAGGGATGCTGCCGAGTGATCCGGTCGGAGTGGTCAATCGGGGGTTCCCGTGCATTATAGGACGGGATATGGGTTTTCATATTCTTGTTGCATTCACGTTGTTATTGTAGAACTCGGTTGAGATTCCGATTCTTTATTATCATGTTAAACCGTTTGATGTTTATCTATTTGGAATTTTTCTATTTATTTGTGTCTTGTTGCAAGATCCAGCCAAATTGTTGTCAAGGCTTTGGCCCGTAGCATCCTGAGTTCTTAGAATTTGGGGTGTTACAATTGCGACATCTTGAAATCATGTAGTGTTTCAAGAACAAACTGCTCCCATATGAGATAGTCAAAATCTTAATCAAGCTTAAGAATCATCTAGCCCTTACATCCCTTTTTCTTTTTGATGGAGTGGATAACCTCTTGAACCAAAACAACATTGTCCAAAATCATCCTCCCAAAAATTAAACTGCTATGGGTAGGACTCACAACGGATATCATTACATCTGTAAGCCTATTAGGAAGCAATTTAGTAATCGTTTTGTAATTGACAATACAAAGGCTAATGGGTCGGAGCATGTGACCCAATATAACCCAAAGATCTTAGTAGAAAGTAGGTTGATAGCCATCGGGCCGGGAACCTTGAGAGGACCCATATCCTTAATCGCTCAAAGGATCTCGTAATATTTGATATGATTATTCAACTTTGATAGTGGGGATTTGGAGAGAGCCAAAACCCCTTAGTTGGCTCCCTTCCAAGGCGAGCTAATTCTCAGGGTCCGTATAGGTTGAGATAGAACCCGGTTAAAATTAGTTCCAAATCACTACAATCCTAATACCAAGTACCATCCACACGCTTCAACGAATTAATCTGGTTATACTGCCTCTAAATGAATGTGGACAAGTGAAAAAGGAGGTGTTTTGATCACCACTTGTGATCCATTGTTGCCTAGATTTGAGGCGCCAAAGGAGTTCTTCTTAAGCAAGGTCAATATCTAGTCTAGAAATTAAAGAGACTCAAATTCCTTCTCAATAAGAGCAACAAAGCTTATGAGTGTCAAATGTAACACTTTTTATACCATATTTTTACGCATATTCTACCCTCTATTCCATCCCACATATGTCGTTTCATACGGAAATCATCCATTATCTGTATTTTACGGTATCTACCTTGGCTTTTTATGTGTTTCAGAAATTTAAGGCATCAAAAGTGTCAAGATTGCATCCTCCCTGAGTTCAGAGCAAAAAAATATCAATATGATTGAGGAACTACGATACAAAGTACGCAAGATTGGAGCGGAAATGAAAGGTTTGATATTAGAAACAAACAGCACACGAAACACCCTATATACGTCCAGTCCACGATCGTAGGGTGCCTGTTGTAGGCCGTTTGGCGAGCTGTTTGACTAGAGATTTCGACATCATGACTTATATATGCCATCGACCATCCCACACGCCTTTAATTAGGGTATGAAACAACCACCAAATGGTAGCCATACAACCGTATGGTGTCCGTTGCTATATATACCGTTTGGTTGGCCGTTTTGCCGCCGAAGTGAGTCCTTTCAAAATCTCGGTTTATCTTTGAAAAGTGTATATTTTGTGTAAACCCTAGGCTCCAATCTCTCCCATATATAAACACACCTAGTCTTCGGGTTAGATACATTGATTTCTCCTGATTACAATAGTCTTATATTCCCTCCTTATTCTAACTGTCAAATATTTTTAGTTTTGCTTGAAGGCTGCCCTGAAGGAACCAAACTCTTGTAAGTTATGTCCTTCTTGAGTTTTAATGTATGATATTTTTTTTATTTTATCATGATTGATTAAACTTCCTCCCTGACCTAAGGATTGAATGATCCCTATAATACTTCAGTATAGATTACATGCATATATCTTTATGAATAGAGGTTTTAAAGTTGTTTCTATTTCAAAAGGTTTAACTCCACCTTTTGAAAACCTCATAAAGGAGTGACGTTTTTTTTATTGGTTTAGATAAAATAAGTGAAGTGTCAAAAACGGAATTTGTTTTATTTGATTTATTAAAAAGAACTTGGTTTTAAGTGTAATAGTTTTTCAAAACTTCGAGGATTCCTAATTGTCGTTGAAAGTTCTGGTCTTTGAACTTTTTTTAAACTGAAGGGTCACAAGCCAAGATTTTTCTTGGTTTTTTCCGGATTTCGAAATGCTTAATGAATTTTATTTTACACACTGAACCGCTGGATTGAGATCTACGTGAGTTGAAAATAATGGTCTTGGTTTGTCTATGTCCATAACAATTTTAGATGTTTATTTACTTTATTCATTATCTAATAGTAAAAACCTCAAAATATTAGGTGTATCTAGTAAACTTACCCTTTTCATATCCAAAAAGCAAATAAACAAATACGGGCATCTTTATCTTTAGAATCGAGGCAAAATAATGCATGCAGTTGATATAATTTATGAACAGATGATCTCGTACGTAGTTGACACAATATATGTTAAATTAATACGTTTCTCTATAACCAATTAGATATGCTTCAGCATCTTGATTTGTTTATCTTGATTACGATAGTTGTCATACTTTGTTAATTCAGCAGGAAAACTGCAAACATTATAATATTTGTCTCTCCCTTTACTGTCTTGCGGTTTATAGAGACAAAAGAGCAAGAGCCTGCATCTATCCTTTGTATTCAACACGCATCCTGTGGATCTTCAACCAGTAAACTCATTATCATATTACTTGATGATGTACATATTAAGGCAATTCTTGATTAATCAGTTATGGGTCTATTAAGCATTAATCAAGATGCGTCGAAGTTAAGGAAAAAAAAAAAAGAACGTACAACATAAGCGATTACAGCACATGCCACTTAATATTACAGAAATATTGCTGTTTCAGTCAATCTGTATGTTTTTAACTCATGAACGAAATAAAGTGTAATAACAAACATATAGGGTAGAATTATAATGGCAAAATAATTGGATTGATACATGAATACACAAATTATGTCCTTTCTTTGAATATGTTGCATGCCTTCATATGTTGAAGCTTCATCTGCAACAAAAAAGACAGTAAACAAAACTGGTAACCCTATGTGATAAAAAATGGTAACCCTAAAGTGTTATGTACTTACAGTTACACATGCAGGTTCAATCGAGCAGATCTTTCCAGAATAACTCGCTGCTTTCATTGTCAATCCCCTCAAAGAACTCGTAATCCGGAAGAGATCCATGATTGCTTGTTGTTTTTCCATTGGAACTCAAAGTTTCCATGGAAGAAACCGAAACTAACCCGGGAAGTTTGTTCTCTTCTAGAGGCTGATGTCCACTGCTGCATCCTTGTTCATAGCTGCTCATCTCCATTATCTCTTGTAAGCAATTTCTCGAGTCGTTCCCTTCCCATGAACCGAAAATAGGACCACACTTGACGGGCTCTGATCTCGTAGGAACAATCTCATCAAAGAGTTGGGTTGTGGTGAGTGAAGAAGAATTGGTGCTATTAGCACTAGCCAAGAGCTTCTCAATCATTTGCTGATTGTTTGGATCGGATGATAACCCTAAGAGCGCGGTTGCATGATCTATAGTACTATTGCTTGGGTTTGAGCTTGTGTTTAAGATTTGGATTATGTTTTGTAAAACTTGGAGTTTTGCTAGCTCAGCTGCACTAGAGTATTGTAACCTAAGAGCATTGATATCATATGGTTGGTTGTTCATGATGGTACTAGTCATGGTTGATGAGTTCATTGGTAAGGAGAGAAGTTGGGAAAGATTTGCGAGGATGTTAAGGTCGGTCCTCGGCCTATGCGTGATCGGGTCAATACCCATTTGGAGTAGCTTCTTCCGAAGATGCGTGTTCCAGTAGTTCTTTATTTCATTGTCTGTTCTCCCCGCAAGGTGAGCAGCAATCCTCGACCACCTATTAACAATTCCGGCTTAGTAAACATGAATGTTCATAATAATGCAAACTATCACATCGATTATAAAGGGATAACAACCTGAAATACAGTTAGTCAAGATTATAAACATACTTGTTACCGAGAACCGCGTGAAGCTTGATGATCATTTGCTCTTCCTCATCGGAAAACCGGCCTCTCTTGATATCCGGCCTCAAGTAGTTAGTCCACCGCAAGCGGCAACTCTTACCGCAACGCTTCAAGCCGGCATGTTTAGGGAGAGAAGTCCAGCTTCCATGGCCATGGGTTTGGATGTGAGAGATGAGCTTCTCATCTTCTTCTTGTGTCCATGGACCTTTCTTCAATCCATTTTCATCAGAAGGAGATCTTCCCATTTTTCTTTGTTTAAACTGCTACAAAGAAACTCACCAACACAACTATTAGGTAGATATAAGAAGAGAGAGTGGGGACATGCAATTGGTAGATATTGGTGAGAGTTTTTTGCATTTATACTAACTTAATTCAAATGATAATGTCACATTCAACAATTCGAAACCTTTTTTTTATTGGTAAACTTTCTATCCGTCAAATCTAGGTTATATTATATATTCACTATTGCCCTGAAACAAGGGAAAGATATAGGAAGAGGACTCTATTCAAGAAAATCAATTTATTTTTCCTTCTTTTTATTTCTGGAGATTTTTTTTGTATAAGTGTTGTGACCTATAGGGTGACAACAAAATCTAGGGTTAGGTAGTGCGATTGTCATCAATCATGTTCGGAATTGAAGTTGGAAATTTGGAACTTGTATTCTTCAGCCATGTGTACAGTGAATAGATTAGTTTAAATGCAATTAATTTTACATAATTATATGCTGTATATTTTGTTTTAATCTTCTTGTTTGCATTTGGGTGGATAGTGTTGAGATGCACTTTTTCATTGTATTATTTGATCAATAATTATGAAGGGGTGTTTTTCTTTGGGTGTTATATGAGTCAAGTTATTCGGTTCGGGCTCATTCACTTTTTAATCGAGCTAATTATGAATATATTTTAAAGTTTATTTAAAATTTAAGCTCATATGGGCCTCAACTCATTTGTAACGACCCGAGCTTTGAGCAAAGCTCGGGTAGATCGGCTAAAATTCAGCTTATTAATTTGACTAGAATAACAATACAGGGTTGTTATATTAACTGAACTTTAAACTCGGTTCAAGCTCAATCACTTTCTAAACCAATTGAATATGAACACAATTTAATACTTAAAATTTTAGTCCGTCTCGATTATTTATTAACGATTTGAGCTTGAACGTGTCAAATTTTCAACTCTTGAGTGATTCATGATATATAATTTGTATAATACCATAAAATGCCATTTAATTTCAGTAACTATCTAACCCGGCCGGTTTATGAAGTCTAATCCTAGTGAATTGAATAATATGTGTTGATCGAAGACGTTATCATCACTAAACACTAAACGGAATTAGATAGGTTATTTGTTTTCATGGTTCTTGCATGGCGCAGGAGAGCAGGATAAGCAACAACAAATAATGTAATACTCTCTATTTAATTAAGTTTACCAGGGAGTCCATATATATTGGAAATTGGATAAAATCACTCTTTTCTTTATTATTCTCTTTAATCATAATTAACTGTCATTTTAGCATTTGACACAATTTTTTAAAAAAATATTAAATAACATAGATTTTATAAAGTTTTTCTAAATCTTATCACTTATTTAATATTCAACCTTCTTTTAAACCAGTGAGAAAGATTTTAGAACTAAAATTAATCATTTACACCAATTTTCAAAAACATTTCTTATAATTATTGTTCATTTATTGGTCTAGAAAACTTAAAACGACTGATTATTTTGATCAAATTTCTAATGCTAAAACGACACTTATTTTTAATCGGAGAGAGTAATAAAATAAGTTAATTAATTTTGTTATTGATCGATTAACCCATTTGAGAATATCAACCTCCAACACTAATTTTTCGGATGAACCCAAACTTCGTATTCTTATTCGCAAGGATGTTTTAGGACGAACTGCTTCTAAGAGATAGACGAACCTAACCGTTTTTTAAAAAAAAGTCAGGTGTCGTTTTTATTTTTTCATAGTAAAACAACTTTTATTCACTAAACGAATCCTCCATATCAAATTACACTAGTAAACACAACACCATATTTGACCTAAACAGAGATGTCTTGTGAGATCTACCAAGCCAAATGCTTGGTCTTCGGGCACAAATGTCGTTCCTCTACCCCACCAAACCCAACCCTCCCCCACCTCTCAAAAGATAAACCGACATCGAGCCTCCACCCACTGGGAACCCTCCTACCTACTCCGGACCCTTCCCAACTAATCTCTCGTCTTCCCCTTGCTCCACCAAGTTCCCAAAACCCGCCTCCATCTCAACCAAACACCGACCCTGCACCTACATCCCTCCACCCAATCTACCCAACCTTCTAACTCATTGGCCCCAACCCCAAACCCCTCCACCAAAAAACCCTTCACTCATAGCAAATCAGCCATCATTCGAACCCTACCTTCTTCACCCATAAGCCTCATTCCCACAACACCTCTGTAGCCAATAAGGAATGTCTTGCATCCTCCTCAATCACCCATAATGAACCTTAGTCTTTGCTCATGGAATATAAGAGGTCTAAACCACCCAAAAAGTTGTCAAAGAGATAGCAATGAAACACAACATCGACATTCTAGGCATCATTGAAACAAGACTCAAGAAGAACAAGGAAGATAAAATATCCTCTCACCTCTTTCATAACTGGAAGCATATCTCCAACTCCTCCATCTCCTACAACACTCGTGTTTGGATTTGGTGGAGCCCCAATAAACTATCCCTAACACCCATCGTCATTATTGACCAACTCATACACTACCACGTCTACCCGCCCAACCACAACCCAAGCACCTTGCCTCCTCTCCTTGAATGCACCTTCATTTAGGCGCATAACCTTCCCATCGATCGTTCCCCTCTTTGGGACGGCATCCACACTATCCACCTTCTCGGTCCCTCCAACCCTTGGGCTCTCCTTGGCGACTTCAACGTCACCCTAACCCCCAATGAAAAAACAATGAATGACCTACCCACCATCATCCAAGAATCCCAAGAACTCTCACAATGCCTCTCCGTCAACAACCTGATCGACCACCCCTACTTAGGATGCAAATTCACGTGGAACAACAAACAAAGAGAATCTGCTGCAAACTTGACCGTGTTCTCACTAAAGACCAATGTCACTCCTGTTTCCTAACTCCACAGTTCTCTTTGACCACCCATACATCTCCGATCACTCACCCGCCATTCTCTCCACAACCTACACTTTAAAGAAACCATATCCGCTCTTCCGCTTTAACAATGTGTGGACTAAGCATGAGGAATTCCTCTCCTGTGTCTCTAACTCTTGGATTTTACCTATCTATGGTAATCCGATGTTTAAACTTCTCCATAAGCTCAAAAGACTCAAACCCCTTTCAAAAAATACCCGAGTATCAACATGGAAAACCTACACTCTACTCTCGAGGATAAACCTTCTTGTCACTGCCCAGGTAGCTCTCCAACCCCAACCCCATGACCTTAACCTTATCAATGCTCTCCAAAAACTCAACTCCACCAACGACCTCCTCCGGATCATGATGTCCCAACTCGCTAAAGCAAATTGGATCAAGTATGGGGATCAATGCAACTCCTACTTCTTCAGAAGTGTCTAGACGAGAAGAAGCTCCAACAAAATCTATACCTTACAAGACTCCAACAACTCCTTGATCAATGACCCCAACAAAATCTCATCCGCCCTTATAAATCATTTTACCTCCATCTTGGACCCAAAACCGATTGCAATCCTAATCCCTACCCAACCCTTGCCCTCCCTTCCCTATCCATTGATAAAATTCTATCTCTTTCCTCACCCATAATGCCCAATGATGTCAAAGAGGCCCTCTTCTTCATTGACGACGACAAGACCCCTAGCCCTGATGAATTCAATGCCCTCTTCTTCAAAGCCTCCTGAAATACCATTAAAGATGACTTCTTGAGTGTCATCATGGACTTCTTCAACTCTGGGAAGATTCTAAGGCAAATAAATCACACCTCCATCTCCCTCATTGCCAAACTTGATAACCTTTCTCTTCCTTCCCACTACTGACCCATTTCATGTTGTAACACCCTCTACTACACCATTGCTAAGATCCTATCCAACCGCCTTAGTATTGTCCTTCCCCACATTATCGGCCCCTACCAAGGTGCTTTCGTGAGTGGCCGGTCCATCAAACACAACATCCTTATATGTTAAGAACTTCTCAAAAAATACAAAAGGAAGCACATATCACCTAGATGCGCCATCAAGGTGGATATTATCAAAGCCTTTGATACCATAAACCACAACTTCATCCTGCACTCTCTTAACCTTTGTGGCTTTCTCACCAACTTCATCAAATCATGCATAACCACTACCTCTTTCTTGATCAACATCAATGGTTCTTTGGAAGGGTTCTTCAAAGGTACTCAAGGCCATCGGCAGGGCTGTTGTTCGCTCAAAAGGTGTGTATGCAAAAAGTCTTAAATTTATATCCTAAAATATATGCCTAACGATAAGCGAATCCGTAGTGTACGGATCTATCATAGTAAGGGCTAATATTCCGGAGTCGATCTTAGAGATTTAGTGAAAGCAAATTCAGTAAAGCAATTTAACTTTGAAAGCATGCAAAGCAATCGATTAAAAGAACTGACAAGAATATGTAATGTAATGGGGAAACACAGATTTTAGAGATCAAAGTATCTAATTGTTGTTATTGATTCAAGATATCTAAAGATGTGTAAGGGACAGAGTTGGGATTGCAAGGTATATATTCTAACACGGGATAATGTACGGTGAAGTTCCACTATCCACTTATCTCAACCCAAAGACTCTAAATAAAGGATGTTGAGTCTCGATAAGATAGAGGTTTTAAGAAAAGGATTATACTTTCAAACCACTCACTGGACCTAAGGGAATCAAATCAACTCACAAAGGTAAAGGATTGGCACACTCAACCTTAATTTAGGGTTTTGAATCCTCTATTACCTAGATCTTGTAATCGTTGGTAACCAAACAAGGGGATCACCGGGTAAGTCTCTTCCTTTACTTGGATATAGGTTACGAAGGTTCAACAAGGCTAGGATTTACGCAATGTTTGACCAAAGTTTAAGGATAAAGTAATGTATGCACGAAAAAGGAAACCATGGTTGGATCTTGGGAAATCTCGGCCGTGTAAATCAAGAACAGCTCGTGAAAACTCCTCTGCGGGGGTTAAATCTCAACTCTCAGGGTCCAATCTGTTTTGTAAGGTCAATCTATCATCATCTAAACCACAACCTTCAACCAATCACCCTAGAATCGCAAGGGTTTATCCAACAATCATCATATTCATATCAATAATCAATAAAGAAATCAAGAATAAGGTATAACCAATAGAACTCAAGAAAACACAATGATTTCCAAGTAATGAATCTCCAATAATCACAAACTAGATCTATCCTCTAATAATCTCCGTTCTTGTGTTCTCAAAAGAAGAAAATCAAAAACTAGAAAGATCTCACAAAATATCTCAATCTCCAATGTAGCCAAATAGGGGTTGTCAATCCGTTCCGACTATGAATCCAAAGCTCTCAATGCCGTCTTCTCTCAATTCGTGTAGCTTCCATGTGGGGCATATAGCGAGGTCATGAAAAATTCCGCAGCAGCCCCCTTATTATAGGATAAACTAGGGTTAGAAAAGATCTCGTTTGGACTGTCGACGTGGAAACCACGCTCTAGTACGGGAGGAATCTCGGCCATGGAAATCCCTCTTTGGCTGTGATTCCTTCTCTGAGATGTGTTTCCTCTTTATTCTCCTTTGTATCTTCTAAGCCTCGACTTAATACTTCTCTTAAGCTCTCTAATGCTTCCCATTGAGGTCCACTTTGATCAATACCTCATGAATGCTCCAATTCCATTCCAAATCAGCGCCAATTCACCTAAAATCACCATACAACTTGAGTAGATCTCCATTCCAACATAGTTGGCGAATATGATCATAAATGCTACGAATATATATTCATGTACACAAAAGAAGGGGAAATACTATTTATATGTGCATCTAAAATAAGGTCATATTTCATGCTCAGTTGCCCTCTCTCCCCCTCCCTATTTGTGATTGCCATAGAAGTTTTATCCACCATGCTCAACACTAGTACCTCCAACCCTAACTTCAACCTCCATCCCAAATGCCACAACCCCCGATCACCCACTTTTTCTTTGCGGATGATCTCATGCTTTTCTGTAGAGGTGATTTTACTTCAATCCAAACCCTGAAAAAACACCCTTGACACCTTTGGTGACATTTCCGGCCTGAAAATCAACAATCTTCCTTGGAGGCCTTCTTGACCATGACCAAGACCTTATCTCCAACCTCATTGAGATATCTAAAGGCACACTCCCTTTCCACTACCTTGATGTTCCTGTAGGTAGCAAACATATCAGTATAGCCGACTTCCAACCCCTCATCTCCAACATCACCAAGAAAGTTTAATCCTGGAATGCAAAGCTCCTCTCCTATGTTGGAAGAAAACAACTCATCTCTTTAGTTCTAATGTCGATGCAATACTATTAGAGTTCGGTATTTCTTCTCCCACCCTCAATCCTAAGAAAAATTCAAAGCATAATCCACTCCTTCTTATGGTCTAGGAAAGATAGTAGCAATCGATCCCTTGTTGCTTGAAAAACTATTTGCAACCCTTTGAATGCTGATGGCCTTGATTTCAAAGAATTGCTTGCATGGAATAAATCAAGCATCACTCGCTTTATTCATGAGATTGGCACCGACAAGGCTAACCTTTGATGCACCTGGATCAAGAGGAACATCCTCAAGCTTCATACCATCTGGAACTGCCAACCTAAACCTACACACAAATCCAACTAGAGAATGATCATCAAGATTCGGGATGACATCATCAATTCTACTTCCTCCCGCAACCTATCTTGGATCCATTACCTACCCCAATGGCTCTTTCTCGACTTCCAAAACATACCATCTCCTCAAACCACCCATACCCACCACTCCTTGGTGCTCCACCATTCGAAAGGGACTAAACTTACCCAAGTGTAGTTTCATATCATGGATGGTCGGACACCAAAAACTCCCTAGCCTTTCTAAACTTCATAGATGACACTTGATTTCCAATCCCACTTGTAAGCTTTGTCACCATGAGCCTGAAGACGATCCTCACCTCTGGACTAACTAATCCTTCTCCTTCTTGGTCCTTGTTATCATCTCTAAATGGACCCGCATTCCCTCACAACCTCCCTACCAGCCTAACCTTTGAATGTGGCTCAACTTTCATTCAAGAAACAATCATTGCCTCATCAAGAGTGTTTGAGTCTCCAGTAGCACAACATTCATCTACTTTATTTGGAAGACTCGTAACGATCTTATCTTTAACAACATCCCTGCTAATGATATTGCTTGTGCCATCTACATCATTACAACAATCAAGAACTACACTTTTCAGCATTGGACTGATCGCTCCCGGACTCCCTCTTATGGGCTAAGACGCTTGCGATCCACCTCCAATGATTCCTCCTTTCTTCTTCCCTCTCTTCTCATCTCTCTTCTATAATTCTTCATTTTATGTCTAGTAGACAACATGTACATCCTCTCTAATATACGTAAATTTATCAAAAAATAAGATTAACTTCAGAAGGGAGAATACCTTTGTATCCCCTTCATATAAAAGATTTGGCAGTAGGGACAACATCGATCGACCATAACCTCTTACAAAACAATCCCTGACATCCGTCATCAGAAGGACCAACAAACTCCTTAACAACATTGCTACGATTAAGACCAATATCGTAGGCAGTTTTAACTGAAAAAATACCATTGTTGGTGTAAAACAACTGAGCTCATCTATGCGCGCCTTATCCACAAGATGAATAGCCAACACATTCGCCGCATCACAAAGGGAGAGCTTCATTCGAAACACATCTTCATCCCAACAATTATTGTTTAAATCGATAAGATTGAACTCTGAGGGAAGCATCTGCATCAACGGAGGTAATAATGGGTTTAAATCTATGTGGAGAGGAATCCAATAGTTCTTCCACACAAAGATCTCACAACCATTACCAATATTCCAACATAACCCAGTAGATAACAGCTCCCGACCTTTAATAATACTTTT
The DNA here is from genome assembly GCA_033239045.1 of Fagopyrum esculentum. Taxonomy (NCBI): domain Eukaryota; kingdom Viridiplantae; phylum Streptophyta; class Magnoliopsida; order Caryophyllales; family Polygonaceae; genus Fagopyrum; species Fagopyrum esculentum. The sequence goes on from BSUD01000231.1 coordinate 376,438, forward strand.
CCACCTAAAGCATGGCCGATATCCAATTGTTGCTTTCATAAAATTCACCTTGGGATGATACTTCGCATTAAGAAAACGAGCAACCAAAGAGTCCAAATTTGTAAGAAGCCTCCAACCTTGTTTTGAAAGCAAAACGAGATTGAAAGACTTCATATCACGAAAACCTAATCCCCCAAATTCCTTGGCTATATAGAGTTTTTTCCAACCTATCTAGTACATCTTTCTCTTAGCCTCCGAACTTCCTCACCAGAAATTACACATAAGTCTTTTCACATCCTTGCAAACCTCGTCCGACATCTCAAAACATGATCTAGTATATATCGGAATAGCTTAGACCACAGACTTGAGTAAGACTTTCTCCCCGGATCGACTAAGAGAAGTTTCTTTTCAACCTTTAAGCTTCTTGCACACCCTATCCCTCACATTCAAAAAGATAACTTTTTTTATCTTCCGACCAATGTAGGGAGCCCAAGATACATCATGTCTACTCACCTCCCTAATACCAACAATAGTATAAATTTCATCCCTAACTTATCTCACCACGTTGTTGCTAAATGATAACTCAGATTTAGTAAGGTTTGACTTGTTGACCCAATGCTGATTCATGTTCACGGATAATATTAATCATTATTATGCTCTGTTGACTAGCAATCTTAGCAAAGATAATACTATCATTTGCAAAAACAATTAGTAGGAAAACATTAGGGCAAAAGTAGCTATTCTAATCTAGTGAGACTACCAAAAAAATTTTCTTTTCATTATTAGACTAGAGAAGCCCTCAATACATAATAAGAATAAGAAAGGGATAAGGTATCACCTTGACAAAGTCCAATATCCGGCTTGAACGATTTGAGTGGACAACCATGAATAATAATTGAGAAGGACACAAAATTGACGCACAACATAACCAGAAGACAATGAATAATAATTCGACATAACCAGATGACCATGAACAATATCCGGCTTGAACGATTCAAGTGGACAACCATGAACAATATTCGGCTTGAACGATTTGTAAAAACCTCGGATGTAAGCATTTTCGGTGGAGGTCCTTGTCAAAATGTTCCTTGTGACATTTCAGGTATTTGAATTTCACTTTCTTGGGTGCTAGGGAAGAAATGAGAAGGAATGTTGTCACTCGGATTTGTCATTCTGAGCGACGAGAGATGAATTCGAGAAAGACGAGAATTATGAGAATACGAGATTAAGAGTAGTATAAAGAGTTGAGAATGTAGGAAGATGGTGTGTGATAAAATAGAAGAGTGATTGGGTAATTATAGGAAAGTGCTGGGGTTTTTTATCAGCCATTCTTTAGAAAAATTATAAACCCACTACGCAACGGCTACTAACCGTCGCACATGGGGGCCCCGCCTAACGGCTCTTTGAAAGAGTTGTTGGTGCGTCAAAGTGTCGTTGTAATTGCAACGGCTCTTTGCCCGAACAGCCGGCGATTTAACCGCCCGTTTAAGCTATTTTTAATTTTTTTAAAAAAATACCTAAACTGGCGGTTAACCGCCGGTTAAACCGCGGTTTTGTTTCTTTTAAAACCCAAACCTAAACCGCCGTTTGCCGGTTAACCTAAACCGTCAATTTGAGCCGGTTTAGGGACTAGCAGTTCGACAGTTAGGTATAAACCGGACTCAACTCAACTCATGTTATCCCGTTTTTAATTTGGATACTTGTTTTCATGTACGATAATAACAGATTTTTAATATTATAGTTTAACTATTGAATTTGGTTTTAATTATAATTTAGATATAATTTTTTAAATAAAATAAAAATCAAAACAGTCAGCTTGTTAATTTCATAAGGGTAGATAGAGTTGCTTCTTTCCCAATCAACCTAATTTATCTCCTTACAATAAAAACTAAAAATATATCCGACACAATTACATTTTATACTTGTATTATTACACCATAGCCTAAAATTATATTCTGAAACACATAAAAAAACAAATTTAGAAACTTAGTTTGTTTCCAATAATAAAGTTAAAAATATATCCGAAACACTTACGAGAATTAAAAGCCTAATTCATCTCCTTATAACAATAAATGCTGTATTACCAAGTAGACTTTTTAATATGGATATGGTTCGGGTGCTGAGCAAAGCCTTAGAGCATCTTCATCTCAAAAATTGGGAGTTTCTTTAACCATTTTTTATCTTAAAAATAAAAATAAATGTCAGATTTTATTATAGAACCAAGGTGACGAGGAGAGAAAAGTATCTCAAATAAGAAATTCAATCTCACAAGTTTCTTGCCCAACTCCACATAGTAAGATGATTTTAGATTTTATTTTTACTTTTTTTGCATAAATGTAGGGAGGTAAGTGACTCTTTTATAATTTATATATAACAAAAATAATTGAAGAAACTTTGGTGAATTTTGGGTTGGAGGTGAGAGATTCTTAAAATATATTTGTGAATAAAAAATAAATAAAAATGTTAGATAAGAAACAATTTTAAGTATCTGGGATAAAGATGCTCTTAGTGCGGAATAACATATTACTTTTCATCATTGATGCACATCATTCCATCTTAATTAGTCCACGTCATTTAATAATTTCTTTTTGAAATTTTGGTAAGCACGGTGCATTTTTATAATTATATAAAATTTAACGGTAATTGTATTTGTTTAAAAATCTGTTTTAAAAAGGTTTAGATGTGGTGACAATTTTATAATTTTCAAAATATGTAGTGAAAGTTTGTTATGTTTCATTAGTTCAAACTGTTTGTTCTTACGATTATGATCTTTTTACACTTTTCCGTTCAATTTTTTTTGTGCATTTCGTTCAAATTTTGTTTTGGTAAATCTATTGTACTAATGGTTCATATATTTTTATAAAAGTTTTCATAAGTTCAAAATAATGTATACACTAGTAATATGAAATGTTGGAACTAATTGAGCACTTGATTTGAACTAAAGTAAAATATTTTGATTTTTTTCCAGTATTTTTTTTTGTCTTAAGGAGCACTATTTTGGTTCAAAAGTTTTTGTACATTTCGTTCAATTAATTCAGATTATATTGTAATAATGGTTCATACTTTTTCAGAAAAATTTTTCATAAGTTCAAAATAATCAATGAACTAATAATATAAGATATTTGAACTAGTATAACACTCGATTTCAACTAATAGTATTAAAACTTTGAACTAACAAGTTTTATAACAATGTACTAATAACTATAACTATAAAAATGTGAACTTTTATGATATTAGTTCAAACATTGTGTCTTGTAAGTTCAAACATTATATTGCATTAGTTAAAACATGTGTAAGTTAAAAGTGCATAAAATTTGCCTTACTTAGTGCTCTTGTTCTAGCTTGATTGGGCATTTTGGAACCTTTGTAAATTCATTTTCCCTCATTCTATACATTTTATTTACACTTAAAGAAATTGCATAAAAACATAACTAATAAATAGACCAAATTAAAAAAAATACATGAACTAATGATAAAAAAATATTAGAATTGATAGTATATAAATTTTGAATAAATTGAATTAAAATTTTGACTTGATCTACTAATTGTTTCAATTTTTATCATGAAGGTTACAAAAACAATGGGTCTAACCGTTTTCAAAATAAATTTTTATAAGAATAAAATTGCATAGCACCTTTTTTATAAATTACAAAAGTGTCACCGCAATACTCATTAATCATTAAATGATGCATGTGGACTAATTTGGATCATTGATCAACTCAGTCAACGGTTCAGATTACTCTACAATGCCTTACCACACTGTATAATGCTCCTTACTTGAAATACTCCCTTTTAATACTCTAATTAATAAAGTAACTCGTGTATTTTTTTTATGTGGGTTGTGTGTTGAAATTTGATCATTAAAGTTTAAGTATTAAATTTCGACTATATATTGGATACAAATTGGGTATATGTTTTGGGTTTTGAATTTCATGTATAATAATTTGGATATTATAATTCAGATATTTAAATTGAAGTATTGGAATTATGGTATTAGATTTTTGATATTATAATTAAGACATAATTATATATTATTAAAAAAATATTATGAGATTCAATTAGTATAGCTGGAGTGAGGAGCTAAAACCCACAAACTAAATTTTAAATTAAAGGTAATTCTTTTTAAATAAAAAAAAATAAAGATAAGCCTACTTTATATTACTAGTACGAAAGTATAAACCCTCTTCCAACAAATTCTCTCATAAGCATCCCCAACAGCCTCCCTAAACCCTTCACCAAAATGGAGAATTAAAAGTAAAAATCTACCCTTTATATTTTTATCAAATCCAACAGATTCCCTATCTTGAAGAATTCTCTATTTCTTTGAAAAATGTCTTCAAATTTAGGGAAGAGTCCTCACTTTTTCCCATTATTCTCCATTTTGGAGAATGAAATGGAGAATCTGTTGGACCAAAAATTCTTTAAAATTCTCCAAATATTCTAAAATGGAGAAGCTGTTGGGGATGCTCTAAGTTTTTGCTCAAACTGTGAATAATTTTTAGGACCAAGTGATATCCACTTATAAATGGTATGATATCTATTTATTTTATACTAAGAAGATAAATATTACAACTATGAAAAAAAAATCTCATTTTTATACTTCAAATTTTTTTAAATGTTGCACATTACCTACAGAAAACATAAAAGTGTGCATTTTATCACATACTAGTGTAATTCCCCTCCCGTATGATTTTGAATTTTAATGGGTATATAATTTTTTAAAATTTATAATATAACATAGTGGTTTTAATTAATTAATTCAAAGAAAATTTAAAATGTTATTATTAAATTAATTATAATTTTAGATAAACAATAAAAATAGAAATAGATTTATTTAGACAATATTACATATCTTAGTTAAAGTTAATGTTAGTAGGGCAAATTTGCTAACTAGGCTTTATTAAGAAATCATGATACTAACTAGCCTTTTTATATTTTCAATTAACTAAGTGTACCCCCAAACACTTTTTTAATGTTAAACCTAATTTACCCAGCTGAGCAGCAACGCAATGCGTCCTTTCTCTCTCGCTTGAACACCACCCATTTTCCACCCCAATCTGAGTCTTCTTCATCTTCTTATATGAGCAGCAACACAGATTCTCTCTTGAAGACCACCACCATCCGCCGTCGTTGTTGCTTCTTTGTTCATCTTCATCTTCATCTTCTTCGTTGAGACTAATTTTGAGATTTTTCTGGTACGAATCGTACCAGAAAGGCACTCAGCTTATCTAAGTCTTCGTTGAGCCCTAATTTTGACATTTTTCTCTCGCTTTGTTTCAGGTTGGGATCCAGATCCAGATCCTGATCTAGATCTGTCCTGTCATGTGCCACCGTGCAGCCACCGCCCTGTCGTTCCCGACCGAGGCCATGGAAGGAGACGAAGACGAGGTGTTAGTGGTGGCCATCCAATCAAGGAAAGTTAGGCATGACTGTTTTACCAGAAAAGGTAAATCCTTAGTTTTCACATTCTAATGGGCTTGGGCACTTGCAGATTTAGATTGGTTTTACATTTACATAAATTATATTCTTAATCACATGAATTATATTCTTAATCACATTTTATATTGTTGTAGGTATTGAATTCAAGTCCTCAACTGCGGGCTATGTCTGACTCGAATCCACAGTTTCGAGAAATGATGCAAAATCCTGAGCTTCTTCGTATGTTCAGTTCCCTTGAAATTATGCAGGTATAGTTGAGTGTTTTACTTTTATGCCTATTTAGTATCATAGTTTTTTGCTTGGTGTTATCTTTTACTATGCTATTTTGATTTTTTTGGGTGTCTTGGGTATATGGATAATATTTGATTACTCCAATGGTTAGCGGATCTCTAATATTGAATTCGTGTCTCTTCTGTAGCAAGTGTTATCTTTACAGCAAAAACTGCTCTCTCAACTGAACCAACCCCATTCAAACCAGTAAGTTGGATCTGAATATCTGATTTTTTTACCCATTGGAAGCCACAGTAAATGCTTTCTTATGCATTGCACAAGCTTTTTCATTCAAATCTTCCTTTGTATCAAAGTTGGCTTTCATGGATCAATGTTTCTGACAACATAATAAGGGCCACTGGATGCCTTATAGTTGAAGGTAGAATTAGATGATTCAGTAGATTTCTTCATCATATATTAATCATCCCCTTTGAATCTTGTTTAATGCCCCTTTGCAGTTAAACTAGTTAATGATCAAGCAACAAAGAAATCGAAAGGCTACGCATTTATTCAGTACACGACGGGATTCCACTCGCATCAGGGCCTTCAAAGGAAACTACACCGCAAAATTGATACTATAGTCAAAGAGAAAATCCGGTTTGTAAAATCCGGTATGTAAAATCCGGTATGTAAAGTCCAGTATGTAAATTCCGGTATGTAAATTCCGGTATGTAAATTATAAAAAATTAAAAAGGACAAAGAAAACAAAAAAAAATATTCTGGTATGAGTTTCTGGTATGAATTTCATACCACAAACTCATACCAGAAAATTATAAAAAAATAAAAAAACAGACAAAAAAAACTTATGGTATTAAAAAATTTCTGGTATGAAAAAAATTCTTTATAAAAAAAATAAAAAAGGATAAAAAAAATTCTGGTATGAATAAATTTTTGGTATTAACTTCTAGTATGAAAAAATTCTTGTATTATAAAAATCTGGTATTATAAAATTCTGGTATGGGAAATTCTAGTATGTAAATTTCTGGTATATAAAATTCTGGTATGTAAATTCTGGTATGTAAAATTCTGGTATGAAAAATTAT
>BSUD01000231.1:385089-418658 GCA_033239045.1 Fagopyrum esculentum
ATATATATATATATATATATATATATATATATATATATATATAAAAGACATTATTTCTTGAATTATATAATTTTAGCAAATGTAGTATAATATGAATATTTAAAGAGTAAGTTTAGTAAGAAGATATATAATACATATTATAGGATAGTTATTTTAATAGGTAAGATGTCAACTATATATATGTACATATATTTTTTTCTGAAAAATCAAAATTACGTAAAAATGACATGTGACAACGAAGAATTTAGAAATTAGTGACACTTAGGATTAAACGCTTTGGCTTTAATACGAGATTGATATTCGTACCCACCAATTCATTCTAAATGTACCCAAACTACGCCTACGCCAGACGTGCGCGTAGTAATGGGTTGTCATCAGTTAAAAAAAAAAAGGAAAACAACTACGCCTACGGGAGGCGTAGGCGTAGATCGCTTCGTCTACAAAGTCAAGTGTAGCCTCAATGTTCGTCTTCTTCCTCATCTCCTTTCGTAAACTCTCACCGGCGATTTGAAGCTTTTGCTTTTCCTTTTGCACCGACACCACCAACAACCACCAGCACCACCAGCAAGCACTAGCAACAACTAGCGAAGATGGTCAGAACTCGAGGTAGAGATGCCGGCATAGTTCGGACCGATAGCCGCTCCGGCAGCAGAGGAGGGGAGTCTTCCGACAACGACATCCCGCACTGATGTTGTTCGGGGATGTGCGACATCCCGGACTAATGTTGGGGTATGTTTTTTATTTATTTTAATTATATTTGTCTCTAATTAGTAGATTATTAATCGTTAATTGAATAAATTAGTTATCAAATTAGTGATTTAATAGTTAATTAGATAACTAATTACTCGTTAATTAGTAAATTAGTAGACAACTAGTCGTTAATTGAAGAAATTAGTCGTTAATTAGATAATTAATTAATGAAATTAGTCGTTAGTTAGTAAATTAATTAGTCGATATTTAGTCATCTAATTACTCAATAATCAATAAAAGTAGTCGTTAATTAGTAAAGAGTTAAAATGGTAAGTGGGCCATTTATGTATTACTGTGTATTAACTAGGCTATTTTGCAATAATGTAGATAAACTAGGCCCCAATTAATTTTCTAATAAAGATTAATTCCTAACTAAATGCATACCCCTGATGGAAATTTAAAAATATGATGTGGCAGTTTTAATTAAATAAATAAGGTAATTTATTGTGGTCCCCTACAAATCAGGAAGTTGTTAGGAAAGGAAATATACATTCCTTGTAAACGTGATACAAGAATCACGAATTTCCCCCATTTGCTGCATCCATAACCACCAATTATACAGAGCTTTCGTCTACTGTCATATACATTTTCACTCTTTTTTTTCCGATTACTGCCGATTTATTTCGATTTGATGTTCTGTTTGTTCAATTGTTACGGCTATGAGATCGTCAACAATCGGATTGTCAATCTGTAGATTCAATCGTTTGTTTTGTGCGATTTTTGAGACAAACAACTCGATCTGTAGATCCAATCGTTCTGAGACATTTTTTTTCAGATCTGTGAGGTATGTACGTTCAATCGTTTAATTGGTGGATAATTCTCACATTTCGTCTGCGTAATTTATGTATATGGTTCATACTTTGTATTTCGTATATATACATGGCGGTGATATTTTATGTGCTGAGGTTTGATATTGATGAAGGAGACGAACATAATTTTATGTCTGTATGTGTACATAAGTATGTTGGAAAGAAATATATACTCAATTTATGTGTCTGCTTAGATTTATGTAGTTGTAAAATGTATGTGTATTTCAGTTTAATGTGGTGAGGGTCTGTAATGATGAAAGTGACGAACATAATCTAATGTGTTTATGTGTACATAAGTTCGGTTTATGTATCTGTTTATATATTATGTATGGTTAAATTTATGTAACAGTGAATAACATAATTTTATGTGCGTATGTTTACGTAATTTCGGTGTATGTTTATGTATAAGTGCAGAAATTATGGTGATGAACATAATCTTATGCAGAATGTGATGAACATAATTTTATGTGCGTATGTTTACATAATTTCGGTGTATGTTTATGTATAAGTGCAGAAATTATGTTTCATTTAGTTGATTGTACATAAGTGTGGTTTTATGTAATTACTGAAATATTATGTACAAAGCGTGAGGAAGCTATTGACATATTTCTTATATTTTGTACCTTTCTTGTAGGAATCATGGGGGTGGTGTTTGTGACAATTTATTTTGACGGACATTGGAAATTTGATGAAGGTGTGTGGAGCTACATTGAAGTACAGTCAAGTAAGCCGTTATTGATATCAGTTGAATGCACATTTGATGTGTTAAAGGAGAAGATTGCGTTGCTATTTGGAATATCTTTAACACTGTTTGATTTATGCTTGTCATACAAGAATCCTTTCAATGAGGGTCTAAAACCATTTGATGTTAACACAAAGGATGATTTGGATACTTTTGTACACATAAATGGTCTCACACAGTTTAGTTGGAGTCTCCCTTTATGTGTGAACAAAGTTGATTTGCATAAGAGTGTGGGAGGAATTTCAACCGAACTACATGGTCAGGAAGCTGATGTAGCAGATATAGAACCTGATTTATGTACAACAGGTTCAAGTGTGATTGGGAGCGAGTCGGTAGGAGATGCAAACAATAACACACTTGCAATAGTTCCACATATCAATAGTTATGTATCATCAGGAGACGATTTGCAACTACAAGTTGGGAAGATATATCATTCGAAGACTGAAGTTAAAAACGCATTGTGTCTACATTCAATTTCCGAATGCTCACAATACAAGATAGTAAAGTCGAAAATGAAGGCAGTGACTGCAAGATGTGTAGATGAAGATTGTAAGTGGAGGGTCCGCTTTTCAATGCTCGGTAAAACAACATACTTCACCACCACAAAGTATGTTTCGACACACACTTGCTCGTTCCATTTGCGGCGGGAGGCAAATAGGGGAGCTTCATATCACGTAATAGCTGATAAGGTTAAGACAATGTAAGTTGCATGTATTTGTTGGACTGAATTTATGTATCTGCTACTGCATGTGAAAAATATGTTATGTATCCTGCTTTTACTGAAAATCAAAGTTTATGTAGGTACGGTAATTCAAAGAAATTACCTTCGGTGCATCAGATCATCACCGTAATGAAGAGTTTGCATCGAATTGACGCTAGCTATTGGAAGTGTTGGAAAGCTCAAGAGACAGTGAAGGACATGATTAGAGGTACATCGGTGGACAATTATAACACAATACCTGCATAGTTATTTATGTTGGTGGAGGTGAATGAAGGAACAGTTGTGGACTTCATACACGACGAGGAGAGTAGGTTCAAATATGTTTTTCTGTCGTTCGGACCGTCCATTCGGGGTTTGAGTGTGATGAGAAAGGTACATAATAATAAAAACCCTGATTTTGTTTATGTATTGCAGTTATCTGTTACATAATGTTGGATACAATTGTTTCTGTGCATATATTCATGTTCAGTTATTTGTACATAAGTAGGTTTGTGAACACGTCTACGGTTTTATGTAGGTAATCACCGTTGATGGGACACATCTTAGTGGAAAATATGGTGGGGTATTGCTAGTCGCCACTGCACAAGATGCAAACCAACAAATATACCCCGTTTCTTTTGGTATTGTTGATAGTGAAAATGATGCATCTTGGAATTTCTTTTTCAAGAATATGAGACGTGTCGTAATGGACAGCAAGGAGCTTGTGTTTGTGTCCGATTGCCATGCATCGATTAAGAAGGGTATAGCATCGAATTACCAACTAGCCTTCCATGGGTACTATATTTGGCATCTAAAAGGTAATCTGAGGAAGAGGACAAGATCAAACAGGATCCTACAAATGTTCATTGATGCGGCAACGAGCTACAAAGACAGCATTTGCGTTGAAATATTACATAAAATATCGGAGGTACATAAGCATATAAATTATGTACTGTATATCTTATATTATGATGATTACCTTACACATGATTTATGTATGTATAGGAGAAACCAAAGGTGGGAAAATTGCTGAATGAAATAGGGATTTCTACATGGGCACGCTCCTTCTCACCTGCGAAAAGATACAACATAATGACTAGTAACAACGCAGAGTGTGTAAATGCATTGATGAAAGAAGGTAGAGAGTATCCTGTCATGGCAATGCTGGATGAAATAAGGCAATTTATGACCCGATGGTTTGCAGAACGCCGTCAAAAGTCCAAAGCTTGTGTAGAGGTATCGACTCCTAAGATTGAGGCAATTATTCAGAAGCGGTTTGATGCGTGTGCGATGTACTTTGTGTGCGTCCTTGATGCAGAGAAGCTGGAGTTTGAAGTAAAGATGTGTGAAGAGCACGTGATTGTTTGTTTGCAGAAGAAAACTTGTACATGTAAGGAGTTTGATATTGAAGAAATACCATGCATACATGCCATTACAGCTGCAAAACATGTGGGTATGAGCCCATCCTTTCTAGTTGGCAAGTACTATTCATCAGACAGTTGGAGGGCTGGTTATGTGGATATCATCTATCCATTACCTAATAAGTCAGAGTGGTGTATTCCTACTTCAATAGCAGAAATGAAATGTGAGCCTCCATTGAAGCGTAAAAGGTGTGGTAGAATGCCAAAAGCCAGATTCCGGTCAACTTGGGAACAAAGCAGCAATAGGAAATGCAGTTGTTGCGGCTGCAGCGGACACACAAAAAGGACTTGTCAGAATCAACCAAAATAGAGTTTATGTTTATGTAGATGAACCAGTTTTGACTAATATTGCTTGACACTGAACTACATAGGTACATCATTGAAATTACTATAGTTACGTTTATTTGACTATATTGTGAACTATAACCTCAATTATCATACTTAAAAATACATCATTGAAATTGATACTGAAGTACATACGTACATAAATCCATCACATATGTTGGAGAACAAACTGTATACTGATGATGTTACATATGCTAGTGCATAAACATACACTTATGTATATGTAAAGGTATTATGTTTGTATTAAACTAAAAAAAACAGTGCATAATGGATCAGTACATAATTATGTTGCAACTAAATGTATACATAACATGAGAATTTGTGCATATCAAAACATTACATAAGGTCAAAAGACACAATTATGTTCATAATAGATGTCTACATAACAGATCGAAAACCGTACATAAACTAACAAAACATACAACGCTGGAAACATAAGTATTTCACAACTTCTTCCTACATAACTATGGTCATGATCAACAATACATATTGTTTGAACACAATCACATTTCTTCGGCCCAATTCTTCCACTGTCTTGTAAACACAGCATTTGCAATCTGCTCCCTAACAGCTTGAACGACTTCATCATCTATGTCGCTGAAATCCTTCCTACCAGATGCAAGATATTGAATGTATTTCAACGTGTATATTCCACAGCTACCCCTACAATGCAAAGGGATAAAATGAAATCAGTTTATGTTTCATAATGGTTAACACATAAAATATGTAACACAAAATTAATTAACAAAATACTGTACATACCCATCAGCATTTGTGTTTAAATCGTTCTTCCTGATCACTTTCAATGGGATCTTGAGCTTGTCTTCCAATCTAGAATGCTTACCATGGACCCTCAGAACCTGTGGGAACATAACAGCAAGGGGCTCGATAAGGTGCTGTAATTTGTCCTCCTTTATGTACGTGACTTGTGCGTCGTACACATAAATACACCAGTCAAGCAGATTTATTTCCAATGCGACCCAGTGAGTGTCCAGAAGGTTGAATGGAGAGTAAATGATGTCAACATCATACAATGATTTGGGGAACATTTGTGGAACATCGCCAGTGATGACTTGAAACATACTTTCTTTGAAGTTTGGTTTGTCATTCTTAATGTCCAAGAAATTTGAAAATGTTGTACGGTTGTAAGCTCGGGTCCATCCGGTTGGTAGTACAGCAATGCATCCATATTTTTCTGGATTTTCACAGATGCTCATACTGATATGCATAATTAGCTCATCAATGACCTAATTTACATTATAAACACATCACAATATTATGTAAATATCATAAATATATATCTACATAAAATCAGTTTAGTATACAAACCTCATCTTTAATCCAACCGCCATGCTTAATAATGGATTCAATTGTGTCCCTGGATATGGTCTTTATGAAACCTCGTACTGACCCATTCCCGTCTTTGTTTTTGACCCAATTGTATAGGGTTTGTCGCTCCTTTAATGTCAACATACCCATGCGTGGTTCTTTAGGTAGCTTGACATTTTTGCGGAAGGGTGTGCGTTTATATTTACTTTCTTTGGGCATTCTTAAACCCACCTTCCTTTCTGGCACAGCTTTTTCAGAATTCTGTACATAAATATACATGTTCTGTTAATACATAAACAGTTATACATATAATTTGCACATACATAATTTGCTACTATAACAACTGCATACAGTTCATATGCATGGACATTATATACTACATACTATAACAGATTCATAGTCCTAAGTTTATGTATCAATCACTGGTAGTATACATAAAGTTGATAGTTTGTCATAAATATATCATACCTCACTGGATTCAGCACCAATTTCCTCTACCATTACATCATCCATGGCATCTTTGGTAGGAATTTGATCAACATCAGCTGTTTGATGATCGCTTTCTGTTGCGTGAGTTTGATGAACTTCAGCTGACACATATTGTTTCATAGCATCATTTACACAACTCTTTATGTTCTTTTCAATTTTCTTGCTAGACACGAACACAGTTGTGTCTAACTGCTCATAGAGAGAACCTAAGTTTGTTGCATAAGTCGTGTAACACCCCAAATTCTCGGAACTCGGGGAGCTACTGGTTAGGACCTCACAATGGGTCCCAACCTTGGTTTAACAACAACATTACTTGGATCTTACAACAAGGCACAAATGTATTTAAAACAATTTCCAAAACATAATATTTTTAATGGTATTAACGTACACATGTGACAGCCTTACAAATATATATAAAGATACATAACATGCATGACGTATGGAAGACTCCCCCGTCCCCATCTAATGAGTACGTGGACCCGGCTGACCATCCGTTCCGGATCTCTCTGCAACTGTCTATCTCTACAGGTCTACAACACGGATAAACTGTTAGCGAACTATCCAAATATAAGCAAAATGATAACAGCACAAACACAAGCAGAAACAAAAATAAACAAACATCATGCTGGCACTCAACCAATTATTATCTATTATTTAAGTGATTCACATTATTCAATTTAAGTTGTGGCACGAGAATTTTTATTAGTTCTCGCCTCCGTTCCTTATCCAACTGGTGTAGGTCTAGCTGACTTCCATTGGTAGCATCACTACAAACCATGTATGGACTAGTCCCGAAAGAAACCCCCAGCGCCCCGCGAGCTACTGAGCAGAATGCCACCGCCCGTTACTCTTAGGCCAAAATATAGGTCGGTAATTATATATCACAACCTATCTCTCTAACATTTCAATCACACACCACCATCATCATTTATACTCATATTTAGAAGTCAGCTAAGTAAGCCCAAAGGACTTACCTGATATACAGCTCGACTCTTTGTAAACCACTCGTTCTGTAAACTGTAGCAACTCCGTTGCCTGTCAAAGGCGATAAGTGTATTAGCACACTCTCACGTAGTTAGAAGTCTAAAACTTCTAAGATCGAATGATGTATTAAGACATAACTAGTTACAGTGTTAATTTAGGGTAAAATGACCATTTTACCTTGTTGGTTCTGGAGATGGCTTGGGTGTTTTAGATCATCAATCAGAATCCCTTGTTCCTCCACCTTTTCACACAGAATACTCTGCACCTTCTGCATTGCATCAACTTTTTCAGCAAGAATGTACTGTCCCTTCTGTAGTGCATCCATCTTTGACATCAACACTTCAACCCATAATGGTTGTGCTTGTTCAAGTTGAGTGCTGTTTATTATGGACATACATAAGTTACACCATATTTTTGAATATACATAATGTAATATTATTGTACATAAAGTGCAGTTATTTTGCTTACGTAGTTGTGTCATGTGGCACAGGGGTGGACTTCTTTCCCGCAGAAGTATTGACATTATGTTGGTCCTTTGTATGGGGTTCTGAAGGAGTCTGCTCGGTATTGAGTGGTGGTGGTGAATCCTTGGCCTTGTTAAGGCGCTTTGATGATCTACATATTTGTCAAATGATACATAATATATTATGTACGTATGAATACATATAATTCATTGTACATAACCATGTTACATATACAGAAGTACATATACATAAGTTTAACCTTGTTGGTTCTGGAGATGGCTTGGGTGTTTGCTTTTTCCTCTTTCCTGTGCTTTTGGTCGTAGAACTATATGTGTATATATGAAGTGTTATATTTCTTATACTACATAAATCTTTGGATGTACTATATGTAAATAGAAATAAATTTAACCTTTTGGCTTCTGGATTGGGTATGGCTTCTTCCAGTTTCCTCTTACCTACACCTTTGGATGCACTGCTAGATGGTTTATCAGGCTGAACCTCTCCTGTTTAATATAATCAACAACACATGAGTATAATGTTTGATGTAGTACATAATTGGCTATTACATACAAGTCAATCTACATAAAATGAAAAACAATGGTTACTACATACCAATGTCTTCTGGTGGGTTCACAAAGTCATCTTTATCATCCTTGTCATCGTTGATTTCTCGGATCACAACTTTCTCAGTACTAGGCCTACATAATAAGACAAACAGGGTGTACGTTACATATCACGTAATGTATGAAATAAAAAAATTTACTAATTTTGATTAAAACACACCTAAACTCTTCCTCCTTTGCATGATAAATTAAAGGCCAAGTCACTATGAGGACAACATTATGAAACCCAATACCAAATAGTGCATCAATCCTGTCATCATCACCCTCCATATACCAGCTTTCATAATCATCCTCTTCCTTCTCAACATCAACTGTCTTAATGTCTTCTGTTTGAAGAGTTTCAGCAATACCTTGGAGCTCAGTATATCCAGGGTATAGCTTGCCACCCTTCCCAGATTTGGATACATACCTGAGGCATGATGGGGTTGCCTCTGCATTGATTATAGTTGCAAAATGCTTTGCAAACTTTGGTATGGAATTGAAGACAAGTATCTACAAATATTACAAAAATGAAAACTATAATTAATCAACACAAATGCTTATTTACACATATGTATACATAACAGTGAATACATAGATGTTGCAACTCAATCTAATAAATACATAATTCATTTACTATAATGATGTAACACATTTACCATAATGGAATGAGTACATAAGCATAGAATAAATAAAACAATATCAAGTAAATAATAATATGCACATAAGCATGACACAGCTCGGTACTATGTGTAAAACCTGTACATATACATAACAATGTTATACATAAGCATGTTACATAGATATTACATAACAATCAATAAATATTCCTTAACCATTGACAAATTTAGAACCTATACATTACCTGTAATGCCAAAGGGAATCCACCAATCTGGTATCCACCGCTGTTTCTCTCCTTTCCAGCATGACACGATTGAAATGATCTCCTAGTTATGGTGTAAGCAAAACGACCCCATGGAAAGTTGTTGAACAACTCCATGTCACTTAGGAGATTTATAGTGTGCTGCGATATCAAAGTCTTTCCATTCTTTGATGCTAAAACACCTTCAATGAACAAAATGAGTGCCATTTTGTACTTGTTGGGAGACTCCTTCGGCTCATCCTTGAAGATTTGCTCCAATTCATCGTTTGTGCATCTGTCAATCCCAATGACATCTCTCATGTTGACATCCTCCATTTCTTCTATATCTGGGCCAGATTCCGGAGAATTTGGGAGTCCGGTAATCTCACAAAACTCAATGACACTAAACCTCAAAAGAACACTGTTAATTGCAAACCAAATTGAGAAATGTCTCCTTGTCTTTAACTCCCTCATTAACATAAAGTGAATGAGCTGGTTGGACATTTTGATTTTAGTGCTCATCTCCAACAGAGGCCCAAAAATTGACCCCTTAAGTCTGTTTTTGTCAGCTGTAGATAGCTCATCCAAAATCATAGGTATCAGAGGAAGCTTCATATAGCTATTGATTCTGCCATTTATTGATTTCTTAGTTTCTGTCCATCTGTACGTAAACTGCATAAACATAAAATGGAAAATGCATTTATCTTTTGATCAACAAATGTAAACTATGTGGTGCAAATTTCAATTTACTTACCTTTATCTGTGGGTTATCAGAATTTATTAGTCTATTGACATCTTGCGTACAGGAACCACCCATCTCTCTCCGCTGAAATGTACATAAGGTAAAATACTTCATTATCAACTAGCCTTAACTAGCACTATATACAGTATTGTACATAAATAAGAAAATAACTGATATGACTATGCAAATGTAATCAGAAACTAGTAAAAGTAGAAATAATATAACATAATAGTAATCAAAGATTAATTTATGTTTTTATGTGCTTGACTATACTGTTACATAATTCCTGTGAATAATATAGCAATTTGATTTCAAATATTCACCTTTTTTATGCGACGAGCCTGTGCTTCATCTCTTTGTTCCTTTGTTTGGTTTTTGACAGCCATTTGTTTCGTAGTTACCATTTTGTTCTTCAAACAAATAGTAAATAGAAAAAATTCTCAGTCAATTTCTAGCTAAATACTACATTACATAATTTCTGTAGATGCTAAATGTCCTACATAATATTATGCACATAATAGCTACATAAACATTGCAATAACATAAACAAAGCATTGTACATGACCTACAGTGCATACATAATACAAACTCAAACATAAATCTGTCAACCATAACTTGAGACAGTCAAAAACTTGGAACATCGACTAATACACTCAGTTCATAAGAAATTAAAGTACATATTGATCAAACATAAACTGAGTCATTCTATAAGTATGTACATATTCCTCATACATAAACTTATTACTTATGTGATAAAATAAGATACATAAATGTCTAAATCATACTGTAATTATATACATAAACTACGATACAGAATTTATATGATACAAAAAACACACATATCAAAGTAAGTACATAATCGTTAAGGATAAACTAACACATTCTGTAATTATGTACAAAAATGATATACCGGGGATACATAATGTAATATATAACATTTGCCATCATCTGTTATGTACATAAATCTGATCCATACTATAATTACATACATAAAATCGTATACATACATAATTCATCCAATATTTGAAGTTACAAACCATACATTTACATAATATAAGACCATCGACCACAAAAATAACACAGTGTTTTGGGAAAGTATCAGTACATAAAACACATGAAAACATAATTTATGTACATAATCTTTCATCACTATTAATTGAAATACATAAATTCCACAGAAATGGCTAATTTCAAAATTAAGTTCCATAACAGCAAAAAACAGATCTGTTCTTCTTTGTGTCGTCGGAATCAAAAACCTAATCGAATATAAATCACAAAATCATGCTTCATAACACATGCAAGGCCGAGAGAATGAAAGTCCATGTAGTTACAGTTCAACAATGGCGGTTTTGAGTATGGATTTTAGGGAAAACGTTCATCACCTGTTTTCGATTTGAACGAAAATCAAAGCCATTAAAATGGTATATTGTTGAGAGAATTTGGAATACTTACAAGGATTGATTGTCGTTAAACAAAGAATAGATCAGCGAAAATGTTGAAGAAGGTCGAAGTTGAAGATTTGAAGATGGAGGTTGCAGTTGCAGAATCGCACGATACTATGGAGGTGTAGAATGGCGCTTCCTTTTTGGATGAAATGATTAGGAAAGAAGACGAACCGCCAGATATCGTATCAAACAATTGCCTTTTTTTAAATTTGATAATCTTTAATTTTTAGGCAGTTAATATGCTACTTTACTGATTTGCCCTTAACTGCTACCTTATTAACCATGCTTTATAATTTCTTTTAGCTTTATTTTCTGGAAGAAAAATAGAGGGGCCTATTTTGTATCATGGATACAAAAAGGGCCCTTCTACACCAATTTTCTCATTAGTAAACTAGTCCAAATTAGTCAATAATTATTGAAATTTGTGTTTAATTAGTAGACAAGTAGTAAACAGTTAGTCGTTAATTAATGATTTAATAGATAATTAGTCGTTAATTAATGAAATTAGTTATCAATTATTTGTGTAGTAGTCAATAATTAATGTAATTTGTCGTTAATTGAAGAAATTAATCGTTAAATTGTAAATAATTAGTAGAACAGTAGTTGTTAATTAATGAAATTAGTTATCAATTAGTCGTTAATTGAAGAAATTACTCGTTAATTAGTGAATTACTAGACAATTAGTAAACAATTAGTCGATAATTAATCGTTAATTAATGATTTAGTAGACATTTAGTCATTAATTAATGAAATTAGTTAACAATTAGTCGTTTATTAGTGAATAATTAATGTAGTTGGTCGTTAATTGAAGAAATTAATCGTTATATAGTAAACAATTAGTAGAACATTAGTTGTTAATTAATGAAATTAGTTATCAGACGTTAATTGAAGAAATTACTCGTTAATTAGTGAATTACTAGACAATTAGTAAACAATTAGTCGATAACTAGTCGTTAATTAATGATTTAATAGACAATTAGTCGTTAATTAATGAAATTAGTTATCAATTATTCATTTATTAGTCAATAATTAATATAATTTGTCGTTAATTGAAGAAATTAATCGTTAAATAGTAAATAATTAGTAGAACATTAGTTGTTAATTAATGAAATTAGTTATCAACTAGTCATTAACTAGTTTAGTGCCCGTGTCGTGCACGGGTATTTGAAAATATATTTTTTACAGTTTTTTTTGTATGAGTAATTTTTTTTAGATTTATTTTTCTTATTATATTTTGTTGATTTGATTACGAATGTTTATGTTAAATAGTATACGCATATAAGAAAAATAATAACAACATAGTTGTTGACCCAGTTCGTCATATATAAATATGACTACTCTGGGGGCATACCAAGCCAAGAGTGTCCACTATCTCTGTATTATAAAAATCACAATATTAATAATGTCAAAAAACAGTTAAAATTGTGTACATTTAATATAATAGAAATCAAGATGATAACCTTTGACGTGAAACCTCGAGCACATGCGCGATAGTCCGATCCTGAAAAAAGAGAAGAAGATAAACTTTATATAAGTGTAAGCTCATGGACGGGTTATGATCGCTTGATATTATTGATTGAAAACGAAATAAAATGAAGAAGAAATTCTAACATGCCTTAAATTATGTTGCGAAAAACTTCGTCGAATACAACATTAGTTGTGGTATCTTGAACCTTGCCCTTAGGGTCACATATCATAATCCTTAATCCATCTCTGCTCGTCACTCTTGAGATAGCGACATATAATTGGCCGTGACTGAAGACCGGTCTAGGCAAATATATTCTAACCTGTACAAGGGACTGACCTTGACTTTTATTTATAGTCATAGCAAAACATACCATAACTGAGAAATGTCTCCTTCGAAATGTAACATGAATTTTCAAGTCTGTGGGTTTAAGAACTGTTCGCGGAATGAAGACCTTATGACCTATATTGTTCCCAGATATTATTTATGCCTCGATGATTTGTTTTCCAAGTCTCCTAACTATCAGTCTGGTTCCGTTACACAACCCTGCAGACTGATCAATGTTTCTCATCATCATAATTAGAATTCCAACTTTCAGTCTCAAGACATGGTTCGGAAACCCAGAACACTTGATGCAGTTCAAGAACTCCCTCGAGTAGAAACCATCATCAAGAGAACCTTCGTTTGGACATATACTATCCGAACTCAAGTACTCTGTCACATCTCCAAGTATCAGTGATAGAATATAGTCATTAACTTTCTTAACAATCTCATTGGTATGGGCGAGAATAGCTCTTTCTTGAAAGTAGCTCGGTGGATCCTGAATATTGTAACTCAAAGGATATATATGGCCAACAATAGTTGCAATCAGGTCACCTGTAGATGCAAGTAGGAGATCTTCGGGATGGTAATTAGAGCTTCTCCATTAACACTTTCACCTTCCGTGGCATCTCTAATGCCCAATATTCAATCTGAAAACTCCTTAGCCTTCGAGCTTCTAATTCAGTAACTCCACGTATAACCCTCATGTTTTGAGTTAATCTAAGCACCGTACAGTGATCCCACAAATATGACACATTGATTGCAGCAAAGACAATATCATGTCTACTTCCATGACTTACAACAGGCAATATTTGTCTAAAATCACCACCAAAAACGACAACCTTACCACCAAACGGGAGAAGTGAGCAGTCTGGATTATAAGATCGCATGACGTCCCTTAAACTTCTATCGAGCGCTTCAAAACAAACTATAAATTCGTTCATGTGTAATTAAACTAAAACCGGGAAGAGACATAATGTATCGAAAAAATACGTCAAGTTTCATTCGTTGACCATATGGCTCATTTCTCGACCTTCACATTGACATACTTATAAATTGGGCGAACGTCATAATCTAACTCTTTTTCAAGATCGATTGTTTCACTATCATCCTCGAACAATTTACGCTTGCCACGGTCATCATGCGGAATGTCACTTGAGGATGTGTTATAATCTGCCATTGTATGTCCGGCTTTTCTCTTGGAGGGAGTAATGCTCACATGGTCAACTTGTTCGTTACATTCAATAGTTACATCCTGAATAGCAAATATATCACACGATTAGAATATATGATTATATATAATAACATAATAAAATAATCGAAATTGTATTTGCTTATTATTTAATTTGTCTAGTTACCTCTGGAATAGAATGTATAACTTTGAACTCTTTTATAATGGCAGGATCATCGGTAAATTTACTTATGGTATATCCAGCAGAAAAATTGCCCTTTTGACCAATGTTGTAATTGGATACGACAATTGTAAACAAAAATGTTTTGTTTAAAAAAACATTGAAGTCACTTGGAATTTCAAACATCTCAACATCCTGTATGAAGAAACATTCAATTAAGTGTAGTTGGTATTAAATATTAGGAAAAAGTGATATGTACTTTACAAAAATCAAATCTTAAAAACAATACATTTGGCACCGACTCTTGTATAGTAGACACGGACTTTTTGACTATCTGATTAATTTGCCTCTCAAACATAATGAACATGGTGCTCCCCGACGTATCCGTAACCCTCAAGGACAATTTCATCCTGGTTAGAAAATAATGTTAAAGTTTAATAGATTTTTTAAAAACAAATCAATTTTAAAACGATTTATGAAATAGTATTATGATACATAATTTCATAACTACGTACCTAGGAATAGGAAATTGGACGATTTTGTCACATCTCTTGCATCTGTATTTGCTATCGTCCACCTCAAGCCTCGACATGCATGTTTTACATGCATTATAATACCATCCAAACAAATCATCGATGCTTTTCACGGTTGCAATAGTAACACATGAGCCCGCCTCCGTAGTATCAAGAATCTCCCTTATTGTTTTCCTTGGGTTTTTAATAAGAAAATGATCTGATATAGAGTGCGAGGGAACAATTTTTGGAACTGATATATTTGGAAGGGCACCAGATTTATTGAGATCAATTAAGCTGTTCCAAAAAAATACAAGTTAAAGATTAGCGGTATAATCTTAAATGTAAAAAAACTGACATAAAACGGAATTATTATTTTTTTAATATTTTACCTTTTTCTGAATTGCGATATTTCTGTAATATCATCATCAAATAATATCTTGGTGCCTCCAACCGTATTGGAAACATAACTTTGACCTAAAAAACATTAAAAAATAAATGTTACTTTATTTGTTTAAAAAAATGGGATCTACAATTTTTATATATTATTAAGAATAAAATGAAATCTAACAAAAAGTAAAATACACGTTTCTTACCACTCCATTCCTTTATCATAACAAATTGTAAAATTAGTATGACAAGGTCTTTCATTTGACCGTTTTTTTCAAAACGGTCAAATTGGTAACAATATGGATTCCACATGGTGCACTTCAAAGTCTCGTTTCTGAAATAAGAACAATATAAACATGATGTTATATAGGTTTATATTAGTTTTGTACCGTGAACAATATGTAATGATTACCGACCTTAAGTTCCGAATATATATATCTCTTCTTTTATGCTCTTCGTTTATTGGACCGATTGATATCAACTGGCCAATAACATCTGTAAATAATGACAAAGCAAGAATTATTTCATATTACTTAGAATTAACATAATTTATATATACAAAACTTACCTACTAAACGACGTTTATCAACTTCTTTACTCCAAATGGTCTGAAAATCGGTTAAATAAAATACATTCTTCGGAATTTCAGGCATATCTACTGGAATACAAGACGTGTTCCGAAAGAATAATATCTTATGAGGCAATGGAGAATATAGGAATTGACCGTGTTTATTCGATATACCAAAATTGGTAATCGAATAACTTGATCCCACACGTAGAAATGAATATTGATCAATTTCCTCATTTCGAATACTTGCAAATATTTTGTTCCTCTACAATGACATTCATAATAAAAAGTTATTAGTCCATAAAAATTAAAAAATGTTTTTTAAATAACTATATTGTCTATAGAAGTATACTATACCTTCCGATCCGATAATATCATATCCATTGAGTAGATTTCCGCGGGATTTTTCCACGAAAAGTTATTCCACAAGTGACAAACCGTAACTATGATCTTCCATTTAAGGCGGTAGTTCAAGTTGATCTCATCCAAAGTATGTGAATCGTTCATTATTTATGTCTCCTACAGTGAAATCTGTGTTCAAATAAAGTAATAGATTCAATTAGATGTTACTAATTAGTAAATAAGCTAAAATAAATTACATAATAAAATAACTTAGTATCACATAAATGTATTGGTTTCTTCTTTGTAGTTTGTACCCAGCTCTTTCCGAAGGTAAAGATTTAAGTATAACCATTTGTTAATCTCACATAAAATAAATTACATAATAAATAACAGAATCTCACATAAAATAAGCATTTGGTGCCTCCACGTCATAATCATCATCTCTTTGCTGCCCCTTGTATGTTACTACCGAATGATTAAGTCCAGTTTGTTTTGATAAAAAATTTACTGCTAAAAGTCTTTCTTTTTTTAACATACACAGAGTATAACCATTTGAGTTACTTTGATTACTACTAAAACTGGACTTAATCACGGGTTAGATCGATCAGATCGATCAGTACAGGGAGGAGAGAGATTAGGAGGAGTTAAATCAGTATACCTTGGATGCAGGCTGCTTATTTGTCGTCGATGAAACGCTCGGTATCAACTGAGTTTGTTTCCGGTCGTCGGTATAGTGTACTGCATGAATGAAGTCAATGAAAGGTGCGGGTTAGATCGATCAGATCGATCAGTACAAGGAGGAGAGAGATTAGGAGGCGTTAAATTAGTATACCTTGGATGCAGAGGATGCTTATTTTTCGTCGATGAAACGCTCGCTATCAACTGAGTTTGTTTCCGGTTGTCGGTATAGTGTACTGCATGAATGGATTTAATGAAAGGTACCGGTTAGATCGAGATCGATCAGGGAGGAGAGAGATAAATTAGTATACCTTGGATACAATAATGGTTTCAATTAAAGGCGTTAAATTAGTATACCTTGGATGCATTAATGGATTCAGGGAAGGCGTTAAATTAGTATACCTTGGATGCAAAGACTGCTTATTTCTCGTCGATGAAACGCTCGCTATCAACTGGCGAGGACGACGATCCCTTGAAGCCTGATACAAATTCAATGAAAATATAGATTAGATACAATAATGGAGAATGAAGATAGCGTTAAAGCACTACCTTTGTAGAAGATTCTGAAAATTCTGAAAATATGTTTGGACGTAAGATTGTTATATAAGATTTAGTAATTTTAATATCTTTTTATCAATATTAATTTAAAAATATACTGATTTGGTTGTTAAGGTGATTTGGTTGTTAAACTGATTTGGTTTTTATAAAATTATTATTTTAATAATAAAAGATTTTATGGTTTAAAAAATAGTGTAAAAAATAAAGATATATTGATTTAGTTTCTATAAAATTATTATTTTAATAATAAAAGATTTTATGGTTAAAAAATAATGTAAAAAATAAAAATTTATTGGCTTTAATTGTGGGAGCTCCATTTCAAAAATCCTGCGTTCACAGCGCGCCATGTCATCGGCCCGTGCTCTGTTTTAGTAAGTATAATAGATTAGTCGTTAATTGAAGATATTACTCTTTAATTAGTGAATTCCTAGACAAATAGTCAACAATTAGTCGTTAATTAATGATTTAGTAGACACTTACTCGTTAATTAATGAAATTAGTTATCAATTATTCGTTTATTAGCCAATAATAAATGTAATTTTTCGTTAATTGAAGAAAGTAATCGTTAACTAGTGAATTAGTCGTCAATTAGTCGCTAATTAGTCGTTAATTATGCAAATTATATAGGTTGCCGGGACTAGTACTCGGGGATGAGCCGCTACGGTTTCGAACCGTAAGCGACGACTGATAGAGATGGGATTAGCGAATCCCGTTGACGTGCAAGAGGAGAGAGTACAGGAGACCGATGCGCATGTAGACGAGCAGATGGACATGTTATTCGGCTCATCAGTCGCTTCTAGGGGCCAAATCCTACCTGAGGCCGAGGTCAACACTTTTGTTATGGAGTTACATGAGTCTATGGACAACCGTTCGCCTGCCCCCACTCAGTCAGAGAGCTCTGCTGTCGGGGCTAGGAGATCCGGTCAGTCTACACAGGAGGGTGGACCACCACCGCCTCCTTCTCCACCTCCACCTCCGCCTGATGCTGCGGATGATGATCTTGGGTATCTTAGAGGTCCCGCTATAGGGACCTACTCGTCAGCTACAAGACCCACGTTGCTCGCGATATATGGGTCGGTGAGGTACAGATTTATATTTCAATTAGTATTTTATTTGAATTGGTATTTTATTTTTCATTACATTCAAATGTGTTATTGACGTTTAAATGATATTTGCATAACATGAAAGATCTGTCTTACGAGTCTATCGGCTAGGAGCCACAATCACTGGCTTGCGTAGCCTTGCTGATCGATTTCCAGGCTCGGGGTGGACGACACTTGTCAGAGGGAGTGGACTGCACGACCTCCTAGAGATGCAGTGAGCTAAGGTGGACCATGCGCTTGCATCTGCCTTTGTGGAGATGTAGTATCCAAAGACCTTCGGATTTCACTTCCAATGGGTCTAGATCTCAATCACCCTCCATGACATATATAACCTCTTAGGACTTTGCATTGACGGGATGAGGTTGTGGACGTCCAGGATGATACATTGTTCACCTCCATGTTCGGCTTCCCTCTGTTGGAGGTGAAGGCCTCCGTGAAGGCGGGTGGGTGGCGACAGTTCATCTCCTCTCTACGCTCAAGACTATGGCAGAGTCCCAGAGGCGAGGCAAGAGGACATCGTCTGCGGATTCTTAGCTCTTCTTATTGGCTCCACCTTGTTCATTGGCAAGTCCACGAACAGGGTGAAGTCTCATCTATTGAGCGTTTGTGGCTACCCCACCACGATGGCGTCTCGTGCTTGGGGGACAACTACGTTGGCATATTTGTACCGACAGCTAGGCGAGTCCTCCAAGAGAGAGGTTCATACATTAGTTGGTTGTTCCCTTCTTTTGGAGGTATGCAATCAACTATGACTTCTTTGCTTTCAATCTTATAGTATATGAATTAACATGAAATCGTTATTGTGTTGTGCAGTCATAGATTCACGCTCATTTCACCCACTTCAGACCTAGAGGGCATGTAGACCCTCATGACAGAGAGATGTCCGACATGCATTGAGGTCGGAGAGGGGTCCTACAGGGCAATTTGAGAGATTGACCTTTTTAGGATTTAGGGCACAGTTGTCCATGTGTAGGATGGAGGAGGTACTTTCAATTAACTTTATTTAATGATAAACAAGGACATTTTCGTGGGGTTCTCTTGACGGCTTCCAGGCTGGACAGATGCACACATCGACCTATTTGGGGGTGATACGCTTCTGTTGGGTGGAGGAGCCCATATCAGCCCCAGTTTCCACTACGCCAGTTTGGGCGCGTTCAAATCGTCCCTCCACTACTTCATACAGTTCCTCCAAGATGGATCATCCACCCCTTCTCGTTGAAGAGGTCGTCGAGGATAGGAAAATATGAGCTGTTGTTTTCTCCTGAGGTGTGGCATCATTGGGCGACGCGAGACCAACATCTGTATGACATACATAGTGCGCTAGCGGTTCTCGACCCATGGCAGGTGGATGAGTACTTTGTAGACTTGTTCTTACCATGTACTCACCCATACCTACAGCGACCTCCAGATGGTGCATCACCACTGCCTCCAGTTGTACTTCTAGAGCGGGTACATATACTAATGTTTGTTACGTTGAAGTTCAATTTCTTTAAGATTTATTTGAGTAATTAAATTTTTTTTTGTTCTTCAGCGCATACAGATAGCTATAGGTATGGTACGAGAGGCGGTTGCTCGTGGTCCTCCGTTAGAGTTTAATTTTGTTCACCGAATACAGGATGTTCTAGGAGGAGACGAGGCACCAGAGACGCCACCTCCTGTTAGGGCATCTCAGTGACAAGATTAGATTGCATCTCTCTAGCATTTGGTTTTGAACATTTTGTTACTTATTATGTATGAACATGTTTTATGACTTGGTATTGAACATTATGTTACTAATTATGTATGAACATTTTTTATGATTTGTTTTTGAATCTTTTGTTCATAATCTTTTGTTAATAATGACAATTCAAAATCATAATTCAAAATTACAAGTCAAAACCACAATTCAAAATCACAATTCAAAACCACAATCCTCGTTACATGAAAAAACAAACAATTACACTTTCAAACATGATAGACTTCAAACTAAGAATTTGCATCTTCTTCCCTCCGAAGCAGTCTTCCGTATCTCGCTATTCTTCGGTCATATATGTGGGTGAAACTATCAACTGAAGCATCGTGACCTCGCATTCAATCATGACATATCGGGGGCATTGGAGCGTTTTGATGCAACCAAACATGTTTCATAATCAAGGGCAAGTTAGTCAAACATCTTTTGCGTTTTAAAACGTATTAATAAGTACTTTGGAATTAAATGGACTTACCGAAAAGTAGTAATGATCATTGAGTACGGCGATTGCTTGCACTTCGGTTGGAGGTTGTTGTTCTTCTTCAGAAACAACAATCAAGGGAAAGCAACTATAGGAGTCCAACCTAGAGAAGACGACAAGGGACACCCAAAATAAAGTGGCATATGCGAGAGCACAAGTAGGAACCTCCATCCAGAACTGTGATGCGCAAGGTGTTACGCTAAGATCGTGTGATGCGCAATTGGGTTTTAAATTTATACTCGTTATATTTCTCCTAACTCCTAGCGAACCCGCAGTGTACGGGACGTTTGTAGTAGGGATAGTATTCCGAGGTCGAACACAAAGACTAAGGTGAGATTGATTCAATTTAAGATTAAGTCTAGTGAAGATCTATGTTAAGAAAAGGGGAAGAAATAAAGAAATGAAAATCTCAAATGTTTTTGGAGAGTTTTTGGTGATCAATCAAAGATCACAATTCATGCAAAGTAATTAATCGACTAAACTATAAATCAACCCGAATAAACAAGCTAAACAAGATATAGATCAAAGAAAGAAAGGACGGATTCTAGGAGTTGGAAGTTCTGGTTATGGCATAAGACTCAAGCTATCTATTCATCCCTTGGATTAACTATGTTGGGGTTAAGTGTTTCTAGATTGGGATCAATCACCGGGTAGGTCTCATAATCCACTAGTCCATTCCCTAGGTCTCATTACCGGGTAAATCTCTAAGAACCTAAGGGACGGAATTCTACTCAAACCGGATTGTTATCTAAAGATCCAACCTATCCTCACCGGGTAAGTCTCGGAAGGGTTAGTCTTAAGCTACCATCCAGCACACTTAATCCAATGGCGGCTTATTAGGCTCACCACTACCTAAGGTTTGTTATCTTTGGAATCTAAGAGTAAGGATTGCCGGGTAAGTCTCTCCTAACACTTAGTTGCTAACGCTAGGTCACCCTAGGATAGATTTAACTCGACAAACTCCTGGGATTTCAACATTCTAAAAATCTAAGATTAGATCCATCGAACCAGGGAAAATCACGGTTCGTTCTACCTAAACCACGGCCGTGGTTTGGCAAGATCTGGCCGTGATTCCTAACAGAGAATACGTTAAAACACACAAGTCATCCAAAGGTAAATCTAAGTTCATCCTATCATAGCCCTAGCCATAACCATCCTTTCCTTACCCTAGAACCACATCTATTTAGCCTACAAAATTCATAATCGAAATCGAAACAAGCAAACACAAAATCATATCATTCATTTGCAAGATAATGAAGAGGAGAGATGAACAAGTGGACTAGAATCAAAACAAGCTGAAAATAGAGATTGGGTGACTTACAATCCTTCCAAAAGAAGGTTCAAAGGTTCATACAACTCTAGAAATAGAATCCGGAATTCTTCACTACAAAAACTAGCAAGTTTGGTAATGGTGTGTGTGCTTCTTCTCCTCTTCAATGGAGCTCTTCCTCTTCCTTTTTGACACTTTCCTTCCTAGAAAAACCTCTTGTTGAGAGAATATTTTTGTTAGAGGAAATGGATAATGGATGAGCTGCTCCAAGATTGCTCCCAGCTGCCTCTCACAACCCATGAAGGACCACTTTTATAACAAACTTGCATGAGCTGGCCATGAGAGTCGTGGCACAGTTGTCACAAGAATCTGGCAAAATCCACGGTTGATTCCACGGCCGTGGAGTGTCAGAGAACCGTGATTCTGTGCAGAAACTTTGCCTTGGATCATTAAGCTGTGATTTAGTGCATGGCTAGTGTTGGCAAGGTTCCTTGAGTCCTTCTTAGCCCTTAATTTGCATCCTAATGCGTCCGAGGATGTGTCACCTTGACAAACGATCCTCAAACGTATCGTTTTAGCTCCTAAATCTCCCAAAATACCTACAAAACAACGCACAAGTCCGCGTAGACATCTATCTCGACAAAGTATGTGAATTGAGTGCAAACGTCGTGAACTAGTGCTAAACCATGCATGAATGAGTGAGAAATCTATCTAAATGATTACCTAAAACTAAGCAATAAATCGTGTTATCACAAGGTGCGGAGTTAAGGTAGTTGACGTTGTCAATCAGTTCTTTGATCTCATCATCACCATGTATTCCGGAGTATACATGGATGGGTCGTGTGAGATTTAGAATGAATTCCCCTTAGGGTTTCCGTCATCAGACGGCTCATATTAATAATAAGCGGAGTTTACATAATTACAATAGGGCACCCTATATTTACATATTTACATAATCTATCATACCCCGCAGTCGAAACTGGAGGAGGTTGAACTGTGAGACTGGATCTAAAGTCTAAAAATAATTGTCGGGGAAGACCCTTCATAAAAATTGTCTGCGTACTGAAAAGCCGAAGATACGTGAAGAACTCTAACGTGACCACGGGCAACCTTGTCGCGGACGAAATGGATGTCGATCTCAATGTGCTTGGTCCGTTGATGTTGAATTGGGTTGCTGGCAAGGTAAGTAGCAGAGATGTTGTCTGTGTATACAATGGATGCCTTGGAAAGCGGACAATGGAGCTCAAGTAAGAGGTTCCACAACCATGAACATTCGGACACAATATTGGCAACCCCTCTATATTCTGCCTCTGCACTGGATCTAGACACGACAGATTGCCTTTTGGCAGACAACGAGATTAAAGTGCCATTGAAGAAAACACAGTAACCTGAGGTGGAGCGGCGTGTATCAAGGCAGCCTGCCCAATCAGCATCTGTATAGGCAATAAGATCAGACTTTGGAGAGGAGGAGATGGTGATACCTAAAGACGACGTCCCAGAGATGTATCGGATAATGCGCTTGAGAGCTACAAAATGGGCTTCTCGAGGGTCGTGCATAAAAAGGCAAACTTGTTGTACTGCAAAACTAATGTCTGGCCATGTGAAGGTGAGATATTGTAGTGCCCCTGCAAGACTACGAGAAAGTGTCGGATCACTAATAGCAGGGCTAGAAGAAGCACTTAGCTTGACAGACGTTTCAGCTGGGGTAGTAGAGGGTTTGCAGTTAGACATCTTTGCTCTTTCAACAATTTCGCGAGCATATTTATCCTGGGAGAGGAATAAGACAGAGGATGTCCGACGAACAGAAATGCCCAAGAAATAGGAAAGAGGACCTAAGTCTTTCAGGGCAAATTCCTTACTCAGAAGCTTGATCAGATACTTGTGCAGGGCGTCAGAAGAAGTCGTAAGGACAATGTCATCGACATATAGAAGTAGATAGGCAGTGTCAGATCCTTGATTATAAATAAAAAGGGAGGAGTCACTCTTACTGCTAATAAAACCAATGTGATGGAGGAAGCCTGCAAAGTGATGAAACCATGACCGGCGAGCTTGCTTCAGGCCATAGAGAGACTTCTGCAAAAGACATACATGATTGGGTTTTGAGGGGTCGCGAAAACCCGGTGGTTGAAACATGTACACCGTTTCATTTAGATGACCGTGGAGAAAAGCATTTTGAACATCCAACTGATGAATGGACCAAGAGCGGGATACGACAATGCTGAGAACCATACGGATGGTCGCTGGTTTAACAACAGGGTTGAAAGTCTCGTCACAATCAATTTCAACCTGTTGAGAACAACCGTTAGCAACTAACCGAGCCTTGTACCGCTCCAGGGAACCGTAAAACTAGTACTTATGCTTAAAAATCCACATGCATCGCACAATATTAGCATCCGCAGGACGAGGTATCAGGACCCACGTCTTATTCCGCATAAGGGCTCGATATTCATCAAGCATGGCAGCGGTCCAATGCTGGTCTTGAAGGGGCTACATTGTGGGATTTGGGAATTGGTGATAAGGGAGCAGTTGACACGGATAAGTCAAAAAAATGTTTGGGTTTAACAATGCCGGATTGACTTCTAGTGTGTGGCCGGTTTGGTAAAGCGTCAACTGCTTGTATAGGTGCAGGAGGGGATGGGGAAGAATTAATATGTTGGTGTGGGATAGCTGTTGGGATAGTAGGAGGGGCTGGTCCAGTACACTCGACAGGCTGATGGCGTAATGGTCCTGACGAACTGGTGGGGTCATAGTCATCACGTGGAGGGAGCTGGAGTGGGCCATGAGGAAATGTAGTGGTTGGCAGTTTGGTGGGCCAGCAGCGATGGGTTGTGTGGAAGCAGATGGGTTGGGTGAGATGGGCCGCATAGGAGAGTGTTGGGCCTGTGGCGGGGAAGCAGAATGCTGCCGGACCGGGCTGGGAAGAGAGCAAGGCTGTTTTGGGTCACATCTGTCGGATGAAGAGGGTTGTTGGGCGGGCAATAATTCACTGCTGAGATGTTCAAAAAAATACCGAGAATTTGGATCATCATTCGAATGGGTCAACAATTCCGGGGATACTCGAGACGAAGTAGCAAACGGGAAAAAGTTCTCGTCGAAGGTGACATGACGGGAAATGATGATTTTATTTGTAGATCTATCTAGACATTTGTAACCTCGATGATGGGTAGAATACCCAAGAAACACACACGGGGTAGTGCGGTGTTGGAGTTTGTGTGAGATAGTGGCACTTTGATTTGGGTAGCAAAGACAACCAAATACTCTGAGATGATTGAGGGAAGGTGTTGTAAGATACAACAATTGGGTGGGAGATTTGTTTTGAATGGAGACCGAGGGTAGAATGTTAAGTAGATAACATGAAGTTTCCACGGCATGAGGCCAAAAGGTGACGGGAATAGAGGCATGAAACAAGAGAGAACGCATCATATTATTGATTGTCCGGATGACACGTTCGGCTTTGCCATTTTGGGGGGACGTGTGAGGACATGAAAATCGAAAAATGATGCCATCATGAACAAAGAACTTGTGGAAGTTGCTGTTGTTATACTCACGGCCCATGTCACACTGGAAGCTTTTGATATTTTTTTGAAATTGTGTTTTGACTAGTTGATAAAATTGCACGAAAAGATCAAAGACTTGAGATTTAAACTTGATCGGGAAGATCCATAAGTAATGTGTGAAATCATCAAGAAAAAGCAAGTAATATTTAAAACCTTCCCTACTTAGGATAAGAGAGGTCCAAAGATCACTATGAATTATATCAAAAGGTGCAAAAGAACTAGTTTGTGAGCGCTCAAACGGCAATTTATGATATTTTTCTAATTGACAAGCATGACAAAGAGGAGACAATTTGTGCTTGTAGCACTTGAAAACAGAAGCATTCCTAAGAAAATCTAAAACATGCGTGCCGGGATGACCAAGACGTGCATGCCAAAGGCTGGAGGACTCGACGGACAGGGCTTGATGATGACTGGAAGGTGGATGACTGACAGGATAGAGCTCCCCGGAACTATTACACCTCAGACGGATTTTCCCCGTTTGTAGATCCTTCACAGAAAAACCAAAAGGGTCAAACTCTACAGAAGCATTGTTATCAGTGGTAAAACGTCTAACAAAGACTAAGTTTTTGACAATTTTTAGGGCTATGAGGACGTTGGATAAGCGGAGAGGTTGGTTTGTGGTGGGTATGGTGGTTTCTTCAAGACCTGTAGAGGAAATATGCATACCATTCCCAACACTTATCGAATTTGATAAACCATTATGAGAAAAAGACGAGAGAGAACCTGAATTATTCGTCATGTGTGATGTCGCTCCCGTGTCCATATACCAATAATTATCCGTCGGATTGAGAGACATAGTAGCAAATGAATAATCCAGCTCAGTGGGCTGGAAAGTTGAAGCCAAATGGGCCTGTACAGAAGGCTGGGACGGATTGGGCCCAAGAATGCCTTGCTGAGGGTAAGGGCAAGGAGGCCGGACTGGGCTTCCAAAAAATTGGGCCTGATACCAGGCCACTGGAGACGGCCTAGTAGAGCTGTTGCACGGCGCAGAGGGCTGCTGCTGTTGCACAGGGAGCCAGCCGAAGGGAGGACGCCACACAAAGCGGTGCTGGGGTTGCGAATTGCTGGTGTTCCGGCCACGCCCCTTGCGACCATGACCGCGCTTGCCGGACGGCGACTCCGATGTGGTGCCAGGCGGTGTTGCGGTGGTCGGAGAAGAGCTCGACGAGTGGGCTGCTGTGAGAGCGGTGGAGGGACTCGATGAGGTCTGCGACGCCATACGGGTTTCTTCAAGTAACAATTGAGATCGAGCTTTTGTGAAACTCGGAAGTGGATCAGTCTGTTGAATAAAACTCGTATCAGCGTTGTATTCCGCAGGTAAACCCAAAATAAGTTGTAGAACGAGACGGGTTTCTGGAACCGGGGAGCCAACTCCTTTGAGTTGATCTGCCAAAGACTTGAGTTGAAGACAATAAGCTTTAATTGATGCAAAGCCAGATAACTTACAATTGGAGAACTCATGTTCGAGATAAACTGCACGAGTGTTCTTGTTATCTTGAAAAATGTCTTGAACTCGATTCCATGCCTGAAGCGCAGTATCATCAGAGTCAAGGATTTGCAACAGAATAACCCGGGAGACGGTGCTATAAATCCATTGGAGAACCGCAGCGTCGACTTGAAGCCATAACGAATCATCAATATCCGTTGGCTTGGGAACTTTCGCATCGATATGATCAAGAACGTTGTGTGCTTTCGCAGTAACGCGGAAAAGTGTTACCCAAGACGCATATGGAGTGTCATGGTCGAGGACGAGGGTAATGTTGTTCTTGATGTTGGAGATTCCTAATGCAGAATGGAAAGAAGGTTTCCGTTCGGCGGCCATCGAAGAACGTGAATGAAGGGGAACGTAGGGTTTAGAAAAAGAGCGGAAGAGATTTGAGGAGCGATAAGTCTGATACCATGTGAGATTTAGAATGAATTACCCTTAGGGTTTTCGTCATCAGACGGCTCATATTAATAATAAGCGGAGTTTATGTAATTACAATAGGGCACCCTATATTTACATATTTACATAATCTATCATGTCTACTCAACTCCGAAACAAGCTCTCTCCAGACACGAATGTACTCATCTGGATGGTAACCCAATAACGCATCAAGCGATCAATATCCGCCATGTCCATCGCCCGGAACATCTATCACACGATCAACGTAAGATACCATAAAAGCTAGGATGTTCCGATAACCCCAGTTGAATCCTCGGACCACTAGTTCAGACGGCTGAGATGGAATAGTCGACTGAGACTCCGGGATGGTACTAGCCTCGCATGTGGTGTCATCTCGTCCCCGACCATGTCATCAACCTCTTCCTCTAGAACTTGTGACGACTTCCTCATCAGCTCGAGCATGCTCAAATCCAGATGGAACTCGACCCTACTTGTTTCCCTTGTTAGAAGGATGTGAAATTCTCGGCTCCCGAGCAACTGATTCCGTTGGGTTCAACATAGGTGCCACATAAGCCTCAAACTTGTCCACAATGTCCTAGCTCAACCTACCCTACTTGTGCGTGGTCATAAAAGATGTCAAAGTAATATTCCCCATCGACAGAGGAATATGCTCGGGTTCTTCCACTTCGTCGGTGACTTCATGCCAGACAACCTGCCTCCAGAAGGGATGTACTACAGTAAAAAAACATATGCCTGTTTTCACAGAGGGCCGCTGCAAACTCCTGCACGCAGGGGATCCCGGACGATTTCCTCCAATACCAGTCATCACATGTAGCATCAAATGTCCCTTGGCGCGCCAATTTGCAATTCTCGATCAAGTACTTCATGCAATTGTTCGACACCTTTTGGATAAGAAATGAAAACATAGGGTCTTCTTGGATGCTTACAATAGTATGAGTACACGACTTCTCTATGCTACCCTGAATATCATCAACCTGATCTCCAATCATCCTATGGATGACCTTGATGAGAGTATCAATTCCACAACGAGTTGACTTAAGAGTTCTCTTCAACACGAATGAGCACCCTCAACCCTAAGATTAGAACATCATTTAAGCTTATAGAATAAATCATTAATAGTGAACTTAACGATAAAATATATAATGAGTATTTGTCTAACCTTCCTGTTGTCTTTGATCCGAGATGGAGGTAGTGATCGGTCCATCAACGAACAATAGCTTCCTTGTATTTGTCCAACCATGTCTTGTTGAGGTACTCCATCAAATGATACTTGTCCATCCAACTATCCCTCATATGCACGAGCCTCGCCTCATAATCCGCAATAGTAGTCGAGTCAAACAACTCATGACAATCCCTCATGAATTTTGCTTGGATGGATGGCGAATGTGACTTTCACCAACTATTTGATTCGATGTTTCTGAACACGTGTCACTCACACAAAATATGTTTGGCATCTGCGAAGACTCTAGGCATTGCTTTTATGAGACTTAATTCACGGTCCTTCACTATCACTTCCGGCTTCTTTCCATTGAATAGCATGGCAATGAGTTCCACAGCCCACTCGTAACGACCCGTCGTCTCCCATTTCATGAACACGAACACAACGGGAAAAATTTGTTCTGTGCTAGTTAATCCGACGATCTCCAACAACGGAATGTCATATCTTCAAAATATAATGTATGAGACTTTGTAATTGAAAAAGAGTTTAATATAAACAAATAAATGAATTAAATAATAACTTGTTCGTCTTGTATGTAGTATCCATGATGACGACGTATGGAAACATGGCAACCCAACGCTTCGACTCGGGGTGGGTTAGGAATAAGTCGCTTACTTTCTCTCCTCCTTCAATGGTTTCCATCCTAATATTCCACAAGTAATCCTTCTCTTTTAATAATTTCAATGCTTCTTGAATTACCGTTCGATCTCCCATCGCTTCCAACCTAAATTTATTCCAAGCGTTTGAAACTTGCTTCCTAGAAGTGACCATCTTATCGTGATCTTCAAAATCACTCTTTAACAAGCGAACAATTTCCCTCGGAGGCATTCCCGCATCGATGTAGATGGCGACCCCGTTTCATTTGTGCCTTCGTCAACCGTCCAACAAATACATGACCTACCAACTTCTTCGGAAGATGATGATTGTGAATTCCGTGAACATGCCTCACACCCCAAAGACCCCTTTGCACCTCCTCAATGTGTAAGCGAAACTTACAATCGGACTTCTTCGTTTTGCATAGTTTCCTCAAGCCCTTCGGCTCATTCTTGCGGACTCCATAATTCTCACACACAAATATCGCCTTTCCAAAACAATGATCTTCCGACTTGTAGGACTTTAGTTTGATGAGAACCATATTTATACTTCCGGCTCTCTCAAGAACCCACGCAAGTAACGAGTCCATATCCGTCCATATCCGATGGTCCACAAACAAACTAGTATAGTCATAATCATCAGGAATAACGGCAGCCTACAATAATTATTCCGAAATTTTCATTCACTACGACTATATCATATGTTTTAACATTGTTCAAATTACTTCACTTAAACCTACAATATCACAACTATATCATATGTTCTAACATTGTTCAAATTAATTACCGACTAATTACATTCTAATCGTTTACTAATTGTCTACTAATTCACTAATTAATGAGTAATTTCTTCAATTAACGACTAATTGATAACTAATTTCATAAATTAACGACTAATTGTCTACTAAATCATTAGTTAACGACTAATTGTTTACTAATTGTCTAGCAATTCACTAATTAACGAGTAATTTCTTCAATTAACGACTAAATGATAACTAATTTTACTAATTAACGACTAAATTGTCTACTAACTATTTACTAATTAATGAGTAATTTCTTCAATTAACGACAAATAACATT
The DNA here is from genome assembly GCA_033239045.1 of Fagopyrum esculentum. Lineage (NCBI taxonomy): Eukaryota > Viridiplantae > Streptophyta > Magnoliopsida > Caryophyllales > Polygonaceae > Fagopyrum > Fagopyrum esculentum. The sequence goes on from BSUD01000231.1 coordinate 415,898, forward strand.
ACTTATTGACTAACCAACGACTAATTGATAACTAATTTAATCAATTAAGGACTAATTGTCTACTAAATCATTAATTAACGAATAAAGCATATAACATAACACTAACTAAAACATAGTATAACACTAAACTACATTAAAACAAACGAATTGAAAATACTAACCTCAACAACCGAATACGGATCGTAGTTGTTAAGCATCGCGAGATTGAACAAACTCTCGTCACCCTCCACATCATCTTCACCACCACCGAGATCAACACCGTCATCTCCATCGTCGGCGCGAAACTCCTCTTCTTCATCGCCAGAATGATACCCCGCTTCTCCATCGTCGGAATTCATCTTCGAATGAGATTTTCTTGCAAAACAACGTTTGACAATGAGGTTTTATGGATTGATTATGTACAAGTTCGGTCGAATGCATAATATATATACTAATGTTTGGGTTACATAACCGTTGGGTAACAACTAGTTGTCAATACTACGCTTACGCGTTGCGTAAGCGTGAAGTCCCTGCGGCTACTTTGGGCCTAATTACGGCTACGTCTTGCGTAGCCGTAGTGATAGCGTAGCCGTAATATATTCTCTTTTATTTCAGCGAACGAAATTATTTTTCTACTATGACTACGTAAGGCGTAGACGTGATTGTGGTACATTTAGAATGAAAGGTGAGTACGAATAGCACCAACCGCTTTAATATAGGTATAGATATAGATTGTGAATTTTAAGTTTCTCACTTTCCCACTGTATGAAAACTCCTCAACAAATCATAATATATTACTACTAATTAACCATTTGAGTAATGAATGCCCTAATACCTCACATAGATTTCAAAAGGAGCCGTCATTATCAAGGAAATCATCATTTGTCACGTTGCTAAGCTTGGTTAATTGATTATATATTTTGATGCAAACTATTTGGTAGACTTGGATAATATATATTATAGTTAATTAACAGATATCAATATCCTTATAAAAAAAAATTCATTGCAAAAGTCTCCAACTGCTTCTGTTGCATAGTTGATCTTCTCTACCAAAACCTAATTCCTTTTTTCTTTAAATATAATATGAAAGAACCCTCGTACGTACTGATTAAGAGTTATGTTCAAACATAAACTTGCATAATGCATATAAGTATAAACCAGACCAACGTAGTGTTAAATTACATTGAATTTTTCATCTTAAAATCAATTTACAATAATAGAAGTAGTTCATCAGTTTTACATATTAAGTTCGAATTTATTCAATTTTAAAAATAAAAATTATTACCTCGACATATCTAAACGAACTTGTATTAGGAGCTAGGTTTAGGTAGTATCGTATTGTGATATATCTATCTTCAAACATATATAAATTCATAGCAAGGCCATAAAATACCAATAGATGAATTACTACTAATTTAATTAGGGTACGTTTTACAGTTTTCTCATTTTATTCCAACAATCTTTTATATAATCCATAATTCAAATAAAATTAGATTAAAATTTTTAATCAAATAATTTCCAAAATAACATAGGTCAACCATATTGGAGATTAAAAAAAATACTTTAACCTTTAAAATTGACTACAAAGTTTTCTGTGAATTATTACACAGTTTTCCATATCTCAGTTATTTATTTGTAACATTTTTAATTCATATTAGTCCACGTTTTTCAAAATAAGACACTTAATTGATCTTTTCGTAGGTTTATAAATGTAGTGTCAGTAATGCATGTCATCCTTCATTAATGATAATATATCTTTTTTGGTGAGAGCGGAATTTATTAGGATTGTTAAGCGGTTCCTAAAGAATAAATTTTTTAAAAAATAGGAATCGAATCGTTTTAGGTGCGTGGATTGGTTCCTGTACTTTTGAGAGGTGGAATCCGAACCAAATAAGGAACCAAACGTATATGGTTCGGTTCATGTATTTTTAATGAGTGGAACCGTTTGGAACCGAATCACAAAGAAACTGTTTTGAATCTAACAAGAACTATTTAACGACTTTCAATTGCATATGAATTGTAGGAGTTAAGTACAAATACTTTAATTTTGTTAAGTGTATATATGCATTGAATTTTTACATAGTTAAAGAATATTGAACAATTTGAGAAATCGATTTAGTGAGGAATGAATGAATGAGAGAGGAACATAAGACGGTATTATAGGTCATGTAAGATCCCAGTTTTCGCCTTCACCGCCCCCGCGGTGAAGAAGACCGCCCCTGCGGTGAAGAAGACCGCCCAACGGCCTTGGTGTCTGTCACCGCCCCCGTGACAAGGGGCCGCCCCTGCGGCTGAGGCAATCTGCCCATGCGGATACGCTACAGATCGCGCCCGATCTGTTTTCGTTCGTTTTATCTTATTTTCATAGATAGAAGATCCGATCTTCTCTCTTATGGGCCACCCTTCCTATCTTGTCCCTAACCCTAAAACGTCATTCCTTCTATCTTTCCACCCCTTTCCTAAACCGTCACGCTTTCTTCCTGTAATCTTGCTGAACGTGTAAGTTCTTCCTCCGTTGTTCTTCATCATGTTCATGTGTTGTTGTAGCCTTGTTTCCTTCTGTTTCGTTTCTCCCTCCGTTTTCTCTTTTCTTCTTCTCCAAGAATCAAGTTTGAACCTTGATTCTTGTGGAGCGTTCCTTTGTTTTTCACAGGCTCCCTTGCTTGAGTTGTGACGTGGTTGTGTGTTGAGAAAGACAAGCTTTGGCCTTTTGTGAAGTTCCTTGCTGTCGAAGGAGAAGTCGGCGTTTTTGTTGCAGAAACCGCCCCCACGCCTCTGTTGT
>BSUD01000231.1:418944-430307 GCA_033239045.1 Fagopyrum esculentum
CCCCCCCCCCCCCCCCGCACGCGGATTCTCGCTCATGCGCCTGTCCAGCCGCCCCCGCGGTTTCTTTTGCAGTAACTCCCGTTCTTGTGAGTTGCTTCCTTCCTTGCTTCCTCGTTCCTTCTAGATGTTCCTTGCCCCTAAGTGCTCTATAAGACTAAGGTTGAGCCCTTAACTTGTGGAGATCTCTTAGAGATCATTGAGACTAAAAGTTATAGACTTCTAGCAACCGTTCCGTTCATGATTCGTGATGCTTGTGTGAACAGGCTTTCCTTGCTCCTTTCCTGAGGGAACTGAGTAGTTCTTTGAGTTGTTGTTGAGCTTTTAGATTACCTTCGAGTGAGGTAAATCCCTTGGACTTACTTAGCTTCATTCCGCGTATTGGTTTGAGTGTTTTGGCTTGTTTGCGTTGTTTATTCTTGTTATAATGGATAACCGGAATAGGATTCACCTTTGATAACATTAATTGGCCCAAGTGTATGATAACCAGGCGGTGATCACTTGTCTAGTTCTTCAGGAGACTAGAATGTGCTCTTGCGACCCAGGCCCGTAGGTAACGGATAATATTGATCTATTCCTATTGGTAGACGGAAGCGGAGGCGAGTTTCGGGAGATTCTCGTGTGACAAAAGAAGTTGAATTAGTAATGGATAACTTAATGAAAGATAATACCGGTTGTGTATGAGCATGTTATATGTTTACTTTACAATACGTATGTTTGTGCCTTTACGTTCTTTTTGATTTCTAGAATGTTAGCTAACGGTTTATACCGATGTTGTAGATGTTCCTCGGGTTCAGGATGCTGCTGAGTGATCCGGACGGTGTGGTCAGCCGGGGTTCCCGTACATTATAGGATGGGAACGGGTTTATGTTTATGTTGTTGCTTTCCCTTTTGTTTTGAACTCGGCTGCGAGTCTTTTATGTTTTTCTTTTGTTTAAACCTTTGGTTTTATATTGAGTTTTGACTTTCATTCGTCTGTGTCTTGTTGTAAGATCCGTTGTGTTGTTGCTACTCTAAGGGTCGGGACCCATTGTAAGGTCCTAGCCCGTAATGCTTCGAGTTCCCAAAACTTGGGGTGTTACAGGTCATTATACCAAAGAAAGAGGCCTACATCTTTTTTAACTTTTTGTTTTATATATTGTGTTATATTACATTTACTAGTTTATCTAAAAAAAATATAAACGGTTCATATCTATTGTCATTCTAAGAAGCCGAACCATAAAACGGTTCGGTTAGGAAAAAAAATCTACAAATAATTAAAACGAACGAAACTGAACCATAAAAAAAAAGTTCGGTTCCAATTGTTCTGTCAGGAACCGGTTTCGATTAACACACCCAGATTTTATTAATAATATTAAAAGTAAATGGTTAACCCTCCACCGATTGTGCACTTTATTTTGATTTATGTAGTCAAATTTAAAGAGTAAAAATAATAAATGGGTAAAATGGTTAAGTAGGCACCTTTTGCATACTTGTGTACAAAGTAGGTAGTTTTGAGTTATCATTAACAAACTAGGCCCCTTGAGTATTAAAATAAAAGATTTAAAAATAACTAAAATAAAGATTCCATGATCTTTCTCTCTCCAATTAAACCATATTTATTTCCAAAATTAATTATTGAAATTAAAGGAAATAACGGTTTGAGAAAAATAGCAGCCACGATCATCCATAATTAGGATATGTTTTTTACGAGATACGGTTCTCCATTTTCAACGAAATCAGAGGACGAAGGTTTTCGCCATTTTCGGGGACAAACTTTGTGCGTTTGTGAACTTCTACTGCATCTGTATTTTGGTTTTGGTTGCATCATCATCACAACACTTGTAATTCGGTAAGCCTTATGTGTGTATATATATTTTCTAGATTTTCGAAGCTTTTTATATGCGTCAATGGTGGACGAATCATTCATCTAAAATTAAAGCGTTATATCGAAAACAATTAATGTACATATACGATGAATCACCTTACTTGTAGTGTTTTAACTGTGTAAATGGTAAGTCATATTCTGGATAGACGATGACTGTCTGTAATTAACGGTATCAGGTTGAAGAAAGTAACATTGTGTACACATTCGATGATACATTAATATATGTATGTGTTTGAAACATATAAATAATATGCATATGTGTTACATATATTGTATGACATAATGTGTACACATGTAGTATGTACACATTCGATGATACATTATTAAATTAATATATGTATGGCTTATGAATATGTACATAATTTTTGGATAGAGTACTGTACACATTGAGTATGTACGCTAACTATATTGTTTAATGTAGACATTTGTTTGGTGACTGGTTACATTTTATGTTTATGTGTATATGTATGTGCATTGTAATTTGTGTATGTGATATGTACATAATTGTACAAAATTATGTACATAATATATTATTTTCAGGTGCGAAGTAGGGGGAATAAGAAACGATGAAGAGTCGAAGAAGAAGAAGCCGATGATCTTTGAAGTTTTTGGGTTGATGGGCGGCGAGGGCGAAAGTTGGTTGACGAAAATCATAGGAGACGATATGGATGTGGGAAGAAGACGCTTTGTTCTGAATTATTGGGATCCAGTTTCCGTTCATATGATTTGGAAAAGATTCTGCAAATCTCTATATACAGTTTCCATTTTTCCTTAATAGATTTTTTTAATTAAGGTAGTTTTCAATTAATGAGATTATATTAACTGCCATAACTTCTTCCTATAATTCAGCCTTTTATTTTTAATTTATTTTTATTTTTATATTGAAATTAGCTAGGGGCCTAGTTAGTATCCAATAAACAAAAACTGCCCTAATAGCTAAATTTTCTCATAATAAATCCGGATCTCGTGGACGTAGCATTTCGCCGTTGACAAATTTTAATAGGATTATGTAATATGTATATAGATTTGTTGGGTAGATTTGGAAGTTGGTGATGCCATTTTTTTTTTAAAAGGTTATGTTTTCGTTTCGGCTTCGCGTATGTTCGGATAGAGTATGTAAAGTAGTGGCCTATCTAAGGAGATGATGTCATTTTTCTTCACACGTATAAGTTTCACTCGTTACGAGTTATAGTGTTGAGTTGAATCAGAACTAGGATTCAGCTAGGGTAGAAGTTATAGAAGTAAGTCGTATGAATATATTATCTAATTACAAACGACAATAGAAATTAATCATGCATATGTATAATATTATCCAAAGGTAATATACTAACCAACTAATAAATAGATACAATTAATTGGGTTAGTAAGTAGATACAATTAAGAAGACAAGTATTGGTGATCGAATGATGATCCATTTTGACGTTGGCAAATAATTGGGTTAGTTCTGTCTTTCGAGGAACATGTCGCAAGGTTGCTTATCAAACTTGGTATCATTAGTCTAATCCACACGAACCTAGACTTGTAATGGCACCTCTATGCTTCACGTTCAGACGTTCATGTAAGTCAAATTATGTGATGCATGTTTCTGTTGCCTTGTGTTTGTATCTTCTATACAACGTTTTAGTTTATAGCTAAAAGTGGGTCATGGCGACTCCGGATTCATTGATTTGGTTAATTTGCGCCTCCAAATTCATATTTTATATATATATATATAATAGATCCTATGTGAATAGCTCTTATCGTCTAATTATGAGAACAATAATATATTATTCGTAGTTAATTTTAGTTTTGTTATGAATGTGTATATCGTTTAATGTATCATTCGTAGTTATTAATATTCGTAATTATTATTAATTATAATATCTACCCTAAATCTCGACCCTTAATACTCATCATCCGGCGGTTTAAGATTGTTCTCACTACTAGAAACGCGGGCTATATGCGACACTTTTCTTCCGACACAATGCCAATGTGTCGCAAAAAATTTGCATCCGCAAAACCCTCGCTAAATTGCGACACCTTAAGGTGTCGCAATTTTCTGGCACATATAGGTGTCGCAAATGGCAGTACGAGAGACGCGTTAATGAGTCGCAATTTTCGGACACATATAGGTGTCGCAATTGACACAAAAAGAGACACATTATGGTGTTGCAAATGACACACATAGAGACACCTTTATATGTCGTAAATGACACAAATAACGACACCTTCGTGTGTCGCTTTTTTATTTTATTTTATTGCAATATTAAAATCTAATTTGCCACGTCTGAATATTAGGTTACTAAATGCATATTAGGAAAAAATACTAATAAAAACTCTCAGACTTACGCCGATCAGGTTACGCCGCTCTAGGGTCAGCCGCGGAGGTGGGAGAGGGAACCATAGACGACCGCTCTGGGGTCGATCTTTTTCCTTCCGTCGCGAAGCATGTTACGCCGATCAGGTTTCTCCTCTTTCTTTGGCTTCTCCTCTAGAGTCGATCATGTTTCTCTTTCTATGGTTTCGATTTGGACACCGCCTACTGCGTAGGAGAAGCAGGCGGAAACACGCCCCCCACACTCACAGTGACGTCGCCTTGGCACATGTATAAGGCATAGACTATATTGATTGTGTCACTAATGGCGCCGGTGATTGAGAAATTAGAGAAGCCATTTTTGTTGAAGGTTGCGTTGGTGGAGAGGGTTGCGAGAAGCTTGTTCAGGTGATTGAGAAATTAAAGATACCTATATAGTGTCTATGTCTTATGTGTTTGTTATCCACGTCTTCTCTATTGGTTAGCTTTGTCAGGTCTCCTATTGACTCTGAAAATCTTGATTGGATTTTAATTTAGTTGCTTGTACCTCCAACTCCTTAATGAGCACGCTGACAACTTATGCAGGGATTCCGTGCTAGGAATATTCAGGAAAAAGAAAGCCAAAACATAAGAATAGTGTTACAGTGTCCTATTACCAATTTACTTCGCTAGTTAATCTTGTCATTTTACATGACTAATAATCTTCTTCTCTTGTAAGTTGTAACCAGAATAGTGTGACAGGATTCTCAAGGATTGATGAAATGTTGCTCAGGCTTTTCAAGTGTTAATTACTGATGCTATGTATTCTAGACATTTCAGCCTGTCAAGTTTCTGATCATTGTAAAAATCGGATTTTGCAGGGATTGATTACTTCATATCACCAGTCATCACATGATCCTTTCTCGTTTTAAAGCTTCTTATTCCCACCTCATTTTCTTTATAACCTTCTTGCTGCTTGGTTTGGAGTAGTCGACATAAAGGTTGCATTGGTTTCAATGTTAAATTGATCCACTAATTTTATATTTGTAATATTCAATGGTATTATTTAATGGTTGATTAAAAAATGCAAGAAGACAGTTGCACTTAGAACCCATGAGTTTAGAGATAGGTATCTTTTTTCATTGATGACCCAAAATGACTTGACGTGCAATTGATCCATTCATTTTATAATTTTAGCCTGCTTGCTTATAAATCATCATTTGCTGACAGTGGTTTGTTTTTAAATGATATCTACAAGCAATTGTATTGAAACTGAAAAAGTATAGACTTTTATATTATTTGCTGGCAGTGGTTTATTTTGAAATTGTATCTGCCAGCAACTGCCTTGAAATTGAATATTTCTAGATCAGTTGAGTCTTTGTTATGTTATTATTTGCTCACAGCGGCAGAATTGTGGGCAAACTATATATTTGGACATGAAATTGTATCTGCAAACGGACTCATGAATAATTGCAGCATTGACAGAAAGCCTTTAGTGCTTCTTATCTGATATAGGTAATTCATAAGCAAGCAACTGCATTGACAAAGAGCCTTTGTGGTAGAATTGTAGTATTTTTTAAAATTTTACCATTTCAATTGAGTCTTTGTTATGTTATTTATTATTTTGGATGCTAGTTAAAAATACATATTGTGTTTCTTGACGGAATTTGTAAGGATTGTGGTGGTGTTATCACACTTTAGTCAATTGCTTGTGTCGCTTTGTTTACTTTAAAAACTTTGTGTGCTTTTGACAGGGAAATGTTTTCTATATATACTAATAAGAATTGTTGAGGTTGCTGATTGCTACAATTGTATTGCACTTGATTATTGGAGCTTTGCATCACTTTTATGCATTTTGAGGATCTTCCATTGCATTTCTGGCCTTTCTATATGTCTATTTGCTGATTGCTACAATTTTTATCAAGTGGAAGGACCATTCTTCATTTACATTGCGAGTGGAAGCCTTTGCCCGAGTTGCAGAATGTAAGTGCTTCAGTTGTATGTTGTAGCATGTAGATTTTAATAGAAACCACTCAAGTAAGTGTCTGACTTGAGGAAGATTTGCTGAGAAACTCTCTCAACGACTCTTTGTATTAGATAATTCAAAACATCCTGACAAATGATCTCAGGGAGACCTTAAATACTAAATACTGAACTGTTAGCTGAAAACTAGCAACTAACTTCCCCACCTACTGAGAAACTTAAGGACTAATCCCTATAACTAAGGAACTGACTGAACTAACCAATAAATTAAGTTAAAAGTTCTAATAGAATTAAACTTAAATCAGACTTATTTCTTTTTCCTCACGTAAGTGTTCCAAGGCTTGTCTTTTGCTGATGTTAGAGTCCTATCAGATTTGCTTTCTTTATAACGTTGGATAGAGAAGCTAGTGTATATGTAAGAAGTTGATGAGAATGGAATTGAATGTTGCAGGTTGATAAGATGGTGAAAGAAGCTGAGTAGTTTGCGAAGGAAGACAAGGAGAAGAGGGGCGCAATCGACACAAAGAACCAGGAGGATTCGGTGGTGATCAGACAAAGAAGCAGCTCAAGGATGCCATCTCAGGGACGTGACACAAACCATCAAGGATGCATTGCTACCCTCAACCAGGAAGTGATGCAGCTGGGGCGGTCGATATACTCCCAGCCTAGGCCTACATCCCAGTCATCTACAGATGGTGGCGCCGATGTCATCGATGCAAATTCAATGCCAATTGATAGGGTATTGCAGACAAGTGTGTTGTATATTCTGTTGTAGCTCTATACATCCTCTATTATGTCAACACCCACAAAGTATAAATACATCTCGGGGTATCCAGGCTGGCATCATATTTTTAATCTAGATCATTTACTACACCTAAACTTAGGTTTTAGGCTAAATAAGTACTCTAATTCAATTGAAGATACATATAGTTTAATTAAATGAATAAAAGTTGATAAAAGCAGCCAAATAAATTGTTGAATTAATTTTTTTTTAATAAATTAATTGTAAATTGCGACGCCTTGGGGTGTCGGAAATAGTTGCGTTAAAAAAACATAGCAAGTGCGGAAGAGAGTCGCGGTAAAGTGTCGCAAATGTTTCAAAATATGACTGATATACCTGTCGCAAAATTATTAACTAGTGTGACACATTAAGGTGTCTCAATTTACCGTGACATGTTAAGGTGTCGCAATTGGCTCATCTACCAATTGCGACGGCGAAAATTGTGACACCCTTTACAAGTGTCGCATATCATATTTACGACACCCTAAGGTGTCGCAAAATGCTAATAAAAGCGTCGCTTCGAACCCGCTTTTCTAGTAGTGAAGAGTCAAATATATATAGAAGGATATAATTTAATGACACAGTTGACAAATATTAAGGTCTTGCTATATAGATGATTACTTACTGTTGGTGCATCTTTGCATGGCTGAAAAAAAAACACAGAAAATATTAGTAAAAATATCATACTGTAATATATTCATTCGATTATACGCATGAAGGAGTCAGTCATTGGTCTCTCACTCGTGAACGATCGGTTTTGCAAGAGGTTTCCCACCAGACGGCGCCATTGCCGTCGACTGTACCACCACCAGAAACCGTTAGATCTTTAACCTTTCTAAAGACAATCCAACGGTCTCTATCGTCCTCATATCTCGACATGTCATTTGAAGCTACAATGGTTCCGTATATCTACATATATACACAAACCCTACGTAAATCTCCTTGGTTTATTTTTTTAACATTAAATCTATCAATTTAGGGCAAAATTATAGAACGTACGTGGACATTAATTGGAGATACACAAGGGCCCGAGAAGGTAAGTTGCTTGACATGATATACACTTCCTTTGGGCACAAGTACAAGAGTTGCATCCTTCGTTGCACAAGCCTTACTCCACGCTTTATTAAGGGCCTACAATCATATATATATAGTAACGAGTTTATAATACAAATCATATTTATATTAACGAAATTATCTAAACCCTGTACGTACTTCAGTGCATGTGATCCTCGTCGGACTTGTTTATAAAGTCGTCGGCATTAATAGAGGAGGAGGAGGGCGACGATATTGAAGAAGAGATAAGGTGACGGTTCCTAAGGCTATTTTGGTAAACAATTGGAGTAGTAGCGTAGCAACAAGATTGGATTACAAGAAGAACATAGAGTATGAGAAAATGAACCTTAATGGGATGTAACATCTAAGCATATTAAAACACATTCAATTTGTACACTTCAAATTTTGGGCCAACGGTTTTGTGTGTTATGGCCTCATGTAAAGACCAAAATTTACCATGTACTACATACAGTATAATATTCTATTAATTTTGCTTCTAAATCATTTTTGTTGTCTTTATTTGATTGTTAGACCAAAGACCAAACATTAATTGCTAGACATTTAGGAAAAGTAGGATATTAAACTTTTACACAATCAATTATGCATATGGATGTATATACATACACTTTTAATTACTATGACTATAAATGAAAATAAGAAGAAAAAAAATGTTGATATTATATTGTGAAAATCCTAATGCTTTTTTTATCTTAAATAATGTACCCATTTTTAAAATAAAATGTAATGATACATTTTATTTGAGTATCCATAATTCCTATTAAAAAGAAATTTAAATATTCATATTAAAGTAAGGAGAAAATTGTATGAAAAGGACATTTTATTCTACAGTTACACAAAGTAGCACCTAGATTTTAGACATGTTTTTTAAGTATTATGTTTGGGTATTAAAATTCGGATATGCATTATAGGCATTAATATTTGGATCTTAGGCTCTACTATTAAATTTTAAGTATAGTAATATGGATATTATGTTCCGGGCATTGAATTTAGGGCCCGTTTGTTTTCAACACCGAAAACGGAAAAGGAATGGAAAAGAATTTAGTCCATAACGATATCCTTATTCATGAAATTGTATGGAATCATTCATTGTGATTGAAGGCAAAAATGCACTTGATTTCCCTCATTTTGTTACCCTATAGGGTATTAAAAGTAATCAAACTCTACTCCAACTACTTCAAACCACAAGGAATGATTCAAAAAAAATTCATGAACAAGGGTATACGTATAGACTAGATTCGTTTCCATTCCGTTTCCGATTCCGGAGTTAAAATCAAACGGGCCCTTAAAAGTAATAAAATTCTAGTCATGTTATGGTTAGTTGTTATCTAGCATGATTAGTCCACTGTAATCATATCTTATGCTCATCCTATTTTTCTTTTGGTTAATTTATCCATATTCTGTTGAATCCGTAATTTGAGAGATTTTCAATTTAAGTTACTTGTTTTATGTAGGCTGATTTAATAGTTGAACAATTGAAAGGTTGTTTAGTTGAACATGATATTGATCCTTGAAAACTACATTCTCAACCTACAGGGTTGTCAACTTGTTTTAAATCCAAAATGTAATTAAACATTTGATATCAAGTATGAAATTCTACAATCAATCTAAGCAAACATCTCAGATCACATTTACTTGATGCATCAATCTAAGCAAACGTCTGTATTCAAAATCAACTGGAGGTAAAGAACCCAATCTGTATTACCTAAGTGGCTAAAACAATATATAGTTAGTGAACCGAACCACCATCTTCCACCATATTTTAGGAAAGAAAAAAACCGAGATCTATAACAATGATCATGTAAACACGAATTCAGAGATTGCATAATCTATTCAGGACCTTGAGTGCTATCACTTTTTGTAACTCGATGATAAAAAATGTTGATCAGTTGCATTCCATTTCTTGTCCTCTTACAAGCAACTTGTCAAAGTCCGATACAGAAAGACCATAGCGCGGGAATCTTGTGCATACGAGTGCACATGCGGGTTTAGGCCCAAGTTCAGCACATAAACTCGGCGAGGTTCCATTCTAAAATCAATTGGCTATAGGAGTAGTCCACCGACCTTATATATATACTAGTCTCAGAATGTCCCACTTTCAATGCGAGAACTTATTATCTCCAACACCTGGACTTTTAATGTTTGGTAAAATGACTAACTAGGCTTAGCAACTGTCATAGTGACTATATTAATTCCATACCATTGAAGCTATTTCAAATAGGACTAGGAAAATTTTCCTTAGCAACTGTCTCCCTGTCATTTTTCATCTTAATTAAGTTGGCCTGAATAGCTATTAGCTAGATTGATATAGTACCTGGAATTTTCTGTGTCATTACAAAGCTATCCATAGTGAACCTTTGTGTTTGGATTGCGTGTTATGTCCTCGATTAACTTGTTCTGTTTACAAGCATTTGTAGAATGAGGAATATGACTCAATAACAATAATAATGGCTGCACGCAAAGAATGCAATCATATGATTACATACAATAATTCTGAAGTTAGAGGGAGCAAGTTCAGCAGTAGAACATAATAAGCTTCTTTAAATCTTCACTGATCTTAGGAAGAGGCATAGCCTTTGGAGAATCTGCGTGAGGGATACTAGAATCTATGTTACATAATTCTGATCCCTCTAGGTTAAGCATGCCTCTTTATGCAGGCAGATGAACAGTTGTACTTTGGCATTCAAAATTTGGATCCTGAGAAAACAGCCTTTACTGTCAAAATTTGGATCTTTTTCATCAGAAAGCATCCTTGTGTGATGCCTCTTTTGCACCAGTACAAATGTTTTTAGAGGGTTGTATCTTGAGAATTTTGAGCTACAACCGCTCTTTATCGATTGAAGCTCATGCTTGAGCCCTTTGGCATTCATCTTGAGAGCTAAGTTTGCTAGAAATTGTGAGCTCAGCTTGTTAAGGTTAGGGTATAAGCAGCATTGGCTAACCACACCTATTCGGGTCTCGGCAATCCTCTTTAGATCAGCATATCCTTTGTGAGTTCTTCTCCATTAACTGATTTCTAAAGTCACATTACATTAGCCAATTGATTTTAGAAATTAATGAAAACAATTCAAGTTATTACACAAAACATAATTCTCTCCATTCATGACAGATTGTTGAGTTAACAATAAAAAAAAGAAGGAGACGATTTCTCTTCATTTACAGGCTACATCTTTGTTCCACAAATTCTTTCCATAATCCCATTAAACAGTCAAAACAAAGAAAGAACATAAAACTTGGCAACAATGTAAAAGACATAATCTGAACAACTAATAATAACACACAAACATCTTACAATACGTAAGGTTAAGGAACATAAGGTTCAATGCCAACCATGCCAACCTAAAACGTGAACTAGTTTGTGATGACCATTGCTAGTATAAATATGTAAAAGC
>BSUD01000232.1:0-13491 GCA_033239045.1 Fagopyrum esculentum
CAGACAAGCAGTTGACGAGGCCCAGACAAGGAGTTGACAAGGCCCAGACAAGCAGTTGACAAGGCCAAGACAAGCCTTGACGAGGCCCAGACAAGGCCTGATCTCGAGTATGGCCGGCCAGCCCAAAATACACCAGTTGTTACAGCCAGCCTATACTCTCTCCCTCTCTCACGGAAACCCTAATGACTTCTCTCTTCCTTCTCTGGCTATCACGTACCGGCGCTCTCCTCCCCTCTCTCGCACGTCCCTCTTCTTCGCTCCATAAACGCCGGCGCTGCTTCTTCCTTGCCGGACGAACTACCACCGCCAAGACTGACAACAACAGCCTCCCTTTCCCCGCACTCAGCCGCCACACCAGTAGCCTTGAAAATGCACTGCAGCCGTGTAGCAGGCCACCATGGATTCTCCCTTCTCCTTGTCTCTTTCTGCGGTTGGACAAGTGACTCTAGGAGCCATCCCTTCCCATCTAGACGGGCAGGTAACAACAGCAAACGACATGGACCTCGGAGTCTTCGTCTTCAACGCATTACCAAGAAGTCGGGTTGTGTATCGGCGTAGGATGGGCCGTAGGGACGCCTGGACGCAAGATAGGTGTGCCAAATCTGCAAGGGCGGAAGTACCCTGGCCACTGGGGCGCCTCCAGTCCGACGCTGCTGCACCCGACGCAAGTAGCCGCCTTAGTCTTCTTCTTTGCACTCGGGAGCTCGTCGAGTCTCTCTTGTCCGGTAAACGCCTCACCCCCTTCACTTTTGTACCCTTTCAATATATGTGCTGATTAGAATCCCGTTGGGATCTTGGAACAGTTCACAACAGCCCTAGAAGATGGCTTGCTGAGCTGAGGCGTTTTCCGAGTTTTTAGAGTTGACGAGCAGTCAACTTCGGGTCCAGATTTGAGTAAGTTATACTCCTCCTTTGCTGCTGAATTTTGTATATGTTGTATTCAATAGTACATAGTAGATTATACTAAAATTTGGGAAAAATCGGAGTTACGGTTTGAGAGTTATGATGTTCCAAAGTTGACGCCTCATGCAGTTTTTATAAATGTGCTGAGTGTTGGGAAAAAACAACAGGTGATGTTGTTTTGTGAGATAGTTTTTAATAAGCTCTTGATCTCCGTTGGGCTTGAATTTTGGATATGATATAGTTTACATATTGTTGTAGAACATATTAAAATTTGAGAGGCACCCAGCGAGTGGTTTGTGATTTATGATTTTTCCAAGAGTGAGTCGTAAGCAGTTTTTCTCTTCTGCTGAAATTCGGTTTTGTGAGATAGTTTTAAATAGGATTTTGATCTCCTTTGCGTCTGAATTTTGGATATATTAGAGATAAGATTTTATAGTAGAACATATCAAAATTTGGGATAAATCCAGCGAGTAGTTTAGGAGTTATGATTTTTCAAAGTTAAGACAGTGTGTTGCTTGTTAAGTGTTGTACCCAACTTTAGAAATTTTTGTAGAAGCGATGCTTTAACAGTTTTAAGAAATTCTTTCTCCTGTGAGTAGATAGGATATCATAGATGACCTAGGGAATTATTTCGGAATTTTTATAAGATTATTCGAATTTTATATTTGAAGCTGTAGTTGGACTTTAGTGACTTTTCGAGAAATAGAAAATGGGTAGTTTTTCTAGTTGTTACATAAAATCATCCTAGGGAGTAGAATATGGTTAGTTAGCCTCAAATTATAATTTAAGTACATGTTCCGAGTTTTTGGAAGTTCCGGGACTAAGGGTAAAATAGTCATTTTACCTTAAATAAACACTGTAATAACTTCTACACATAGAATCGTATATCTTAAGAGTTTTAGACTTATAAGTATCCAAGGAAATGTGTTGACCCACGTGCCTCCTCTGACAGGTAACTGAGTTCTGCACTTACGGATTTAGTGGTGGTTAAGAGAGAATCGAGATTTGATTCTGGTAAGTCCACGGACTTACTTAGTTGGCTTTCTTGTATGAGTGTAATGTGTATGAGTGGTGTTTGCTAGTTATGGTAAACAACGAAACCGGATGAGGCCGACTTTATTATTTACGTAATTGACCCAAGTGTATGATAACGGGTCGTGACATCATCTGCCTAGCTCTTGCGAGAGTCTAGGAGGTTCCCTGCGACCAGCTCAGTCCGGTAGACGGTCAGATGCATTAGTACCATTCCGCGTTGGTAAACGGGGACAGGGGCGAGGTTTGGGAATCCCTCGTGTCACAAAATAAGTATCATTAGTAATAACTTATCACCTAAATAAAGATAATAAAAGGATTGAGTGTTGCATGTTGATTGTGTATGTTGTGTGTTTGTGCTTTTACCTTTATACTTATGCATAGAATGTTAGCTAACGGTTTTATACCGCTTGTAGATGTTTTGCAGGCTAAAACAGTTGCAGAGAGATCCGAAGGGAATGGTCAGCCGGGTCCACGTACTTATTTAGTTGGGGACGGGATGTCTTTTGTTCTTCTTATGTGTCGTTTTGGTACCTTTGCTTTGTAAGGTTGATACATATTCTTCATGTATATATTGTTTAAAGTTTTCAAATGATTTAAATACTTTTGTGCCTTGTTGTAAGATCCAAGTTAAATTGTTTTCAAACTAAGGTCGGGACCCATTGTGAGGTCCTAACCAGTAGCTCCCCGAGTTCTCAGAATTTGGGGTGTTATAATATGGTATCAGAGCTTTGGGTTGGCAACAATGGCACTTGAAATCTTCTGTAAGACCAAATGTATAAAATAACTAGAACCCAAAAGGGGTCTAAAATTATCAAAACGTATTTCTGTTTTTAAACGCGCGCATAGTCGGGTTGTTGGGTTAGTAGTACGTCTGACCACCATCGCTCTCCGTGGATCTCTGCAACTTGGATCGATAGGAGTTAGTATATAGAGTTTTTATGACGTTTATTATTATATGTTATATACATGTGTATGCTTAGCTTGTTAGTATCCTAAAGGAATTTTATATCCTTTAGTTGTGATATCATGAAGCGATTATCGCCTCATGATAAATCGGTGGCAGACTTGAAGGGTTTTCAACACGAGATGAAGGACTCGGACCTTGGATCAAGTATTATACTCGGGTGGGCGTCCTAGTAACCCTTGTTAACCATCCAAAGAAATAATAGGCGAAGAAGTAAAGATGTGGAGATAATTTTGACCAGATATAAGTACAATCAAATGAGGAAGAATTCCCGAGTCAACTCAGATAGAAGAAATAGAAGGTCATATAGGGACTTGGTTGTATGAAGCCGAGAGATGAATTATAAGAACCATGCAAGAGACTACAAGAGTGCGGAGTAGAGATAATAATATTGGAACGAGACAAGTAGAATTGAGTACAACCAAGATTGTAAAATCAAGGACATTATAATCGAGGCGGATGCCCCATAGACCATTAGGGGCACGAGAAACCAGAATAGACAAAGTGTCAATCCGGGGGTGAGAATCTAAGGTGCACAGAATGAAGACCTACAATTGAGTGTAAAAGCGAAAAGGCAGACAAACGTGGGTAGGTTTTGACCTCCTCGAAGATATATGAAGTTGAAAGAAGTCGCGACGCCAATATCCAAAGAATGGAGGCCTGTAGCAGGGTCAACGGAGTTTCATGAAGGCGGTATTACTACCAATACCAGTGAAGAAATGGGTACGTGAGAACGACCTTGGTGGACTCGAGAAGCGAAGCTAGCCCAAAGGAAGAGGAAGAATGGAAGATAGAACGAACTAAAGAAGTATAAAAGGATTGTGGTGAGCGACTGTTTACGTACTAGCTAAGAAAGTTTTGACAGATCACAATTAACACGGAATGGAGACTTACAACTTAATGTAAGAGCAAAAGGTAGACTTCACAAGCCTGGAGACGTTTTGTCTTCTTCAAAGATAAGAATTCTAAGAGGAATCACAACGCTAATATCGAAAGGATCGAAGGCCTATAACATAGTCAACACAGATTTGGAAGGAAATATTACAAACAACGCCGATTAAGAAACCTGTGCTTGTGAGAATCGGGTGGTGGACTCAAGAGTCCAGGGTAACCCCCAATTATAACAGAACATAGGTCATCAATACAGATGGTCCCTGTGAAGGGACTACAATTGGGAGGTAATTAAAAGTCATCGGAACTACAAGACACTTACCATCTATCGTGGAGTGTTAGGGACGACTTTTAAAGTCAGGCGAATGGCACAGTGAGACTTGGGAAAGAGAGTTGTCCCAAAGGAAGCAAAAGAGTGAAAGATAAGACGAACTAAAGAAGGATAAAAGGATTAATCTAGTAGGTGATGTGCACTAAAAGTTTAATACCAGTAGAGGTATGAAATTGAGATAAGTCAATTATAGACTGACCGATGTCAACTAAGTACGTGCAAGGGTTATTTGGTATTGACGAGATATGTACAGTTAAGAGGAGATATCTATGATTGAGGATTATTGAGGTATTATACCGATGCTCTAGAGGATTTCCTCAAGTAAGCAACGTAAATCTTCATAGACAACTAAAGGTATAGAGAGAATCGTGTTAGAGGTTACAGCTTGGTTGATTAAAAATCAAACTCCGGTCGAGTCAGGGGGTTCGGATCCGTGTTAAGAGAATGAAGAAAGTAAACGGAAGAAGTTGTTCTCCAGTCATTTTTGTTGTATTTAGGGAAATTAAGGAAGGTACCTGGTGCTTCATCCGGTTAGGACTTAGGGTATAATTGGAAGAAAGAGCTTGAGTTTAAGCACTGGGGACTCACAAAAAATGTCCTTATGATTAATGAGTGACAACAAAATTATCAGAGTAGCGCAGCGGAAACGTGGGGGTCCTAACCCACATAGTTGGAGTTTAAGATGATGATAATTGGTGAAATGCATTTCGCTTGGAAGGAACGTGAGAAATGCTTTGCGGAGTGACTGAAAATATTGTACGGGAACTTATGTGCATGTAGACGTAATAGAAGGAGACTGGTACCCAATTATGGATCCGAATGAAGAGTGGTGACTTTGATACATGTTGCCAGGCAAGTAGTTTTGGAATTTTATACCTAACGGAGTACGTTAGAGTGAGTTTTCTTGATGGATTGAGAGAGAATTTACGATGTAATAAAAGTATTGTGCATGGTCTTCACTAGAAAGCTCAAAGTGAGTAACTACCATTCTGAGTCCAAGATGCATAAGAAAGAGAAGAAAGCATAATCTCGGAGTAGATTTAATGTGTAATGTTATGTCGGAACAAAGCCTAGTTGCGTTTTGAGTTAGAGGGCTATTACTAGTCCGATAAAAGGGGAGGATATAAGAGTGCAATGTTGATGGTGTGCTAGCATTAATCGAGTAGTTATGATCAAATAACGGTGATAGGAGATCACTTTGTGTCTAATACCGTCATTCCGGACATATTCTATGTCACTTAAGATCTTGGAAAGTGCGTGAGAAGCCTAGGTTTGAGTTAACGATATATTAGAGATCTATAAATAATATAATAATGCCAAGTAAACAAAGAGGATGACCACTAGATTTGATTCTTAGTTGCCCCGAGTGTAGACCAGGAAAAGGGTAAAGGTGACGGTTCCTTACCCGAGGAAGAAGATGACTGAGTAATATTAAAAGACAAGACCAAGTGGGTCGGGATACGAGGAGCATGGAGCACGTGGTAAGTGTTGGTGGATGTTCAAGACCTGAGATCTGATTGTGTAGTCAGAACCTTTTTAGAAGGCCTGAAGCAAGTGGTCATAACGAAGGGAAGGAAGTTGAATAGATTATTTTCCATAGGGTCATTAAAGGATCTAGAAGTGATTTGTGTAAGGAAAACCATTGGAAGTTTTAAAGCGGTTTAAAAGTGACCGATGGACTATTTTTCCTCACCCTATTGGAGAGTGTAACTTTGGTTTTCCACGGAGACTAAGTTTGGGAACTGAGTTTGAGAATTTCAGTTGGAGGGATACCTACCAGACACGAGTTAGGTCATCAGATTAGAGGATTAGACAGTTGAGCCGGATGATACCGGTGAGATATCCGGTAACCACTCTAGGACGTGGTAACATACGCTTGTGATCTAAATACCTGAAAAGATTTAAGATTTAGTGGTTTTATGAAAATCCGATAAGGCTACTTAAGATATTGGGGATAGTAAGAGACGTAACATTTCAAAGACTTATATAGCGATAGTTGTAACCTCGGGAGTAACGAGTTAGGACTTGACCTTGTTTGTGTGATATTGTTTGACTGCTTGTTTATTTCATGATTGAGTGTTTAGTCAGTGAATTGTTCTTTTGGTAACCTTGATGTGCGGGATACTTAGATGTGGAAACGACAAGACTTTTGTGTAGTGACCAAACACACCCTTTTGGTGCCTTAAAGGCCGATCAGGATTGTCTTACCCTAAGTTTCGGGACAAAACTTATTTTGAGGGGGATCTGATGTAACGACCGGATTTTTCGTTACGCTTTAATAGGGTTAGAGGGGTTTAGAAAACGAAATTAAAAATTAGTGAAACTAGGATAAACTAGTTTATTTATGGAAGACGTTTAATTAAGTACCTTGTGCTAAGTTTCGGGACGAAACTTATTTTAAGGGGGTACTGATGTAATATCCGGAATTTTTATTCCGTTTAATTCCGAATCAAATCGGACTTCGAGCCGTTGACGGTTTCCAATTCTATCTAGTACTTTTTTCTTCACAAATTTTATTATCTTATGTAGAATTTAATTCACATAAAATGATAAAATTTTATCAAGCTCAATTCTTATAATTATTTATTATTTTATGTAGAATTTAATTCACATAAAATGATAGATTTATATCAAACCCTAGTTATTATAATTCATTCGTATCGATGACTTTAGACGAGGCCCAGACAAGCCGTTGACAAGGCCCAGACAAGCAGTTGACGAGGCCCAGACAAGCAGTTGACGAGGCCAGGACAAGCAGTTGACGAGGCTCAGACAAGCAGTTGACGAGGCCCAGACAAGGAGTTGACAAGGCCCAGACAAGCAGTTGACAAGGCCAAGACAAGCCTTGACGAGGCCCAGACAAGGCCTGATCTCGAGTATGGCCGGCCAGCCCAAAAT
The DNA here is from genome assembly GCA_033239045.1 of Fagopyrum esculentum. Taxonomy (NCBI): domain Eukaryota; kingdom Viridiplantae; phylum Streptophyta; class Magnoliopsida; order Caryophyllales; family Polygonaceae; genus Fagopyrum; species Fagopyrum esculentum. The sequence goes on from BSUD01000232.1 coordinate 7,023, forward strand.
ACACCAGTTGTTACAGCCAGCCTATACTCTCTCCCTCTCTCACGGAAACCCTAATGACCTCTCTCTTCCTTCTCTGGCTATCACGTACCGGCGCTCTCCTCCCCTCTCTCGCACGTCCCTCTTCTTCGCTCCATAAACGCCGGCGCTGCTTCTTCCTTGCCGGACGAACTACCACCGCCAAGACTGACAACAACAGCCTCCCTTTCCCCGCACTCAGCCGCCACACCAGTAGCCTTGAAAATGCACTGCAGCCGTGTAGCAGGCCACCATGGATTCGCCCTCCTCCCTGTCTCTTTCTGCGGTTGGACAAGTGACTCTAGGAGCCATCCCTTCCCATCTAGACGGGCAGGTAACAACAGCAAACGACATGGACCTCGGAGTCTTCGTCTTCAACGCATTACCAAGAAGTCGGGTTGTGTATCGGCGTAGGATGGGCCGTAGGGACGCCTGGACGCAAGATAGGTGTGCCAAATCTGCAAGGGCGGAAGTACCCTGGCCACTGGGGCGCCTCCAGTCCGACGCTGCTGCACCCGACGCAAGTAGCCGCCTTAGTCTTCTTCTTTGCACTCGGGAGCTCGTCGAGTCTCTCTTGTCCGGTAAACGCCTCACCCCCTTCACTTTTGTACCCTTTCAATATATGTGCTGATTAGAATCCCGTTGGGATCTTGGAACAGTTCACAACAGCCCTAGAAGATGGCTTGCTGAGCTGAGGCGTTTTCCGAGTTTGTAGAGTTGACGAGCAGTCAACTTCGGGTCCAGATTTGAGTAAGTTATACTCCTCCTTTGCTGCTGAATTTTGGATATGTTGTATTCAATAGTACATAGTAGATTATACTAAAATTTGGGAAAAATCGGAGTTACGGTTTGAGAGTTATGATGTTCCAAAGTTGACGCCTCATGCAGTTTTTATAAATGTGCTGAGTGTTGGGAAAAACAGCAGGTGATGCTGTTTTGTGAGATAGTTTTTAATGCTGTTTTGTGAGATAGTTTTTAATAAGCTCTTGATCTCCGTTGGGCTTGAATTTTGGATATGATATAGTTGACATATTTTTGTAGAACATATTAAAATTTGAGAGGCACCCAGCGAGTAGTTTAGGAGTTATGATTTTTCAAAGTTAAGGCAGTGTGTTGCTTGTTAAGTGTTGTACCCAACTTTAGAAATTTTTGTAGAAGCGATGCTTTAACAGTTTTAAGAAATTCTTTCTCCTATGAGTAGATAGGATATCATAGATGACCTAGGGAATTATTTCGGAATTTTTATAAGATTATTCGAATTTTATATTTGAAGCTGTAGTTGGACTTTAGTGACTTTTCGAGAAATAGAAAATGGGTAGTTTTTCTAGTTGTTACCTAAAATCATCCTAGGGAGTAGAATATGGTTAGTTAGCCTCAAATTATAATTTAAGTACATGTTCCGAGTTTTTGGAAGTTCCGGGACTAAGGGTAAAATAGTCATTTTACCTTAAATAAACACTGTAATAACTTCTACACATAGAATCGTATATCTTAAGAGTTTTAGACTTATAAGTATCCAGGGAAATGTGTTGACCCACGTGCCTCCTCTGACAGGTAACTGAGTTCTGCACTTACGGATTTAGTGGTGGTTAAGAGAGAGTCGAGATTTGATTCTGGTAAGTCCACGGACTTACTTAGTTGGCTTCATGTATGAGTGTAAGGTGTATGAGTGGAGTTTGTTAATTATGATAAATAACAAAACCGGATTAGGCCGACTTTATTATTTACGTAATTGACCCAAGTGTATGATAACGGGTCGTGACATCATCTGCCTAGCTCTTGCGAGAGTCTAGGAGGTTCCCTGCGACCAGCCCAGTCCGGTAGACGGTCAGATGCATTAGTACCATTCCGCGTTGGTAAACGGGGACAGGGTCGAGGTTTTGGAATCCCTCGTGTCACAAAATAAGTATCATTAGTAATAACTTATCACCTAAATAAAGATAATAAAAGGATTGAGTGTTGCATGTTGATTGTGTATGTTGTGTGTTTGTGCTTTTACCTTTATACTTATGCATAGAATGTTAGCTAACGGTTTTATACCGCTTGTAGATGTCTTGCAGGTTAAAACAGTTGTAGAGAGATCCGGAGGAAATGGTCAACTGGGTCCACGTACTTATTTAGTTGGGGACGGGATGTCTTCTGTTCTTCTTATGTGTCATTTTGGTACCTTTGCTTTGTAAGGCTGATACATAGTCTTCATGTATATATTATTTAAAGTTTTCAAATGATTTAAATACTTTTGTGCCTTGTTGTAAGATCCAAGTTAAATTGTTGTCAAACTAAGGTCGGGACCCATTGTGAGGTCCTAACCAGTAGCTCCCCGAGTTCTCAGAATTTGGGGTGTTATAATATGGTATCAGAGCTTTGGGTTGGCAACAATGGCACTTGAAATCTTCTGTAAGACCAAATGTATAAAATAACTAGAACCCGAAAGGGGTCTAAAATTATCAAAACGTATTTCTGTTTTTAAACGCGCGCATAGTCGGGTTGTTGGGTTAGTAGTACGTCTGACCACCATCGCTCTCCGTGGATCTCTGCAACTTGGATCGATAGGAGTTAGTATATAGAGTTTTTATGACGTTTATTATTATATGTTATATACATGTGTATGCTTAGCTTGTTAGTATCCTAAAGGAATTTTATATCCTTTAGTTGTGATATCATGAAGCGATTATCGCCTCATGATAAATCGGTGGCAGACTTGAAGGGTTTTCAACACGAGATGAAGGACTCGGACCTTGGATCAAGTATTATACTCGGGTGGGCGTCCTAGTAACCCTTGTTAACCATCCAAAGAAATAATAGGCGAAGAAGTAAAGATGTGGAGATAATTTTGACCAGATATAAGTACAATCAAATGAGGAAGAATTCCCGAGTCAACTCAGATAGAAGAAATAGAAGGTCATATAGGGACTTGGTTGTATGAAGCCGAGAGATGAATTATAAGAACCATGCAAGAGACTACAAGAGTGCGGAGTAGAGATAATAATATTGGAACGAGACAAGTAGAATTGAGTACAACCAAGATTGTAAAATCAAGGACATTATAATCGAGGCGGATGCCCCACAGACCATTAGGGGCTCGAGAAACCAGAAGAGACAAAGTGTCAATCCGGGGGTGAGAATCTAAGGTTCACAGAATGAAGACCTACAATTGAGTGTAAAAGCAAAAAGGCAGACCCCACAAACGTGGGCAGGTTTTACCTCCTCGAAGATATATGAAGTTGAAAGAAGTCGCGACGCCAATATCCAAAGAATGGAGGCCTGTAGCAGGGTCAACGGAGTTTCATGAAGGCGGTATTACTACCAATACTAGTGAAGAAATGGGTACGTGAGAACGACCTTGGTGGACTCGAGAAGCGAAGCTAGCCCAAAGGTAGAGGAAGAATGGAAGATAGAACGAACTAAAGAAGTATAAAAGGATTGTGGTGAGCGACTGTTTACCTACTAGCTAAGAAAATTTTGACAGATCACAATTAACACGGAATGGAGACTTACAACTTAATGTAAGAGCAAAAGTTAGAATTCACAAGCCTGGAGACGTTTTGTCTTCTTCAAAGATAAAAATTCTAAGAGGGATCACAACGCTAATATCGAAAGGATCGATGCCCTGTAACATAGTCAACAGAGATTTGGAAGGAAATATTACAAACAACGCCGATTAAGGAACCTGTGCTTGTGAGAATCGGGTGGTGGACTCAAGAGTCCAAGGTAACCCCCAATTATAACAGAACATAGGTCATCAATACAGACGGTCCCTGTAAAGGGACTACAATTGGGAGGTAATTAAAAGTCATCGGAACTACAAGACGCTTACCATCTATCGTGGAGTGTTAGGGACGACTTTTGACGTCAGGCGAATGGCACAGTGAGACTTGGGAAAGAGAGTTGTCCCAAAGGAAGCAAAAGAGTGAAAGATAAAACGAACTAAAGAAGGATAAAAGGATTAATCTATTAGGTGATGTGCACCAAAAGTTTAATACCAGTAGAGGTATGAAATTGAGATAAGTCAATTATAGACTGACCGATGTCAACTAAGTACATGCAAGGGTTATTTGGTATTGACGAGCTATGTACAGTTAAGAAGAGATATCTATGATTGGGGATTATTGAGGTATTATACCGATGCTCTAGAGGATTTCTTCAAGTAGGCAACGTAAATCTTCATAGACAACTAAAGGTATAGAGAGAATCGTGTTAGAGGTTACTGCTTGGTTGATTAAAAATCAAACTCCGGTCGAGTCAGGGGGTTCGGATCCGTGTTAAGAGAATGAAGAAAGTAAACGGAAGAAGTTGTTCTCCAGTCATTTTTGTTGTATTTAGGGCAATTAAGGAAGGTACCTGGTGCTTCATCCGGTTAGGACTTAGGGTATAATTGGAAGAAAGAGCTTGAGGTTAAGCACTAGAACTCACAGAAAATGTCCTTATGTTAATGAGTGACAACAAAATTATCAGAGTAGCGCAGCGGAAACGTGGGGGGTCCTAACCCACAGAGTTAGAGTTTAAGATGATGATAATTGGTGAAATGCATTTCGCATGGAAGGAACGTGAGAAATGCTATGCGGAGTGACTGAAAATATTGTACGGGAACTTATGTGCATGTAGACGTAATAGAAGGAGACTGGTACCCAATTACGGATCCGAATGAAGAGTGGTGACTTTGATACATGTTGCCAGCAGGCAAGTAGTTTTGGAATTTTATACCTAACGGAGTACGTTAGGGTGAGTTTTCTTGATGGATTGAGAGAAGAATTTACGATGTAATAAAATTATTTTGCATGGTCTGCACTAGAAAGCTCAAAGTGAGTAACTACCATTCTGAGTCCAAGATGCATAAGAAAGAGAAGCGACATGAGTATACTTACAACCTAGTAACCGTTCTTAAAGAAAGCATAATCTCGGAGTAGATTTAAAGTGTAATGTTATGTCGGAACAAAGCCTAGTTGCGTTTTGAGTTAGAGGGCTATTACTAGTCCGATAAAAGGGGAGGATATAAGAGTGCAATGTTGATGGTGTACTAGCATTAATCGAGTAGTTATGATCAAATAACGGTGATAGGAGATCACTTTGTGTCTAATACCGTCATTCCGGACATATTCTATGTCACTTAAGATCTTGGAAAGTGCGTGAGAAGCCTAGGTTCGAGTTAACGATATATTAGAGATCTATAAATAATATAATAATGCCAAGTAAACAAAGAGGATGACCACTAGATTTGATTCTTAGTTGCCCCGAGTGTAGACCAGGAAAAGGGTAAAGGTGACGGTTCCTTACCTGAGGAAGAAGATGACTAAGTAATATTAAAAGACAAGACCAAGTGGGTCGGGATACGAGGAGCATGGAGCACGTGGTAAGTGTTGGTGGATGTTCAAGACCTGAGATCTGATTGTGTAGTCAGAACCTTTTTAGAAGGCCGGAAGCAAGTGGTCATAACGAAGGGAAGGAAGTTGAATAGATTATTTTCCATAGGGTCATCAAAGTATCTAGAAGTGATTTGTGTAAGGAAAACCATTGGAAGTTTTAAAGCGGTTTAAAAGTGACCGATGGACTATTTTTCCTCACCCTATTGGAGAGTGTAACTTTGGTTTTCCACGGAGACTAAGTTTGGGAACTGAGTTTGAGAATTTCAGTTGGAGGGATACCTACCAGACACGAGTTAGGTCATCAGATTAGAGGATTAGACAGTTGAGCCGGATGATACCGGTGAGATATCCGGTAACCACTCTAGGACGTGGTAACATACGCTTGTGATCTAAATACCTGAAAAGATTTAAGATTTAGTGGTTTTATGAAAATCCGATAAGGCTACTTAAGATATTGGGGATAGTAAGAGACGTAACATTTCAAAGACTTATGTAGCGATAGTTGTAACCTCGGGAGTAACGAGTTAGGACTTGACCTTGTTTGTGTGATATTGTTTGACTGCTTGTTTATTTCATGATTGAATGTTTAGTCAGTGAATTGTTCTTTTGGTAACCTTGATGTGCGGGATACTTAGATGTGGAAACGACAAGACTTTTGTGTAGTGACCAAACACACCCTTTTGGTGCCTTAAAGGCCGATCAGGATTGTCTTACCCTAAGTTTCGGGACAAAACTTATTTTGAGGGGGATCTGATGTAACGACCGGATTTTTCGTTACGCTTTAATAGGGTTAGAGGGGTTTAGAAAACGAAATTAAAAATTAGTGAAACTAGGATAAACTAGTTTATTTATGGAAGACGTTTAATTAAGTACCTTGTGCTAAGTTTCGGGACGAAACTTATTTTAAGGGGGTACTGATGTAATATCCGGAATTTTTATTCCGTTTAATTCCGAATCAAATCGGACTTCGAGCCGTTGACGGTTTCCAATTCTATCTAGTACTTTTTTCTTCACAAATTTTATTATCTTATGTAGAATTTAATTCACATAAAATGATAAAATTTTATCAAGCTCAATTCTTATAATTATTT
>BSUD01000235.1:2671-44138 GCA_033239045.1 Fagopyrum esculentum
CAAACTTTATTTAAATTTTTGAATATTTTTTTACAATTTAAATAAATAAATAAATAATTCGAATAAAAAAGATCAAACTTTATTTTTAAAAAATTCGAAATTTTTTTTTACAAATTATTTTTTTTTAGGGAAAAAAAATTACAAAAATTTGGGAAAATTTTTTTTTAGGGATTAGGTTACAAGATTAAAAAAAAAATATTCGAATTTAAAAAAAAAATTTACAAAAAATATTTTTTAAAAAAATTTGTACAAATGTTTTTTAAAAAATTATTATTTAAAATTTTAAAAATATTTTATTTTTTAATATTTTAAATATTATTAAATTGATTTTTTGAAAAAACAAAATTCACATCACACATTTAATGCATTTATTTGATGACATGTAACATTCCGGCTGTCACGTCATCGCCGGAGCTAGAGTTTTTGCCGGAAAAGTATGACGTATTATTATTGTTAAATACATTGATAGTTTGTATCGCTCCTAGTAATTTTCAAATTTCGTATTATTTTCGGTTCAATGTTGATAGTTGGTATTATTTTGAGTTATTTTTCCTAAATTAAATAAAGCAATTTTGATTTCCAACGCTTAAATAACATTCCGTAAAAAACTTCTTTTTATAATTATTATGTTCAATAACCCCTTGAAATGAGTTTGTCGACTGCATGCAATATTGAACCGAAGACAACAGCTAGTAAAGTGATACAATTACAAAGTTTCATCAACATTAACTACAGTCAAAACAGACGTCAGACTTTCACCGAACCTTTTTCGGGCCTATGAGCCCAAGAACCTCATCCCAAAGCCCACGACTCTCCACGTCTAGCCCAATAACAGTCGGGCTACATGCAGCCACAGTCCAATACCCGGCCCGAATCTCCTCCTGCAACTGCTCTTTCTCCCACCCACAATACCCATCAAAGAACCTGAAATCCTCAACTCCGACAACACTCCTTTTCACCATCTCCGCTGCGCACCCCACACTCTCCTTCGTCCCAAAATACATTCTCTTCATTACCTCCTCAAAGACCCCAGTCTGTCCCACATCGCCGCTATTCGGGTCAGAACATGGGCCCAATAAAAAAAGACCTTCTTCTAATGGCCCACCAAAGTACAAGGGTCGGTCCGAGAACGTGCCCGCCACGTCGAATAAAGAAGACCGGGTTTCCTTTATGGACATGAGCGACGGCCGGTTCAGTATAATCCCGGTCGGGCCCACCGGACCGGTCGACAGAATAAGTATTACCGTTCGTTCGAAGATGTGGACCCCATCGAGCTTCTCTGTCGCAATTAGTAGACAGCCTTTTTCTGGTTCGTGGAGAGGGTGGGCCCACTTGTTTCCGATCGCCGCGACGACCTCCGGATCCTGTGCGGCGGAGGGGCTAGTGACTTTCTCGGTGGCGACGAGGCGAGCGCGGAACGATCTCCAATCGCCGGAGACGCGCGGGGTTTCGTCTCCGGGAGAAGAGTGGCAACCTGCAGATGAAATCGAGAGATCGGAATAAACTAACAGCAAGTATCTCGGAATTAGAATTGAAAGAGATGATATAGACGATGATACTTACAGATCGGGGAAGAATGAAGACGGAGATTGGGGTGAAGAAATCGGGGTTTGTAGATGGGGATGGATTTGATGGGAGGGAGGAAGGGGGGGCTAGAGCTGAGAAAACAAGCTTCCATTTCTCTTTGTTAGTATGTTTGATTGATTGGAGTCTGATAGTCCGATCGGTAGGTAGTTGTGCTGTTCTTCCTTTTTATGGTTGTGGATTATGTGAAGCAGGAATGGAGAAGATGGGGATAAGAAAGGAAGGGGAAAAAGCGAAGAAATCTGCAAGCGAAATGGGGAGAATTTGGGGTGTTGGGTGGAGAAACGTGATCCACAAGCTCTAACTACGTCGTCGAAGCTTATTTTGTATGACGTGGCACTGGATAATGCTCTTTTAGTCTTTTTCCCTTTTTCCATGTGACGGTTGTTTTAGGAAATTTTGGTTGGATTGCTATTGGTTGGGGTATTTCGAATTTTTTCCACCAATTTTTAAAAATTCGGTTAGTACCATTGAGGTTTTAAAATTTTCGACATGTGTTCAAGACGTTAAATTCGTGGACCATGATTATCTATGGAATTTGGTATGCTAGAAATATTCGGATTTCCCAACCACATCAGAGAGAGGTTTTTGACGTAGTGGAGGAGCAGTTGCGCAATTTGGATGATTTTCGGAACGCTTCGGCGAGGAGACATATCGCTGGAAGAGTGACAGTGGATGCAAGCACCCGGTGGAAGCCTCCATTACCTGACTTCATAAAGATAAATTGTGATGGTGCGAGCTCGGATGCAGGATGTGGAGTGGGTATTATTGCAAGGGATAATCTGGGAGGAATATGTTTCATCGGCGCAAAATCCATCCAAGACGGTTCTTCTCCGGAGTTGGCAGAGGCGGAGACTATTTATTGGGCTCTTCAGTGTGCTATTGAAATGGAACTGTCTCATATTGTGATTGAATCTGACTGTCTAGTGCTAATCGATGTTTTACAACGAAAGGCTGCACCTCGAGGGGTCTTAGGAGCGCTTGTCAGAAGAATATTACACTTAGCAACCTTGGTGGAGATACTTCAATGGAGATTCACGAGAAGATCGGGCAACACTGCTGCCCATCTATTAGCACAATTAAAGCCTATCTCTGTAGTTTTTGACTACTGTTTACTTTCTATTCCGCTTGGACTGGAACAAGTTGTATTGGATGATGTTTCATGAGGTTGAATGCATGTTGTTTCTCAAAAAAAAAAAAAGACGTTAAATTCGGTTTAATGATGGTTAACGTCCATCAGTTTTTCCAAAAGAAAATAAAATGTTTTTGCCTAGACTCAAGCCAGACTCTGGACGTACTTTATAAAAATATTAGGTCTAATCATCCGGGCCGGGCTAAGCCTTATTACCGGACTTGAAACGGTTGCCGTTTCTGCATGTCCGGGCCTACGGGTAACCGTTTTTTTTCTTAAATAATATTTTTAATATGTTTTTTTTAAAAATTATATTTAAGATATTTTATGTAAAATATATATAATTATACTAAATATTTTATATTTATACTTAATATTTATAATATTTACAATATAATATGTCTTTTTAGCCGGGTTGGCGGGCCGGGCTTTTTTGGTCTGGTTAGACCTAGGGTGGTGCCCGGATCCGGCCCGGCGGGTTTAACGGGTCAGGCTCTTAAGCCCGGTCAGGCTTATGACTCTGTTCATACCCGTCCGCTTTTCTAGGCCGGACGGGTTGTCTGGATCTGAACAAGTTTATTTGTGCCCTTCACATACTTCTCTCACGACTCTCAAGTCGACGAGTATTCGAGTCAGTGTGATGAAATATTCACATAATTTTTATATGAAAATTAGATAGGTGGTTATATCGATGAAATATAATTAGAACATGGTTTAACTTATAAAACGTCCTTCCTTGACATGAACGGACATGAAAAATGTTAACTGAACATGAGTTGTGGCTAAGCATGTCCACGGGTCGAGGGTCCGGGAAGGGTGACCCGGACCCGTGTAAAAGGCCAACTCGTCGGGTTGGTGACCCGCCGGGTCACGGGTCAGACCCGGCGGGTCGGCGGGTTGGCCCTTTTATTTTAAAAATCGATTTAAAAAAAAAAAAGATGACCCGGCGGGTCGACCCGCCAACGGCTATTTTAGCCGTTGAGTTTTTTTTTTTATTTTTTTTTTTTCAAAATTAATGACCCGCCGGGTCACGGGTAAGGATCACCTCGACCCTTACCCGTACCCGTAACCCGCCGGGTCACGGGTAACCCGTGACCCGTGGACATGCTTAGTTGTGGCTACACTTCCATATGGAGATTATAAAGTGTGGTACATGTGCCTTTTTCATTACAAATTACACTCATATGGCTCCTTCGAGCACTACATGGCCCGTTTGGTTGCGAATGACAACTCCAACAAGTTGGTATCGATTGTGATGACACATTTAACCCTATTGCCAAACCAAAAATCATTCACATAGTTCTTTATCTCGTCGTCTCTTGCTCTTGACATATTCATTAGTTTGACGTCAATAATGTTTTCCTTATGACACATCTAACTTATCTACTATTATACGTGGATGACATTACTCTTACAACCTCTTTTGAGACCCTTTGTTGCTCCATCATCCGACAATTAAGCACTGAGTTTGTGATGACTGATCAATCTCAAACCCCTTAATTACTTCCTTAGAGCCTCTACGTACCACTTGGCATTCTAGTGATTTTGTTTTCATCACAAGTGAAGCACATTAAGGATGCCTCCTTCAAGAAGGTGAAGGTGTTGTGGTGTTTAGTACATATAATTTCAAATTGGATTGCATACACCTTCTTCATCTAGTAAATGTGTTATTTTACTAAAAATGAGAGGTAAGGTATTCAGCATTTGATGTATAAGACAAGAGACATTTGATGTATAAGACAAGAGAAAATAGATAAGGAACGGGGATAAGAATCCGAAAGAATGTAATGTAATTTGCTTGAAGAAGACAACCCTTCACATGAAATTAGAAGGGATAAAGGAGACATAAATATATTTAATCGGTTTTAAGAATTTACAACCTCGTTGTTGTAAAGTTTACGGGCATTACAACGTTAAATAAAGATAAACAAAAATTGTGGTCACCCTTTGTTCCTCCCTACGCTCTATTAGGATTTCTTGTCCTCGTGGCAATTTCTTGGTTCCAACTGACATTTGTTACCGTTTTTCAGTTGTTTGAACGACATTTCTTGGCCAACCGTTGATTATTATGACCCGATCTCCCACCATTTACAGTCCTTGTCCCTCACCGAGAAGGAATGTTCAGTCATTCAAGCGGTCCCTCTAGATCCCGCTACTCTAGATCATCGTTCCTTATGTCTTGCAGGGAAAGTATCAAACGGTATAATTCTACTATGAAGGCATCTTTTCTATCAGCCTGGTCCCACGTGTTTAGGCTTAGCAGTTTATGAAGTCACCACCAATGTCTTCATCTTCTAGTTATTTGACGAAGCAACCCTTACCCATGTTCTTACTGATGGCCCATGGTGCTTTGACGATGTCATCCTTCTATAGCAAAAGGTCACAAATATGTCAAAGGTTGTTGGATCTCCAGCTTCACCATGCTAATTTATGGGTGATAGCCCATAATCTACCACTGTAGTCTTGCACCCTTCATACCGCAACCACTATATCCAATGCCATTGACACACTTATTCGTCTTGATGGTGTTGATTTTCTCCATATACAAGGCGTGCTGCGTTTCCTAATTGAGAATGATATCCGGGCATCCCTCACGCATTGCATCTCTCTTTCTATTGCTAGGGAAATTATAAGGGTTGTGTTGCAATATGAGCGAAGTTCTTGCTTTTGCTATGGATTTGGTATATTTGGCAACTCATTCAAAGCATAGCCAACTATATCAAAACACACACAAGCTCCTTTACGTTATGGCTTCTGGTTGCGTGCCCTACCCCAACGGAGTCTTAAGGTTTGCTCTGATACCCTAGCCCAATAAAGGATATGGTACTCTAATTTTGTGAAGAAGCATGCACTATCTCCTCAAGTACCATTAACTGCCACTACTCATATTTACTTGGAGGGGAAATCTAGTTCTATAACTTCACATCGCTCTTTAAAGAAAAAAGCCCAACTTAAGAGTGTTAAGGCTTCTCTTAACTCTCTTGTCAAGCATGAAGTTGTTGTCTTTCTCTCAGTTGATGACTCTATAGACTCTTCCGGTGGTGATAAACGACTTAAGGACTTTGTACCATCTCTTGTACCCTAAGTAGCGAACATGGTTGAGGACCATGTTTGCGAAGAACAATGAAATTCTTTGCTTGGAATTGTATTGGTATGGGCAATGACCCTATATATAGTTCGTGCTCTCCGGAATTGGTCCTAGAGGTATTTCCCAGATGTGGTGTTTCTAATGGAAACATAAATTCAGAAATCTGCTCAAGAGGTTGCTATGCCCAAATGTGGCTTTGTGAAGGGTTTTTGTATTAGATCAATTGGCCTCTCAAGGGGTATTGGTTTGTGGTGGTGGCATGTGACAGTGGACATTATCTCTTATTCCCCAAATCATATCCATGCTAAGGTACGTCAACCAGCTACTACGGATTTCGATCTTGTGTGTATTTATGGTTGTCCGGAGCAACACATTAAACACAAGACTTGGAATATTTTGTCAACTAGCTATCATCGTTGCCAAGGGTCCACTCTATTCATGTATAATTTTAACGAGATACTTCACTCTACTGAGAAGGACAGTGGTCTGTCTTGCTCGTAGGCTCTTATACATCACTTTCGTTCAGTCATCGATGCATGTTGCCTAAGGGACTTGGCTTTCAATTTGGGCCTCGATTTACTTGACAGTGAGGCCGCTAAGAACGCACATTGGTCCGTGAACGTCTAGATAGGCTCCGCATCTTCTTCTTGGTTGGCCACTCACCCTAACCATCAGATTATTCATTTCAAGCGATATCTCTCAAACCACTGTGTGATATTTCTACAAATCTCAATCCCACCTTCGTCGCAATGCAAATATTGCCAGATGAGCTTTCACTTTGAGCCTCTAATTTCCCCTCAGAATGTCACTTTATCATTGAGCATCATGAAGATCATCTTGAGGTTGGCCACTAGATATGATCTAGGCATGTTCTTTAGCGTTGTAATCTTAGACTCAACGCAAACTTCGGGGATGAAAGGACCGTTTGAAGATCATAAGTACTAAATTAGGGGATTTGCAATCACGCCACTCCTTTGTCCTTGTCCTAGAAAGAGTCCGCCTTATCTCCTTGGAGTTTGATGCCCTTCATGTCAAGGAGGAACGGTTTTGGCACATATGATCACGTACTGCTGAGTTGCAAGCGGGTGGCTAACACATTGCTTGTTTTCATCATAAAACATCCAACCGTAGAACACAAAATATAATTTATGAGTTGGCTGACGAGAATGGTAATGTTCTTTGCTCTTAAAATGAACTCACGATGGCAATCATGGATTTCTTCTTTGATTTGTTTACAATCTCTCTTCCTTCATTTGATCACATTACCACGGTTCCGTCAACTATGAAGCAGACAATAACTATTGATCGAGATGAATGATGCACTCCTTTGACCAACAGTCAAAGGGATCCATCACGTCATCTTTTGAATGATGTCTCATAAAGCGTCAGACATAGATGGGTTACACACTCTTTTTACTAGTAACTTTGACATATTATCAGTGTTGACGTAAAATTCTCAAGATTCAACAACCTTCTAAGTTGACTGATTACATGCCTATTAGTACATTCCTCTATAAAATCATCTCCAAGGTTCTTGTGAATCGCCTAAAGCCTTTTCTAGGATCTATAATCACCTTCCAAGAGTGCTTTCATTGTAGGAAGGTCCATCTTTGACAATGTTCTTATTGCTATGGAACTGTTTCACCATATGAAGGTGAAAACATCGGGGACTTTGAAACTGAATACAAGCAAGGCTTTTGACTGAATGGAGGGGTCCTTTCTAAAGGCTTTGTTACTGCCAGTGGGCTTTGCACAAAGACCGGCTGACAAGCTTGAGAGTTGTGTTCGAGGTGAATCCTACTCTTTCAAGATCAATGGTTAGGTGGAAGGGCATGTCCTACCTACTAGGCGACTTCGACAAGGTGACCCACTTTCTCCTATCCTTTTCATCTTGGGGTTGGAGGTTGATAACATGAACTATATTCTACTTTAGACTTGCATTTAGATAGATTTTTTCCTTTATTTTTCATGCATGGACATGAATTCATGACACTTATGCTTACATTTGCATATTATGCTAGAATAGATGTCTACACGGATTATAATTGCGTTTTCAGGTAATTTGGCGAATTATAGAGCAGAATGATACATATGATGGAGCATAAAAAGAAGCTAGGAACACACACTAAGGATCAAGCAAGGAGCTAAGGAATCCACGTGCATAAGAGAAACCTCAGCCCCGACTCAGTGAAGGCGCAGATGCGGCTTAGTGAAGGCGCGGGTGCAGATTCAACGTTCTTTTTCGGCCCAAGATTGCAGTTTATTTTATTTCGATCCAAGATTGTTGTTTATCTTATTTAAGCCCAAGAAGCGCATTATCTTTAAGGGACTCGTGCTACTCCAAACCATAGACTCTTTCTTTCGTATATATCACTCATGTCGGCACCATCAAAAAGGACCCCCAACGACGAGGACGTCGACGGATAGATAGGATAGGACTTGACACGTTCTACCACGTCTAGATATACGCCCCATAGAAGACAACAACAACAACACTTGTGAGAGAGATTTGAGAGAATTCTTGGAGAGGAAGACTTAGTTCTAGATTTCATTGCTTTTGGATTAAAGATTGGATCTTTGTTATTGAATTGTTGTTTGCGATTATAGGGTGATCGGTTGATCTTTGTGGTTTAGATGATAATAGACTGAGCATTTAAGTTAGATTGGGCCATGAAGAGTTGGTTTAACCTTCGAGTAGACGAATATCGGCCTCTTCTTGATAATTTCGGCAGAGATTTTCCTTAAAACAACCCGAGGTTTCTTATGTTGATCCGTTTTTGTTATATCTTTATGCTTAGGTTATAGATTGCCCAAATCCTAGTCTTTGTTGAACCTTTCTTACCCTTAGTTCCCTCTAAGGCTTATATTTAAGCTTGAGAAAGACTTACTTGGTGATTCCATTTCCTGGTTACCAAAGATGACGAGTTCTAGATAATAAAAGATTCAAAACCCTTTATTAGGTTTGAGTGCACCTTCTTCTTGCCTAAGTGAGTTTTACCTGAGACTTACCCGGTAAAGGTTAGTTCTTGACCCTTAGGCTGAGTTGTTGATTTGAGTATATGTTCCTTTCCTTAGAACCTTGCGACTTACCCAGTGATAGGAACTTTGATTTGGGATAGTGGCTTGAGAGACCTCCCCCGTTATCATTTCCACCTTGAATCGAAAACCACAACTGAATACTTTGATATCTAGAATCTACATTGCCCGATTATCATATTATTTATCTTTATTATTTTTCTCTGTTTTATTATTCTATTCTATCATTGATTTATCACCTATTGATTTCACCATAGTCCTTGAGATCGACCTTGAATATTTGCTTTTACTGTAATTTGATCCGTACATCGCGGATTCGCTAAATTGTACCCACTTTCAACCACGTCGAGCGGCCAATGCCGTGCACAATTGGTTGCACATTTCACTAGTTCTGTTAATCCTATTTGTATATGGACTACGAACTTCTCGCCACTTATTAAAATTGTGGATGTTAAATACATTAAATGAAAATTTTCATTAAGTTAAAATGAATATCTAGTATATAAAAATACGAATAACACTTTGTACATAAATATTTAGCATGATATTTCATAAATTATTATATAAAATATATGAAATTCAAATGTTAGTATGGTAATGATTTATAATATCGCCTCCTCTTCTACAGAAGAGAATATTTAAAACAAAATCAAAGTTAAATTATTCTTTTATTTATTTTATTTAGTGACCCCCAACATAGAGTTATAGAAAAGGGAGGGAAATTTTCCTTTTCTTATAAAAAAAAGAAAAGGGAGGGAAAAGTCAAATATGAAGAAGTGGTTATTGTTCTTCCACTGTCCCCTACTCTTAAACATACTACCAAACTCAGCAATTTTGTTTAATTATGAGATTTGGCGAATCAAATCGTCAAATCTTACAAAAATGGCAACTACCCTAATTCAAAATAATTAACATAAGGGTTTACAAGCATCTGTACGGAACCAATTGCAGAATATATTTCAAAAAGCAAGACAAAAGCTTATCCTCCAACAGTCCAACCACAGATGACAGATCAAATGGGGATTAGACGCTTCATTTCCTCATCCTCTCTTCTTCTTCTTCTCCTCCTCTTCTTCATCGCATTCGTCGCATCCGCCGCTAGAACGTCGCCAGATCTCGTCTCCGACGGCGTCCACAGGCATAATTACGATGCGTCTACCTCGTATTTACGGCTTAATCCGTTTGCCTCCGGCTTCTCTTCTTCAGATACCTGCGAGCAAACTTATGGATTTATGCCCTGCACTTCCACCTGGCCGGGAAATTTGTTCTTGATTCTTGTATATGGATACTTGATGTACACTGCTGCAACTTATTTGTCCAATGGAAGCGAGCTTCTCTTGGAGATTTTGGGCCCTGGGATCGTCGGTGGACTGTTTCTCCCGATTCTCGGAGCTCTCCCTGATGCTTTGCTCATTCTCGGTCTCATTTCTCTCCTTTTTCTTAATCTTGTTTTTAGTTTTGTTTGATTTCTACTGTTTCTCAAATTATTCCTTCTATTTTATTCATGTGTTAGTTGGGTACAGTAGGCCTTGGATTTCTTTCAGTTTTTTTTGTCGTTGTGTGATTTTCTTTCGATTTCACCAGCAGAATTGCGGTTGGCTAGTTTGTGAACTGCTACATTGAAAATATCTTGGCTGATTTTGTCTTGTATGAAGATGATGTAAATTGGACTGTTTAACTAGTAAGACAAACAAATCAAGCACTTTTACTGGTAGATGAAGAAGATGAATCAGAAGCAGATGTTTAGCTCCTCACGGGTTCCCTAGAAACTGTTTCACATATGATGTTAGCTGATTAACAATGGATGTAATGAATGGAACGCCTAAGTAGAATCAATCTATAGTATCATTTAAGTTTTACTAATATCTATGCAGGCAACTTGCTGATTTATCCTTGAAACTTTCCTCATTTTAATGTGTTTAAAATAGGTCTTTTCATATGCTTAATTTTATGCTGCTTCATAGGAGGCTGTTGAGAGACTAACATTCCATATTCTTATAAGTCAGTCATTTTTTGTCCACCTGATTAGTTCTAATTCTTATCTCCGTTATTCTGCAGTATCTGGATTGTCTGGCACCACAGACACGGCTCAAAGTCAAGTTTCAGTCGGTATGGGATTGCTAGCTGGGTCCACTGTTATGCTTCTCACGGTTATCTGGGGATCATGTGTTATTGTAGGCAAGTGTGATCTTCAAGATGCAGCTGCAATTGATGGAGTTGATACAAAAGGCTTTAATTTGACTGGTAGGTCTTTTATCACTTAGCATGCTTCCAAGATGACTTGTGCAGTTTCTCTCTCTCTTTCAAATTGGAACTGACTATTTCCTATAGCATGTATTTGTATATTTTTGTTAAGTTACTTAAAGGTCTGATTGGTTATTTGCGCTCTTTTCACCATGACACCATCATATATGTTCCATCCACTCTTTTTTATAGATAACCATATGGTCTATTTGATGTTTTTATTTTCTGCAGGAGCGGGAGTTTCAACCGATTTATGGACTAGCTATGCGGCAATGATTATGGTTGTGTCTGTGATCCCATTCCTAGTTGTTCAAATACCTCAAGCATTTGTCTCAACTTCAGGAAGACGCTTGGCAGTCCTTATTGCACTTATACTTGCTTTGGCGCTGCTACTTAGTTATTGTCTTTACCAGGTTATAAGCTTTCTTTATTCATGTCGTTTTTTTCTTGTAGACTTAGTTCTAGATACACGTTGATGGACTAACCACTGATGGATTTGTATTCTTGATGACTCTTCTACAACTAATAGTTAACCTGGTTCATATCCTTCCTGCATTCAATAACCTTAAATCAACATATATCCGCATATGTACCTAGTTAATCATCCAAAATTTAGTTTCCTATAGTCTTTCATTTGTTTTTATTCGAGTTAGGATCCTCTTTCAGCTAGCTTGGCTGCTTGAAGATATTTTTGTTCGCTGGATTAACATTTGCTCCACCTGAATTATGAATGGACAAACATTTATTTCATTCGCTCTCTTAATAGCTTCTCCCTTTATGATCATGTACTAATGGTTGATGATATCATGATCATAAGCAATTAAGCTAAAAACTTGAGATCATACCGTACAAAATGGTGACTCTATCTGTGCTCTAAAGACATTGTGAGTGATCTATTTTGTTAATTTCATTTTATGTATTAAAAACACATTTTTTTTTTGCATTCTGTGGATCCAAAACTTAAATTTTGTAATTCTTTATGAGGGTAATCTTCCAGATGCTTCCTTCATTTTTTTTTATTGACGATGAGTAATTTATCAGCATAGTAACCATCTTGCTCTCTAGCCGTAGCCGGGGGAGTTAGTCGTTAATATTGATTTTCTGGCCTTTGGCTCAATTATTGAAACCAGATATTCCAGCCCTGGATCCAAGAAAGACGTCTACAATATGTGAAGCACAAAAGGCTAATTACAGGTTTCCTTGGACGTTTGAGAATGCGTGCACTAGGAAGGTTGACTCATGAAGATGGAAGCCTTAATCATCACGTCGTAGAGAGGTCCTAGCCACTTATCTTGGGTATAGCTTGTATGTATTGTAAAATTGGCCTATTATCTTGCTTTTCATACCATGAAATTCTTTCGCTGCAGATTATTCAACGCGATTGATGTGGACCAAGATAACTTTTTAGTAAAAGCAGAGTTGAGGGCTTTTATAATAGGATCCCAGTTGGATGATATGAAGGCGAATGAAGAAGATCTTGTTGAGAAAGTAATGAAAGATTTTGATATAGAGCAGGCAGATTCTAAAATTAGTTTGGATGAGTTCAAGGCTGGAATTTTAAAATGGTTTGATGAATTGAAAGACGATATGCCTGCATCTGGTGAAGCAAACGCAGGGACAATGAAGTTTTTTGCTGACGTTCATCAGGTAAGTTGTGTTACTGAGAAAAATACATGAAGAGGGCTTTGGTTCTTTTTTTTAAAAAAAATTAACAATGTATTGCAGGAATCAACCAGACAGCATGCCTTACTGGGGGGTGTACACGAAAATGCGGAAGAGGAAGGTGATATTGATATTGAAAATCCAAAGAAAACCACCATCAAAGCAATCTTGATGCTGTTAGTGGGAACTATAATTGCAGCTGCATTTGCTGATCCCCTGGTGGACGCGGTTGATAACTTCTCTGATGCCACCAGTATTCCTTCATTCTTCATCTCGTTCATTTTCCTACCTCTGGCCACAAACTCCAGTGAATCTGTATCCGCCATCATCTTTGCCAGTAGGAAGAAGATAAAAACGGCATCACTAACATTCTCTGAGGTATGTATTTCCTGCAGATTATTCACTCATTGATGAAACTACACTTTGCTCTTAAATGCATGCTTAAAACATGTGTCTTGACTTTTTCTGACTGCTCTTGCTGTGATCAGTTGTATGGAGGTGCAACAATGAACAATGTCCTTTGCCTGTCAGTGTTTCTGGCGCTTGTATACATTAGGGGACTGACATGGGACTTCTCATCTGAAGTTCTCGTCATTCTCATTGTTTGTGTCGTCGTCGGTCTCCTAGGGAGCTTCCGCACAGCGTTTCCTCTCTGGACATCTCTTGTGGCATTCGCCCTCTATCCGTTTTCTCTGGTACTAGTTTACGTTCTTGACTACTTATGTGGATGGTCATAGATCCATGGAGACATTTAAATCGAGCATAGGCGCGGACAGTTAACAGTTGCTGGCTACTGATTTCAGTTTCCTATCTGACATAGGGGCACGATTCGTTTTAGCTATCCCTTATCTATTTGCTTTTGAGCCCTTGTTTTTATTTTTATCGAAGTAAGAACTATCAAGTAAGAACTGGCAACAGTTTTGTTGTTCGGTGTATTCTATCTGTAACCAAGATTTATTGTTGAAATAAGAGAAAGTTGTCGTTTTTTCTCCACGATATTTTTCACTTGTCTACTTGCTTCAGCTTCAGCATGATCATCGATGTAAAAAAAATAGTATTCGTTTATGGGTTTTCTTAATTTGAACGAATTGATTGCATTTTGCATGACACCACAAGGTAGATTCATTTTGCTTATTTGAATGAGAGTAACATAAATTTATATATACACATACTAGAAAAAGGAATATTAAAAAAACTTAAAACTAATATCGAATTTGTGATGTTTTTCAGTTTGGAGTTTGTAAAAACTCTATCGCCTTTTTAAATCAAATACAACTGGATCTAGATCGATCCAGTGTTTCAAAACCAAATGAACACAAAGAGTTTGGTGACGCAGTTCGAGTTAACCTCTACTCTGCGGGATCTCAGGAGGGGAGAGCCAGCCCAATCCACTAGGTAGAGTTACAGTGAAGAACGGTTACAGAAGGAGCATTCAAAAATACAAGAAAAACCATACAAGATCAAGAGCAGAATAACAAGAACAAAGATAGGCGAGAGGTCTGTAAACCACCAAAGGTAAGAATCTGTGCTTTGAGGCAAAGCAAGATCTAGACAACAGAGAACGACTCAAGATAATCACTTGGACGAAGCACTCGGCTCGGATCTCTCTCTCGCTCGTGTCTCTCTCTTTCTCTCTTTCTCTCTTTCAGATCTAGGGTTCTCTCAGTAAGGTGTTTCGGCTGCCTTAGGGTTTCATCGACAGAGAAGGAAGCTTAAGTACTCAGTGCCACGAGGTGTTTCATCAGCAACGCTGCGTTTAACCATGCAACGCTTCAAGCCGCTCCACAACCTGGTGAGATGGACTGGGGCGCTTACCATTGGACCTCGATCAACTAGGCCCAACTGGCCCTGCATTCAGCCCATCTTCTATCAGAACACAAGCACCCTGTCCAGCCCATCAACAAACCCAACCGGCCTAACACTTACTCTCAAACCCATAAACCGGAAGCTAACACGAACCGGGTTTAACTAATTCCTAACAAATGCCCTCCTAAACCAGGTTCTACAGCTGCATACTGCCAGTAGTGGATTAGGGGTACTCCTGTCCTTCATAGATCCAATGTTGCTGCCCTTTTCAGCCATCCTCAATATGCAAAGTGTCTCTGCAATATGAGAACTTGTCAGCTGGGACAATCTTGGTTCCAAAATCAGCTGGATTTACATCTCCTTTGATTTTCTGTATCACCAGTTGCTTGTGCTTAATCTTCTTCCTTATGTAGTGGTACCTGATATCAATATGTTTTGTTCTTTCATGATACATGGGATCTTTACATAAGTACAAAGCACTTTGACTATCAGTATATACAACAGGAACATAGGTCTTGTTTTCTATTTCTTCTAATAAGCCTTTAAGCCATGTAGCTTCTTTAGCTGCTTCAGTAGCTGCCATGTACTCAGCCTCGGTTGAGGACAGGGCTACAACAGACTGTTGTTGTGACTTCCAGGAAATGCAATTCCCAGCCCAGGTGAAGTAAATGGCTGTAGTAGACTTCCTGTTATCCTTGTTACTAGCATAATCAGAATCTACAAATCCAATCAGGTTAGTACGAGAGATATGTTCTTTATATACAAGACACTTATCCTTAGTTCCACACATATATCTGAGCAAATATTTCATAGCATCCCAGTGAGGTATACCAGGATTAGACATATATCTACTCAATACAGATATTCCAAAAGCAAGATCAGGTCTAGTGCACAACATGGCATACATTACAGAACCAACAACAACATCATATGGTATATTAGACATTTTATTTTTGCCTTCATCAGAGGTAGGGCAATCCTTTTTAGACAACTCAAGGTGCCCTCCTAAGGGTACATTTACAGGTTTACAATTAAGCATATTAAATCTCTGCAGAACTTTATGCACATAATCAGTCTGAGATAACAACATGGATTTCTTAGGTCTATCCCTAGATATGGAGATTCCTAATATTTTCTTAGCATGACCTAAATCTTTCATGTCAAAATGATTTTTCAGATCATGTTTTATGCTGGCTATAAGAACTTTAGAAGGAGATATTAAAAGTATGTCATCAACATAAAGTAACACATACAGTGGATCATGCTTCTTAACATTCTTAAAATACAAACATGTATCATAATCACTTCTGACAAAGCCTAATTTAGACATACAAGAATCAAACTTTAAATTCCATTGTCTAGGAGATTGTTTCAATCCATAGATAGATTTTTTAAGCAAGCAGCATGCATTGGTGTTTGTAGAATCAATGAAGCCCTTAGGCTGTGACATGTAAATTGTTTCATTTAAATCACCATGCAGAAAAGCAGTCTTAACATCCATTTGTTCCAATTCCCAGTCAGAAACAGCAGTCATTGCAAGCATAAGTCTCAGAGTTTTATACTTAACTACTGGGGCAAAAATGTCATTATAGTCTATTCCTTCTCTCTGTGTAAACCCTTTAGCTACCAATCTAGCTTTATATTTGTCAGGTTCATTAGGAGATAGACCTTCTTTTATTTTATAAATCCACCTACACTGAACTAACTTAGAATCTTTAGGTTTATTAACTAAGGTCCAAGTGTTATTAGCATGCATAGAGTCAATTTCGTCTTTCATAGCAGCTATCCAGTGTTTTGAATCCTTACAATTAACAGCTTGTTCTTAAGTTTCAGGAGTGTAGGGATTTTTCACAATTGAAGCAGTAATAAGAGCATATTCAGCAATATTAGCATATTTCTTATTTGGGATGATAGTCCTAGGAGCCCTGTCCCTAGTAAGCTGATACTGACCATGAAAGTCAAAACGACTTGAGTTATTGCTACCTTGTCTTGTACCAGGGGAACTCAGGTCGTTGAGACTTTCATGGCCTGTTCCAGCACTGGGGGACAAGGTAGGATCCCTAAGGTTTTCAGAAATATTAGGCTCATTTACCCCCCTTAATTGTTGACTATGTGAATTATTACTATGTTCAGGTTGTGGAGGGAAGCTACTACTTTCATTAGTAGTAGTATCATCATTAGGTAGATCACTACCTTCAGAATAGTCACCAATGTCGAATTCAATTTCAGCATTGTTGTGACTTGCACTAGGCATGTAAAAAGAGGTTCCAACATTGGAATTCTCTTCAGACTCACCAGCAGTGCCACTAGACTCACTGGAATGTTTATTTTTAAAGTGAAAATCAGTTTCATTAAAGGTAACATTCCTAGACACAACTACCTTATACCCTCCAGGTTGAATAAGAAGTAGTTTGTAACCTTTTACACCCTCTGGATATCCTAACATAATACCCTTTTTAGCTCTTGGTTGCAGCTTGCCTTCACTCACATGAGTGTAGGCCGTGCATCCAAAGGGCCTAAGGTATTTGAGATTAGGTTTCCTATTAGTCCACAGTTCATACGGAGTTTTGAATCCTATAGCTGAGGAAGGGGATCTATTGATGAGATAAGAAGCTGTAGTGACAGCTTCTCCCCATAGGGAAGGTTTGAGACCAGCACTAACTAGCATACATCTTGCCTTTTCAAGCAAGGTCCTATTCTTTCTTTCAGCAGTTCCATTCTGCTGAGGTGTTCCAGGGATGGTTAAATGTCTTTTAATGCCTTGT
Source organism: Fagopyrum esculentum (assembly GCA_033239045.1). Classification (NCBI taxonomy): domain Eukaryota; kingdom Viridiplantae; phylum Streptophyta; class Magnoliopsida; order Caryophyllales; family Polygonaceae; genus Fagopyrum; species Fagopyrum esculentum. The sequence continues at coordinate 19,989 of BSUD01000235.1, forward strand.
TCTTTACAAAATTCATCAAATAATTTGTTACAGAATTCAAGCCCATTATCAGTTTTTAGACATTTAATTTTCTTATTAGTTTTTGTTTCAACAAGGTTTTTCCAATTCTTAAAAATTTCAAAGGCTTCATCTTTAGTTTTAAGAAGATAGACCCAAACTTTCCTAGAGAAGTGATCTATAAAAGAGATAAAGTATCTTCTTCCACCTATGGTGTCAACCTGTGCAGGTCCCCAAAGATCAGAATGGATGTACTCTAGAGGTTGTTTGGCTACATAACTAGAGGTTGTGAAACTATGTTTAGTTTTCTTTCCTAAAATACAGGTTTCACATATATCTAGGTTAGCAGGTTTATTATCTATTAGACCTTGTTGGTACAAACTAAGCATTCCCTTATTTCCCATGTGTCCCAGTCTACTGTGTAGGAGAGTAGTTTGGGCTAGAGTCATTAGATTGGTTGTTTTAGACAGATTAATTTCAGGTGAGGTAATAACATGATATAGGCCTCCTTTATTAATGCTTCTAATTAGTACAACATTATTTCTAATCACATCTCTAACACCATTTTTGGTGACAATGGTACAGTTCAAATTATCAAAGACAGATTCTGATAATAAGTTTCTCCTAAGTTTGGGAACCCATCTAACATTTTGTAATACTCTAGTAACACCATCATGCATACATAAAGGTACATTTCCAATCCCTTTTATAGCTAAACTAGTGTTATCACCTAGCATAACTTCTCCAGCATTATACAGATCGATGCTACTAAAAACAGATTTATTAGAAGTAGCATGCATAGTACATCCAGAGTCAAGGATCCAATCATTTATGGTACTAGAAGAGGTAGCACACATCAGAATTTCATGATGATACAAACATGCATTAAGAGGCATATTATACTCAGAGTAATCATGTTTAGAAGAGCAAACAAGCAGTTCATTAGGATAATCAGATACACATAAAGATGCAGAATGAGTAGATTTATCTTTGCTAGATTCATCTTTCTTTTTCTTCCTACATTCTTCCTGGTAGTGTCCTAGTTTACTGCAGTAGAAGCATTTTTTATTCTTTTTATCAGAATCGTTTGAGTAAGTGTTTTTATTCTTTTCTGGTTCATATTTCTGCTTATATTTTGATTTGTTTCTTTTATTTCCTTTCATCATAAGGGCCTCAGATTTGTCATCAGTTTTATGACTAGTTTTAAAGACTTTCATACTTTCATTTTTCTGTATTATTTGTTCCAGTATTTTGTCCTTAGATATTTCATCCTGACTAAACTGGATAACATCTTTAAAATTGTCAAACTGACTAGGCAGGGCATTCAATAAAAGTATAGCAGAATGGTCATCAGAGATCTTATCATTACATCTTTCTAGGTCTTGAGTTAATTTCAGAAAAATATCTAAATTATCATGCAAAGACAAGTTGATATTCATTCCAAAATTGAACAATCTACATAACAGAGAGATACGACTAGGTAAAGATTTTTTCAGATATAGATCTTCCAATTTTTTCCAGAGTAAAGAAGGGTCAGTGAGACTTACAACCTGACGAGCCACGTCGTCAACTAATCGTATAAAAATCTCAGAGTGAGCTTGCTCCTCAAGCTCTTGTTTTCTATCTGGAGAAGTATCCGGAGGGAACTTTCCTTGAACAGTGGTCCAGCACTTCTCCTTGATTAGGATTGCTTTCAGCTTCAGTTGCCATATGGCAAAGTCCGAGGTGCCATCAAAGGGCTTGATCCTCACTGTGTTTTCCGACATAGTTCCGTGTCTAAGGAGACACGATCCCAGATGTCGTACTTAGAGTATATGTAGAAGGCAGTCTTTAGAATTAAAAACCTGCCGTTCTTTGTTTAAGAAATCCAAGATCCTCAAAACACTGTAAGTTTTGGGTCTTTTGATTTTCTTATATCTAGGGTTCCTTAAGCAACAATGCTTGAAGGAATGATCCTCTTTCCTGGAGTTTTTAAAACAAGCCAAAAGTTTTCACAATCGGTTTTGAATAGAAAAATGAGAAGAGAACGATAGATTTGAGCGGAAGCAATTTTAAAAATCAGAAGTTCCAGAGAACGAAAAACTCGAAGAGTAAAAGAAAGGTTGATTTAAGAAAACCAAATTTTTCTATTTTAAGAAATGAGAAAACGAAGCTCTGATACCAATTTGTAAAAACTCTATCGCCTTTTTAAATCAAATACAACTGGATCTAGATCGATCCAGTGTTTCAAAACCAAATGAACACAAAGAGTTTGGTGACGCAGTTCGAGTTAACCTCTACTCTGCGGGATCTCAGGAGGGGAGAGCCAGCCCAATCCACTAGGTAGAGTTACAGTGAAGAACGGTTACAGAAGGAGCATTCAAAAACACAAGAAAAACCATACAAGATCAAGAGCAGAATAACAAGAACAAAGATAGGCGAGAGGTCTGTAAACCACCAAAGGTAAGAATCTGTGCTTTGAGGCAAAGCAAGATCTAGACAACAGAGAACGACTCAAGATAATCACTTGGACGAAGCACTCGGCTCGGATCTCTCTCTCGCTCGTGTCTCTCTCTTTCTCTCTTTCTCTCTTTCAGATCTAGGGTTCTCTCAGTAAGGTGTTTCGGCTGCCTTAGGGTTTCATCGACAGAGAAGGAAGCTTAAGTACTCAGTGCCACGAGGTGTTTCATCAGCAACGCTGCGTTTAACCATGCAACGCTTCAAGCCGCTCCACAACCTGGTGAGATGGACTGGGGCGCTTACCATTGGACCTCGATCAACTAGGCCCAACTGGCCCTGCATTCAGCCCATCTTCTATCAGAACACAAGCACCCTGTCCAGCCCATCAACAAACCCAACCGGCCTAACACTTACTCTCAAACCCATAAACCGGAAGCTAACACGAACCGGGTTTAACTAATTCCTAACAGAGTTTTTTTACATGAAGAATAGACATTGATAATGGGTGCAATTTTGGAGCAAGTGAAATACATGAAGACTATGAAGTTGACTGGGATGGAAGTAGACAGAACATATATATCGAGTGGTTGATATAGGATTGGTGTAAGGTGAGAAATGAGAATATATCCTTCCAGGCTGTAAAATATCTACAATATGACTGAACTGGGCACATATATGTCATATTACCAGGCTCGTATCCGAAGAGGAAAACATTGATAATGGGAATCATAACATATCTCCTTCTCCTCTTTGCTCTCCTGTGCGTGGCTGCAGCATCCAGAACGACGTCGTTTGATGACCATTTACAGCTGAACTCAGTTCCGGTTTCTTCAGAGAGCTGCGAGGCGACGTACGGGTTCATACCCTGCTCTACAACCTGGACAGGAAATCTGTTCTTGATTTTGATGTATGGGTATTTCATGTACACAGCTGCAACTTACTTGTACAATGGCTGTGAGCTTCTTCTCGAGATTGTCGGTCCTGGAATTGTTGGTGGCCTCTTGATTCCTGTTCTTGGGGCTCTACCTGATTCCTTGCTCATTCTCGGTATGCTTTCTCTCTCCTGTGTTCTATGTCAATCATTATTCAAATCATTAATTATGTCACCCAATCTTGGTCTCAGTGGGGAGAGGGTTTTCCAGATTTCTTTTACAATTATTTCTGTTTTCACTTTTCATTAAAGATATGTTTTTTTTTATCTATTTTCTTTTGTTTTTGGTAGAAATTTGTGTTTTTTAGGACTACTATTCATATTGTCAATTGGTCATAAGATGGAAGCTGAAAGGCTCATCCGCAGGTTCATCTGACCCTCCGTGATATCCTCGCATATAAAAAAATAAAAATAAATAAATTAAAATGGTATCAGAGTAAGTCCGATCATTATCATGTGTTTGGTTGTGATTAACAAAAATATATTATTGTTTGGCTAAGCTGGCCTTAATACTTTACGTCAACTGCTCCAGAACCGGGCTACTCCTATTAGTTATAGTATGGAACCCGAAGTCTTGTGTTTTTCAATGATGCGTTTTTTCTGGGCTCTACCCCTTAATAATTCATATTTGGTGTGCAGTATCTGGGTTGTTTGGTAGCGCTGAATCTGCTCAAAGTCAAGTATCAGTTGGAATGGGGTTACTGGCTGGTTCTACTGTCATGATCCTCACTCTAATCTGGGGATCATGTATTATAGTAGGCAAGTGTGATCTTCAAGGCTCGCGTGCTGTTGATGGATCTGATACTAAGGGATTTAGTCTAAATGGTATGCCTGCATCACAAATTTATATATATAAATGCTTGCATTCTGTCTGATTCTATGTTCCATATCTGCAGGTTCTGGGATTTCGACTGATATTTGGACTAGCTATGCTGCAATTATTATGGCTGTTTCTGTCATCTCATTTTTAGTTGTCCAAATACCTCAAGCACTCGACTCCACTTCAGGAAGACGCATAGCCGTCCTTATTGCACTTATACTCTCTTTCGCGCTCCTTGTTAGTTATTGTCTTTATCAGGTCTTCCAGCCTTGGATTCAAGAAAGACATTTATCATATGTAAAACACAAAAGGCTTATTTCAGGCTTCCTAGGACGGTTAAGGGTCCGTACACTAGGAAGGCTGACAAACGAAGACGGAACACTCAATCATCATGCTATAGAGAAGCTATTTTCGGCTATTGATGTGGATGATGACAAACATCTAGTGAAATCAGAGTTAAGAGCTTTTCTCATAGGAACACAGCTGGATGAGATGGTGTTGGATGAAGATGATCTTGTTGATAAAGTAATGGAAGAGTTTGATGTAGAGCAAGCAGATTCTAAAATCACTTTACAAGAATTCAAGGCCGGAATTTCAAAATGGCTTGATGATTTGAGAGGAGAAAGACCAAGATTTGGCGACGCTAACTCAGACATGATGAAGTTCTTGGTTGATGTTCATCAGGACTCAGTTAGGCAACACGCATTATTAGGAGGCGAAGGAGATGTTAACAATGAGGAAGGTGAGGAGGATTCAAAGAAACCCACCATAAGAGCAATCTTGATGCTGCTTATAGGAACTGTAATTGCAGTCATATTTGCTGATCCTTTGGTGGATGCTGTTGATAATTTCTCAGACGCTACTTCCATTCCGGCTTTCTTCATCTCATTCATTGTCTTGCCTCTGGCCACGAATTCCAGCATTGCCATGTCTGCTATCATCTTTTCCAGCAGGAAGAAGATCAAAACCGCTTCTCTAACATTCTCTGAGGTGTGTACGTCCACCAACCTTATATATTAGACTCGTTATTATAAACTTATGTGTGTTATGTTTGCTGTCATGTTTAGTTGTATGGAGCTGTGACGATGAACAATGTACTTTGCCTGCCGGTGTTTCTTGCACTCGTCTACTTCAGGGAGTTGACATGGGACTTTACATCCGAAGTTCTCATCATCCTCATCGTATGTGTCATCATTGGGCTTCTGGGATGCCTCCGGACAACGTTCCCTTTGTGGACATCTCTCGTAGCATTCGCTCTCTACCCGTTATCTCTGGTGCTAGTTTTCGTTCTTGATTACATATGTGGATGGTCATAGATCCATGCAGGGCGACCGAGGGATCTTGATTTCAGTTTCCGATTTGAGTCATCGGCTTTATCTTTGGTTTTTCATGTTTTCATGTACCATAACCAGTTTTCTTCTACTCTTTGTCATTTGAGGAGACTTGAGGACTGCAAATTAGTACACAAGATGAGATAAGACAACATTATCGCATATCAATTATATAATTCTTGAGTTCATGCTCCTTTAATACGTTAAAATTCTTTATGCACAGACCATTATCGGCCTAACGGTACCAAATACACCCAATATGAATACAAAATTTTAAAAATGAAATGAGAAAGTAAAAATGATGGGCGGTCAATTTAAGACTCATGTCTACAAATCAATTCATCTTTAACAATCTTCTCCCTACAAATCAACATCTTTTATCCATCAAGTTCTACACCTTTATCCATCAAGATTCCCGTGCTCTGCAATCTCGTCTTCAGGTTTGATGCAGTCATTTGCTTGCGGTTTCGTGCGTTTATCGAGAAGGAGGCGTGATTTGTGATCGACTCCTGATGGCTCTGTTGCAGTCCAAATCTGAGGTGTCCACATTTGTTCCCCAGGTTCCCCCTGTGTACTTCCTTCGATGATGAACTTCTATTCTCGGTTGCCTCGTGCCGGTTGGATTATCCTGCTTTCCACTTGAAGACTTTTTTTGATTTCGGGTTCATTTTGATGTATTTTTGTGTAGTTCTTTTTTCCTTTTTTGTGTCATGACGGTTAGACCGTCTACCGATTTTTTCGGCCTTTCGATCCACTAGACGGCGTGCCGCCTAGTTGTTTCGAACCGCATTCCATTTTCAAAAAAAAAATTATAAATAATTACATACACGGATAGAATAGTGACATATGAAGAGAAAACAATTCCTAAACGCACCGTTGCACTCTTTTAAATAGGAGAAAAACATGCAAACGCAGCTTTCAGTACTCTAGTCTCTTTCCGTTACTTGTTGGCGTCGTTGGTATTCAAGATGAAGAATGAAAATCGGAATTTCCTTGAGAAAAAAGAGTAATTAAATATTATTTTTACAGAGAGAGAAATAACAAACTAATAAATCGGAGAAGACGACTTATCAGCTGTTGCGCAGACCAGCTCTCAAATTATCTGGAGAAGTAAGAAGGAAGCCTGGACTTCAAGGCAGCACATGTTGCTTTTCCCGCCCAAACCGTTACCATCCATCTCAGTACCACCCTCATTCTCTCCACTTTACCCTCATCAAACCATATCAACAAGGTTTCCACCCAAAACCCTAGCCAAGTCTTTTTCATGGCGTCCGAAAACTTTTCTTGGAGTTGCTTCATGTTGCAACTCGGCGAATTCTTCCCCTTCTGTCGACGAGTTCTATGTGGAATTGGACCGACTATTGGGCCTTTTGCCTCAAGAAATGCGTGATAGGATTACAAATCACCCACAGCTACGGGAATTGATTGAGGTGGTCTTGGATCTAGGTCGCAAACCGCTCGCACGTTTTCCTTCGGGCGACCTAGAATTGTCTGATACCGCGATTACGTTTGAGGATATTCGGTTTGCTACTTCCCAGGTAAGGGTATTACATCCGTGTTGTGCTGGATTAATTTGCTGTCTTAAGCTTAATAATTGCTTAAAGAGTGTATTGATTGACATGACTTGCTGATAAGATAGTGTAGAACACCTGGTATGGTGGGGATTATAAGAAGGGAATTCTATGGATTTTGAATTGGCAGCTGGTGTCAGTATTATCGATGAATATGATTGAAAATATATTGCGGTTTATGATAGAGCCTTTGATGAAATTTCACTCTCCTTCAAAAGTTATCTTCAGTCCCCCGTTTTGCACATTTTGCAATTAATATGTTATATTTGAAGGCCGGTTTATGCTTCCTGATGAACGGTCTTCACTGTTACAACAGGTTGGTGATTTTGCAACTGACAATCGGGCAGGCATCAGCCGCACCCTGCATCGCATTAGTGCCATCAGAAACAGGAAGGGTGAGATTATTGGTTTAACCTGTCGAGTGGGTCGTGCTATAACGGGGAGTGCAGATTTACTGCGGGACTTAGTTAAAGATGGAGCTTCCTTGTTGCTCATTGGGCCACCTGGAGTTGGTAAAACAACTATTATCAGGTTATGGTATTCTATTATCTGAAATGCTTTCCTTTTTTCTTCTTTCATCTTCCTTTGTGTTCAGTAATGACTTATTTACCTTGGTTCTTCTTGAAACTCCGATTGCTAATGTTGAGGAAATAGCTTGTGTTGATTCTATGACATACCTTCTAATCATAGACTATCAACTCAACTATCATATAAAATGTGTGTGCTTTGATTCATATAATTGAATTCTCTTTTGCTTATTTGTGAAAATTTCATTTTTATTACTCCATATCCCTTCAAGGATTCAGTGTTTTTCCGTTGCTGCAAGTAATGCTTACAATTGATGATCTGAGGATGAACATTTAAATTATTTGTGCAGGGAAATAGCTCGCATGCTTGCTGATGATTATAGTAAACGGGTAATGATTGTTGACACCTCAAACGAAATCGGTGGGGATGGTGACATACCTCATGCAGGAATAGGTAGTGCGAGAAGGATGCAAGTTCCTGTATCAGATATGCAACATAAGGTATCAGCTGTGGATACACATGTGATTGGGAAAACAAGTTTATAGTTGAATAAATATTTTATGAAATAAATCAGGTGACTTGAAACTAAAAAGTAGGTTCATGAAATATTTTGGTGATAATTTGATGCCAAGGGTTTCTGATGATGTATCTTTTGCTGTGGTTAGTAGCACCAAATATCTGCCTCCGACACCAGAAGGAAACTTTAGTTCAGGAACCTTATTCTGTTTTATCACCGTCGACTTTAATTGAGCATTTGCAATAAACACCTACTGCTTTCATTTGGTGCTCTTCAGGTGTTGATAGAAGCAGTTGAAAATCATATGCCACATGTGATTGTAATTGATGAGATTGGCACAAAACTCGAAGCAGTGGCTGCAAGTACAATTTCGCAGCGTGGGATACAGCTGGTTGCCACTGCCCATGGAATAACAATTGAAAACTTGGTCATGAATCCTTCATTAGAGATGCTTGTTGGAGGAATCCAGGTTAAGAAAATGATCTTTCTTATAAATCATTTTTTCACATAGATCAACAGATGTCAGATTCTCCCAAAATCAGTTCCTCTTACCCACTATACTACCTTCCTCCCTCGATAGATAGATAAGTTATGTTAATGCAGACTTTGTTTTTGGAGCTATTGAGGATCTGACTTCATCTCTGCTCTTCAACTGCTCCGGCCAACATTAGAGGTTGACATGTCGTTTTGACTGGCTAGCTCTCTCTCGTATTGGTCATGCCTTTCATCAAGTTTATTTGAGGCATTTGACCAATTAAATTTCCCTTTGTGGCCACATATGATGGCTAAGTGGTTTGTTATTTCTCTTTGATTAAAGGACTGGAGCTTTATCATCTGGTTTTATGCTTTCTAAGAAGCCAGATATTGTGGTATAATTTTTCTTCTTTTACTGAATCACAGAGTGTGACACTGGGGGATGAAGAGGCAAACAGAAGAGGTGGGCCAAAATCCGTGCTTGAGAGGAAAGGACCTGCGACATTTCAATGTGGTGTTGAGCTAATTTCAAAAACAATGTTGCGTGTCCATCGAAGCTTAGAAGCAACAGTTGATGCGATACTAGCTGGTACAGTCTAAGTGTACTTGAAATTATTAGGGCCTGTTTAGCTTGAACTCCAGAAACAGAAACAGAATGGAAACGAATCTAATCCACTAATATTCATTCATAAAATTAATCTATAAGGTGCATGTTTTTTCATTTTCAATGAAAAATGTGTTTCCTTTCCCCATTTTGATTCCCTATAGGTATCAAAATTAATCAAATTATACTCCAACTACTTTAAACCACAAGGAATGATTCCAAAACTTTTCATGAACAAGAGTGTATATACGGACTAGATTTGTTTGCATTTCCGGAGATGCAGCCAAACAAGGGTTAGACTACTCAATAAATGCACTTATTTCACTGTTAATTGCTTTGTTACTTGTTAATTAAGGTCAATATCCAAGTTATGAGGTACGCAGGATGAATTATCAAGGTGGTATAAGGGAGGTAGAAGGCGAATCACTCTCCCACTTGTCTAAAGATATGATATATGAAGCTGCATGTGAAGGCTATTCAATGGACACCAACATTGATTACAGAGATGACTTTTCAAAGTTTAAAAGAAAGGAAACAAGTGAAAGAGGCAGATCCCTTCGGCTGTTTATCTATGGGGTAAGGTGTCGTCTATTTCCTTACCAGTTTTCAAGGTTGAGAACATATGCAAATTTATTGTTTTCCTTTTGAACTGTCCAACAAAAAACATGTATATGTGGATATGGTTGAGGCATTAAACCTTAAAGTTTTTATTAGACCTTGAACTTATAAAGCTTGCTTGTCGTAAACTGAGAAAACTTGTCCACAAACGATGATCCATGGCACTATCTAGAAACCAAACATTTAGAAGTTAGGTTGAGGTCTTTTTTTGTTATAGAGCTTAATTAATTCCTTGGCATACTTCAGATCTTGGAGGCAACTGTAATACAAGGAATAAAGAAACTGCAACTGGAAGATGCAGTTGAATTGACTGATAATGTTAAGGAAGCAGATGCCCTGCTTGCATTGCATTCCAAGATAAAGAAGAATCCTAGGGTTCAAGCAGCTGCTAGATCTCATGATGTACCAGTTTATCTGACAAAGGTAATTGTAACTCTTTGTTTTCAGCTCACTGTGTGCTGGCTTGCTGTGTCTGGTGTAGAAAACTAAAAAAATTGGATACAATTGATCGCAGGCCGGCTCCTTAATTCAGGTGATGAAAGCCATTAGCTCTTTAATGAGTGAACGTGAAGACAATTTGAAAGTTTTTGAGGTAGATGATGGATCTAATGAAGCAGAAAAGGCTGACGCTCTTGAGGTGTGTCAGTGATGTTCTAAATAACCATTTCTTATTCGTGTATAACTATAGTTATAAAAAATAAAAAAAATAAAAAGAACCGCTGTATGCACATAGTTTAAAGCAATTATACACACTTGCAGGAGGCAAGATTAGCAATAGAGCAAATTGCAATTCCTAAAGGAGAGCCTGTAGAGCTACTTCCACGAGCAGCCCACATCATATCCCTCCAAATGGAGCTCGTTAAGAAGTACGAGCTAGAATCAGAGATAATTGGTAGCAACCAAGAAACAAAACGCCTTCTCATCTTACCTTTAAATGCAAAGGCTTCCAGAAGGAATGACTTATCTGGTGATAATGGGGTGGAGGAGTTTGCAGGTCAAAATGGCAACACAAATGGCTCAGCATACAGCATTAAAAGATTACCTTTGTTGTCTGACTAGTGAATAATAGATGGCAGACTGGCAGTTCCGTGCTTCAAAATTTAGGGCTCTTTTCCCTGATCTGGCTGAGATTTCAAGTCACCTAGTGCTAAGACAATGCTTTGTATCTGGTGAAGAAGTGGTGGACTTCCTTTACAACATACAAATTATCACGACAACCAATAGGGGAATCCAGAGTTGCTGCTTCCAAGCTGTAAAATACAGGTATCAGAGATTTTATTAATACATTTCTATGGTTAGCCTTCATTATATGCATTATACAAAAATTAAAATCTACTCAAATGTATTCATGTACAAAAGGTTTGATTAAATAATATGACAATCTCGTAAACGGTGGAGCGTAGTTAATTACTCTGTTAATGTCTGTTTGATGAATTTTGAATATAGTGAGATGAACTTTCCTTTTGTTGGTTAACCACACGTATGAGTTTAATCTAATTGCTATTATTAGATTATTGTAATATATGTCATTTATATTAAAATAAATGTCGTCAGACTATATACGAGAGGTCTGCACCAACGCACATGCCTTATAAATCATAAAAGTCAATCGGTACCTCTGTGGGATATACATCTAATCAATTTGCTTTCAACTCTTCCTTGAAACATAGACTTGTTAGGATAGAAGATGTAATATATTACTATATTTTAACATGAATTGTAGGTCACTGTGGATGGAAAAGTCTGGTTTAGGCAAGTATTAGCAAATGGAAACGAATTTAGTCCTTATGTATATCCTTATTCATAAAATTTTATGTAAATCATTTCTTGTGTTTTCATGGAAGATGTACTTGCTTCTCAGCCTTCCCCACATTTTGTTTTCCTATAGGGTATCAAAAGTAATCAAATTCTACTCCAATTACTTCAAACCGCAAGGAATGATTTCAAAAACTTTCATGAACAAGAGTATACGTAAGGACTAGATTCGTTTCCATTCCGGAGTTAAAAAGTGGAGACCCAAAAACTCACCCGGAGCCCAATTTGTACGGGTATGGTATGGGATAAGGCATGAGGTCCGAAATCCGAGCTCAGCCCAAATCAAATACAGAGAAAAAAAATTGGTTTTGTCCAATCCGAGTTGGAGTTTACCAAATCTTGATGAGTTTGAGTCCTACTATGAGGCTGAGCTTGAAGATATATGATTTGTAATCATCTCATCCATTTATGGATTTTGTAGGGATGACAGCACAACTCTATTTTGTCAGCAAACTAGGTCATACAGTATTTTGCTTCTCATGACATCACCAGATTCGTCTCCTTGGGAATCATTAGAGTATGTATTTTCATTAGCTTTTTGTCTCTTTTATGTGAAATTATGGATGATCCCATACTCACCTACTCGTTCATCTAGAGACCCTAACTGATCTTCATTATTATGTCAGGCTTCACATACCTATCTTTTCTTGGTCAAAATCAATGAAATTACATAATCACTAATCATCTTTATCTTTTCATGTGGTGTACATACAAGAATTTGGGTGTCTTTGTGGATCCTACTTCCTAGCCTAGTAGTGCGAATCCTCTTATTATCAATTGATTTCGGGATGAAATTTATTGGATATATGTGTGCGAGTTTTAGATGCGTGAAAGTGGAATTTCAAGAAATGAGTTTTCTTATACATTTAGATTAGGATTGTATATTTTGATGCGTGAACCGCTATTTTAGAGAAGAGATCGAGAGCTTTAATTGATTCACTAGGTATAGATCTCGATCGACTTGAGATGCTTGGATGCTTGGATGCTAATTTCAAGAAATGAATTTTTTTTGTAAAATTGATTATTTTTACAAAAAAATTTATTTAATAAAATGATTATTAAAATCTTTATTAATGATAATACAAATTTATTAAATAAAATATTGTTATATCTCATACTGTAACCAATAAGATTTAAGTGTTCGTTCGGATTTATTTTGTAAAATTTAGAAACCAAACAAAATTTATTGAAATCTCTAAATGTGGTTAGGTGATATGGTATTTTTTTTAAATTATTTTTATAACCGTAAGATATTGAAAATGATGACATGGAATTATTTTGGTTGAATTGACATAAAGAGATGGAAAATATTTTAATTTTGACTTAAAATATTTATTGAATAATGACATAATAGTAATTAAAATATGGCAAAATTGTAAATATTTGACAAAAAAAATCCTATGTGGCATGGTTAAGGTGTTGACATGTGGTTGAAAAGGGTTCTATTTTAATAGTATATATAATCTACATGTAAAATTCAATTGCTACCACCCTTTATATACTATTACTATTGAATATTATATATTAATCACATAAAAATGTCACATGTGTCTATAGTATACAACTTACATGCAATCATTTACAGTTGAATTACAAGTTACCAAATGAGCTCTCATTCAAAGAGCTCTCATTCAAAGGCACGTTGAATTGTGCAATTCAATTTCATTTGACCCTATAATTCAGTAGCCTCATTCAATCGAATGAATCAGAAGACAATTAAAATGTCTCTAATTATGACTGCTAAATTTTGGTTTGAGTTTTCAGAAAACCGTTTTTTATATTGATTGTGAATATAATTATTTTATAAATAGTATTTTTTTTTTATTAATATTTATTAGAAGATAACGCTTTATAATTTTTTCTTTCACAAATATATACTCTCGTATTTTATCTAATATAATGTTATATTATATCTCCTCTATTAAACAAACTAGTATTTCAACCGGAAGATGATGGAAACATCTAGAACTCGAGGGAACAATGTAATGAAGAGTTAAGTTCGATCCAAATAAGGCTACACAAAGTAAGTTAACGAGTGTGAGTGCGCAACAAATACCCGCTTATATACTCGGAGTGTCGGGAACGCGGAGTTTTTCCCAACAACTGGTATCAGAGCCGAGGTTGCGGTGGTGGTGTTCGGGTAAACTTTGTTGCTTGAAGAATCTCGTATTGGCGCGATGGCGGCCGAGGCGATGAGGGCGTTCGAGATTCCACTCTTTGATGGAAAGATCAACCTCACTTTGTGGCAGAGTACGATTCAAGACTTCTTGGTGCAGCAAGGTCTTGACCAAGCTTTGGAGGAGGAGAAGCCTGGATCGATGAGCGAGGAGAAGTGGAGAAGCATCCAGAGGAAGGCGGTAAGTACAATTCGGTTGGCGTTGGCTCCCGAGATTAAGTATGGTGTGTTGAAGGAGACCACACCGAAGGCGTTGTGGGAGAAGCTCGAGAGCATCTACGCGTCGAAGTCGTTGACCAACCGTTTGTGCTTGAAGATGGAGCTTTACTCGCTCAAGACGGAGGAAGGAGGTAATTTTCATTACCACATTAACTCGTTTAATCAACTAGTATGTCAATTGTTGAATGTTGATGACAAGATTGGAGAGGAGGAGCAAGCGTTGTTGTTGTTAGCATCATTGCCGAAGTCCTACAAGTCCTTGGTGCAGACGTTACTTGTAGGAAGGAAGTCTCTCACTCTAGATGAGGTGACCGCTGCTTTGCGGGAGAGTGAGAGAATGATGAAGAATGATGCTACCGACAAAGGTGAAGATCGCATACTAGTTGCGGGGGAGCGAGAACGAGGGAGGAGTCAATGGAGGAGGCATGATGACCAGAGGCAGAGATCAGGCTCACGACGAGATTTGAGTGAGGTCGAGTGCTTCTACTGCAGAGAGAAGGGTCACGTGCAAGCCCGGTGTCCTCAGATGAGGGAGGACTTAAAGAAGTTGAGAGAGTTGTCGCCGGGAAAGAAGAGAGAGGACTCCCGTACAAATGTGGTCAGTGAAGTTGGTGAAGTTGATTACGGGGATATTTACTTGGCGACGGATGAGGAGACCGCCAAGTCAAAGTGGGTGATGGATAGTGCTGCCTCAATGCATGTATGTAGAGACCAAGCATTATTTGACACCTTGAAGATTGGTGGAGAGTTTGGTCACTTCAACTCGGTGAGTGGTGAGAAGTTGAAGGTAGAAGGTACCGGAAGCGTGAGGATGAGGCTTCACAACGGTACATGCCATACTCTGCACAATGTGAGGTACGTGCCATCGGCGAACGTGAATGTCATCTCGTTGGGAGCGATGACGATGGAGGGGTATAGGTTCGTCGGCACAAGAAGATGGTGCAAGGTGTTTAGGGGGAGACGCTTGGTGATGCGAGGCCGGAAGGATGAGAAGAATATTTGCTTCTTAGATGGAAGAGCGGTGCGAAAAGGATGTAGTGGCACTGGAACTAAGAAGCAGACGAAGGTGAGATTTTCGGATGTTGTGGAGATATTTGGAAATATGAATTAAGGGAGGAATTGTTAGGCTAATTCATATTTTCAAATATAAACATTGTGATAATGGGTAACTCTGGAAGGTGGAAGAACATTCCGGAAGAAGACGGAATATTTCGGAAGGTTGAGGAACATTCCGGAATATGGTGGATCCTTCTGGAATAAGGCGGAATACTCCGGATGGTGACGGAACCTTCCGGAAGGAGGCGGAGCTACCGGAAGATGATGGAAACATCTAGAACTCGAGGGAACAATGTAATGAAGAGTTAAGTTCGATCCAAATAAGGCTACACAAAGTAAGTTAACGAGTGTGAGTGCGCAACAAATACCCGCTTATATACTCGGAGTGTCGGGAACGCGGAGTTTTTCCCAACACAACCCAATGGGTGTAACCTTGTAAGATCCGTTAATATTAATAACATATTTTATCATATAAAATATATAAGTGATAGTTGACTTCTAACAAAACGCAATGACTATCTAATGTCATTGGATTATATATCTCTATGTATCGTCCTATCACATAATTAGTAACTAGTGTATTACCCGCACTTTGTGCGGGTTGAGTTTTATAAATATTTAATACCTGAAAAATTATGTGTATATTTCTGTAAAATAAAATTCCGAAGAATGAAATTATAACCATTATTATGATTTTTAATTCTTTGTATTTATCTCTTCTAATTAATTATATTTTTAATTTGATTTGTTAAGATATGCTTGTTGATAAGAAAATCCGTAAAAGTTTAAAAACTATTTTTATAAAAATAGTTATTTAAATAATTTTTTAAAAAAAATTAATTTCCAATTTATATTAACTTTTAGAAATTACTTTTTAAAATAATTTTTTAGGCTTCGAGAAATATGGCGTTGACACGTGACAATAGGCTTCTCCTTTAATAGATATAAGATTGCACCTTAGGGTAAAAGACACAATTCATTCATTATGCGTGAAGCCTCCTTGTACAATGAACACGATAGAAGTTCAACAATTTATACCTTACACGGTAGTTGGACAGTACATAATTGCCTTCATATGAAGACCAAACTTGAACCGAAACAACTACTTCAAGCAAAACACCCATTTGAAGCAAGTAATACGGGATTCATCAAACCTGAAACCTACTCGGATGAGTATGGACATGCCCTTAGGGTCGAGTCCGATAGGGAAATACGGGCAAATATTTTTTGAAGCCCTTGAACTCTCACGAGTATAATAAAATGAAATTTATCTTTCGAATCTAAATTTCATTTTTTGATTTTTATTCTTTGTACCCTTCAAGTGGGAAACTTTTCATCTTGATATCAACAAGTTTTTAATTTTCCTCTTGATACCCTTCTGGTTTCACTTGTTTTCCTTGTACCCTTTCTTAATATATTTTAAAAAAAATTTAATTATAAAACTACAAAATCTAAAAAAATAAAGTAAAAATTAACTATGACCACATTAAACATTAATTTTATAAAATACTAAGTAAGGTATAGAAGTTTTTTTTTAATTTTTTAAAATTTAAAATCTAAAAAGCAAATTTAAAGCTATTTTTTTTACTTTTGAATAAAAAATATATTTTTTTATTGTTGAATTAAAATAAAATTTTAAAAATTAACTTAATTAATATTTACTATACTTTCATTTTAAATAATAATACATAATTAGGTTTAAATATAATCTTTTAAACTTTTAAATTTTAAAGCATAAAAAATACTTCTATACCATTACTTAGTATTTTATAAAATTAATAGGTTTAAAATTTAATATGGTAATAACAAGGTCGATGTATCTCACCGGACAAATTTCATAATAAGGTCGTTATATCTGACGAGATACAATAACCTTATTATTATAGTTGAAATTTTAGTTTTCGAGTCTAACATATAAGTTCATAAATATTTATTTCTAAATCTAAATCAGTGGACAATAAATGGAGTAGCTCCACAAGTGTCGAGACTAGATATGCTCATTGTCAATAGAGTCGTCCCAAGCTCCAAATTGCGATATCATGAGTCCCGCTTCATTCACACATGATGTAAATTTAAGGGAAATTCGGATGGTAGCCTCGTAATTTGGGGTATTTCGGAGTTTGCCCAAATTCATTTAATTTTTTCAAAATTCCATTAAAAACATAAAAAAAAATTAACTAAAATTAAAAAATAAATTAAAATAGAAAGAATAATTTATTCATTTTAAAACTAAAGTAAAACAGTAACTTATTTTTTAAAAAAATATTTTATATTAATTTAAAAATAAATTAATTAGATAATTTTTTATGAATATAAAAAAACAGTGTTTTATTTTATTTAAAAAATACATAAAAAAGGATTCTTTTAAAAATTTAAAAAAATTCACTGTTTAAAATAAAGTAAAAGGAAATTTATAAAATAGAAAACTAATTTATTTATTTTTATAATAAATTAAAACAGTGAATTTCTTTTTAATTTTATAAAAAAACCTTTATTTTATTTATTTTTTAAATAAATTATAACACTTATATTTTTAGATTTTGTTAAAAAAAATGCTAATTCAATTTATTTATTTTTAAATAAATAAAACACTGATTTGTTGAATTTTTTAAAAGTTATCTAATTTATTTTTTTTTAAATTAATATATAAATATTTTTTAAAAAAAAGTTACTGTTTTACTTTATTTTTAAAACAAATAAATTATTCTTTCTATTTTAATTTATTTTTTAATTTTAATTTATTTTTTTTTGTATGTTTTTAATGGAATTTAAAAAAGTTTAATGAATTTGGGCATAATCCGGAAAAACATAAACTTAAGGGTACCATCCGAACTTGAAAAAACTATTGGACAAAATTCACAATACCCCAAACCACGAGAGTATCTAAAATTTCCCTAAATTTAAACTGTACATTTTTTGTTAATTACAATTTATCTTTTAATAATAAAAATGTATTTATGTATAGGTTTATCCGTTTGCTATAAAACCTGGAGCTAAGTAGACGTAAACGAATGCCTGATTATGCGTCCATAGCTCATCACGTGGTCCTATCCTTTATGAGTCAGTACCATGCTCATGACACCTCATATCCATCACACGATCTACCACAATCTGCACACGTGTCAATCATCCAACGGTGGGCTTCAATCTAATGTTGAGCTGTATCCCACCGGATCCTCCTCCTCCTACATAGGCATTTGCTTACCTGGCACTAGGCATGGGGATTCGCCCGGTCATCATTCCTTGCCCGTTAGCCTAACTCCGTTAAACTTCTTACACGTAACGTACAACGACGTCAGGATTCGCCTTCATTGCTTAGCTGGACCCTCAACGTCACTGCTTACACTTAATCATCATTGACTCTATTAATATCGGTAAAAATTTATGTTTTTCACCATAATTACACATTTTACATATGTAATTGAGTAAAAAAATCAACTATTGTAAGTCTCGGGTTTAGCCTATCTCAAGAAGTAAACCAACACATCTCATCTAATAGAGGGGTTTTCACCTCTATTACCTAGTGTTCATCTTCATCAATATCCAAGGAAGAAAATTACCGGATAAGTCTCAATTCTAACTTGGTTTGCTAGTCGAGATAAACCCTAGCCTAGATTCAGCTCAATCAACACAAGGTTTTGCACAATCCAACAACCAAATCCAACATGCAAAGTTAATCAATCATCACCCATGCTACAACCAAGTCTCTATTCACCGAAGAATCACTAAAAATATAGCCAACAATATGCATACTGAAATCAAAAAGTGAAGGGGGGGAACACTTAAAACTAGATTTGTTCAGATTCGGGCAGCCCGCCCTCCCGGAAAAATGGGCGGGTATGAGCAGAGGAAAAGGCTTGATCGGGCCAAAAAGTCCGGCCCGCTAAGACCGTCAGCTGGATCCGGCCTCTTCGGGCACCATTCTAGGCTCAACCGGGTCGAAAAGCACGGCCCGTCCACGCGGGTAAAAGAATAAAATTATATATTATTATAATGTATATATTATAAATATTAAGTATAAATATAATATATTTAGTATAGTTATAATAAATTTAATATATTTTGCATAAAATATCTTAAATATAATTTTTTTAAAAATCATATTAAAACATTTTAAATTTTTATTTTTAAAAGTGTACCCACATGCCCTGCCCGGCCGGCCGGACGGGTACAACAACCATTTCAGGCCTGGTAGCCGGGCTCCGCTAAACGGGCTTAATATTTAATAAAGCCCGGTCCGAGCCCGGTTATGAACATGCCTACTTACAACACATGATATTAATATGCAAAAAGAAATCAAATTCCAAATCCAACTAGTTAGTCTTCAATTAACAATGAGAACAAAATCTCAAAACAAGCACAAGAACTTCAATATTTGGTAGCAAAAATTGAATAACAAATTTGAAGAACAATGAAAGGTATATAAGAAGTTGAAAGGAAGAAGAAGTGCAAAAGAAGATGGAGAAGAAGATATGTCAAAAGGCTTGCAAAGTCCTCCTAATACTAGGGTCTAAAAAGTAAGGGTTGGGTGCTGAAAAGGTGATGAAAAGTTGTCGGAAACTGCAGAACTGAAGGAATCTCGGTCCATTTGATGTTAATCTCATATTGAGATTGGTGCGATATCGGTGCCGAAATTTGGGAGTTGCTTGTGTTGATCCTTGGCTTTTGTAAATCTCGGTCTTCAAGTTCAAAATCTCAGCCCGTGATAGGCACCGAGATTACTCTCGACTTCTGCAATCTTGCTTGCGATTAATCCTGAGTTCCTATCTCGGCCGAGATTTGCTTCTACTCACCCGAGATTTCTCAAAAAGCCATCATTTGCTCGATCTCTTGTTTTGCCTCCTCACTTGTGGGATTTCCCTTTTTCTTCTCATGTGTCCCTCCCGAGCTCTCATCATACTCCACTCCGAGGCTTGATCCTCAAATGTCGTTGTTTAGACTCGAATTTCACCGTTTGTTACCTTAAAAGCCAACCAAAGTGTGTGTAGACATCTATACTTACAATGTCAAGTGTAAATGACACAAACTTAGGCTTCTTCTTGCCAAACTAAAGGGAAAATCTACTTAAATGCATGCCTAAACTATGGTATAAATCATGTTATTAGTTCAACTGATACCTACAACGAATAACTTGTTGATGAGTTACGAGATGAATGACTACATTATGTATATTTTGAACACACTACGGTAGCGTTTCATCAAACCAAAAAGTTAGAAGGTTGAAAAAACTTATGACTCTTTTGTTGCTAGGTGTTAGATATTTTGTACTTTTAAGCATATATGATGAGACAATATTTGAGTGTATGTGTTGTTGAAACTTGGAACAATCGAAATAGTCCATTTGATTGCTATCATAAGTGTATGTGTTGTTGAATCATGCAACATCTAACAAGTCTGAAGAACTTTTTATGGTGCTAAATGTTGGCAGGAAACAAGTCAATGTAAATATGTGTAATAGAAAAATAAAAAATTAGCTTACGGTATTTTTATATGAAAAAGTCCCTAGAAAGATGTCATTTTTAAAAAAAAATTTGTATAGGTGTATTTATGAAAACTACCAAGGATGGATCTAAGCGAGTTTTTTAAAAAAATTTCCTAGAGATGTCCCTCGATAATTTGTTTAAAAATTGTCTATAAATGTTTCTCCCTAGAGTGTTTTTGTTTCTCGAGACTTGGAGATAAACTCCCGAGAAAAAGCTCTTGTGCAAAGGTACATCGGGTCTTAAAAATTCTCTATCGTAATGTAAAAAAAATTACAAGAAACTTAAGATTTGTACTAGAGTGTCTTATATATTTAGTTACATTAAAAAACTATTTTTAAATTACTATAAACTTCCAAACTTTCAAATGGATCAAAGAATTTAAAGTTCTTGTGTAATGCATGCACAAACTATATAGTTGTCTACTAACAAAACATGAATCTAGAATGATGTCGTCGATTTGGAGACTACTATTTGATTAGAGATGAAGCTACAACATTGAATAGTTAAAATATATAGTTGATTGAACGTTTTTTTTTATAACCAAAATCAACAGTTGTTTATCCCACAAAAAATTCCTGTAACGCAAATGATGTGACACATAAATTGTAATATGTCACCGTTTTGGACGTTTATATATGTGATGTGTGATAAACTAAATTGTTTTAAGTGTCTATAGATGAATCAATTGTGTTGTGGACCGTCTAACTCATTTGAGACACTCGAGCTTCACAACAATTTTTTCTAACACTTTTGTGGTCGTGTAAATATTCTAGTTCAAAATGAACCTCTTATTTGTACTAAAAATTATTTCAAATACCGTCTTTCGTTTTAATTTAACAGTAAGCATGAATATAATTTATTCCAAATCAATAAATACTCGAAAACAAACTAGATCAGTTTATTTCAAGTGTAATAGAGTTTGAAATATATATGCCAACATACTTATTATACATAATACTTATGTTATCATACCTCATAAAGGATAGATACTGACCATTCATTTTATCAAATCAAAATACAAGTTACATGGGTTACACTTCATTTACCATCCCCATTCATTTTAGTTAACTTGTTCAAAAAAAAAACTTAAGACTCGTTTAAATAAACGTGAAAAAAATAGAATTGTAAGAAGTACGTTTCTAGTAAATAAATATCATAGAAACAGTAATATATTTATTTGGTCTAGAACAACTTCTCATAGTAGGTTGAAGTAAATCGAAATTACTAGAAAATTAATTACCCTAGATAAAAATATTTAATACTAGTTAATAAAACATATGAGTGATTTCCATGTAACCATTTGGCATGTTTACATAAAATTATATAAATTTTATAATTTTTTGTAATTTTTATAATCTATTAGAACAAGGTGAAAGAAAATTTTATACTTTGCCATAATTTTCATCCTTAATAAATCTCATAAGTTGTACACACAATACAAATTTTGGTAGGGTTGATGGATGTTGACAAATTATTAACAAATATTAAAAAATGATAAATAAGGCTTCCAAACAATTTATACATAGTTGTAGTAATCTCAATATTTAGGATATGTTTGATAGAGGTGATATGTATTATATTGTGAGATGAATATTTTTATAATGATGCAATAAAAGATGGTAGAGAGGAGCTTGAGCTAATGACAAGCAAATATGTTATCAATTATCAATTTCATATACCTTTGAAATGGTTCACAAATTATCACTCTCAATTTCCAGTCTTTTGATATCGAGTTGAATTGATCTCATAATTCGGCTTCTTAAAGCAAAGACGTCAACAAAGATGTTAAAATTAGTATCCTTTGTCCAATGTTATAAGACAAGATAGTAGCCTCATGATCTCCAAGGATAAACTCATAGAAGCACTAAACGTTGTAAAATTTGAATCCGTTAAATTTATTTTGACTTTACATTCATTGTATTTGGTCCTTCTGACTCATATTAGTATAGATTCGTTTCCCATCAACTTTTCCGGAAGATCCGTTCATCATTAAACCGTTGTTGTGCTTCCTTCTTTTGGCATTTTATGCCTTTGTTTCTCGTTTTCAAATTTCCGTCACATTAACTTGTTGTCTTAATGATATATCGATTTTTCCATCATTTGATACATTTATGACAGTCGGTACAATTATTATTTTTATTTTGGTGGGTTAAAACATAAATTTTGTTTTTTAATATATAGAATTACCTACTATTTAAAAAATAATAAAAAGTTTTGTTTTATTATAAGAAATACTAAAAATACATTGGATAATAAATTGTGTTGAGTTTATGGAAAGAAGTAAAGAGAGAGGAAGAAGAGAAATAAAAACATCTCCTTTCTCTCTCTCTCCATTTTCCTCTTCCCCTTCTCTTTCTTACTCTCTCTGCGTCTGCGTCTGCACTGCAGCGAACTGAACCTCCTCCTTCTCTCTCCTGTTCGTGGGGGGAGAGAGATAAGTCTTCGGCCTTTGTCGAGTTTTATAACACTCACATTCCTTGCTTCCTCTACTTTCATTTCACGAGATCCCCCTTTTCCTCTCTCTACTCCTCCAATCCCTTTCTCCAGATTCAGACCCCCACACCATTGCTTCCTTACACATTGCTCTAGATATTCCCGAACAGAGATCGGACTTCTAAATCATAGGGCTTCGCTTCGGTTGGGGAGGGCTAATCTCTGAACCACCAGATTGATTTCTTAGAAATGTCGGATTTCAAGAAGCCTCCTTCCGACGATTTGGGTCCCGACGACCTTCCGGATCGGCTTAAGGGTGTTCTTAGCTTCGATTTCAACAAGCCGGATTCTAAAGACTTTGCTCTTGGCTCCCCCGTTTCTCCTCTCCGGCGGCATCAGCAAGGTCGTCCTTCCACCACCACTACCACAACCACTACCAGCTCATCTAGCTCATCTGGATCTGTATCAGGCCGTGCCACACTCAATCCGACGGCGAAGGGTCATTCTGGGGAGATCTCTTCCGCCTCCACCGACACTAGCCCTAATACAACTCGAACTCCTAGGCCTGGTCACTCCCGCTCGAATTCATACGGCTCAATTGGAAGCGCGAGTCACCAACATCCGCAAATCTACTCTGGTGGAGGTAGCGGTGGGGCTGTGAACTCCCCGCCATTGAATGTTCTTCCCAGTGGAAATATATGTCCTTCGGGTCGGATCTTGAAGACTGGCATGGCGACTAGGCAATCACCGAGGACTGACGTTCTCGGCAGTGGCACGGGGCTTTATGGTCATGGCAGCATTATGCGAGGCGGGACCGGCGCTACCACCGCCGGGACTAGTGTAAGCTCTGGTAAATCTGGGGTTGGAGATTCGGGGTTTGGAAACGTGAGGGGGAATGTGGGGTTAAGCGGTGGGGATTCGGTCAAGAGAGCGATGATGAGCATGGATCCGGAGGAGCTAAAGAGGTTTGGAAATGATCAGTATAAAAAGGGCAACTTTTCCGAGGCTTTAAGGTTGTATGACAGGGCGATCGCTTTGTCTCCGAGAAACGCTGCTTATCGGAGCAACAGAGCGGCGGCGTTGACTGCTTTGAACCGGGCAGCGGATGCGGTGAGAGAGTGTGAGGAAGCGGTGAGGT
>BSUD01000236.1:8121-38052 GCA_033239045.1 Fagopyrum esculentum
AAAAAAAAAAAAAAAAAAAAAAAAAAAAATAAAAAAAAAAATAATAATAATAATAATAATAATAAAAAAAATAAATAAATAAAGACGGTTATCTACATTTGTACACCGATTATCATGAGCCGAACAAGTTAACAATGAAGGACAAGTATTCCTCACCACCGACAGATGATCTACTCGACCAGTTCCAAGGGTCTGTAGTCTATTCTAAGAATGATTTAAGGTCTGATTGTCGTCAATTGAAAATTCGAGACCGGGACATTGCAAATACGGTATTCTGGACAAACCATGGTCATTATGAGTTGTAGTGATTCTATGGGGGCTTACTAATGCCCAGATAAGATATTTTGGTCTACTCTCGAAGAAGAGAGAAGTTGTAAGACAAGATTGTGTTGGTTATTACGATATGTGACGGGAAAAGAAAAGATGAAACCTGAGATAACACAATTCCAATACGTCATAATGTGGAGTTTTCCACTAAGGTAGAGCTTGATTTAATTCCGATGTGTAAGGCGCCGTATGGAATAACACTTGCGCAGAGACATGAGTTGTGGAAGCAAGTGAAGGAGCAATTGCAAGAACTTATTGATAAGAGTTCATTGGAATTAGTGAAATGCTATGGAGAACTCCGAAAGTTATCTTAAACTCTTGATTTGAAGTCGTTATGTAGAACACTAGTTTGCGAGAAGAGAGACGGTTATCTCCGTTGTCCATCGATTACAGTGAGCTGAACAAGATTACAATGAAGAACAAGTACCCCTTCCCGCGTATAGTTGATCTACTCAATCAGTTGCAAGGGTCGGTAGTCTCTTCTAAAACTGATTAAGATCTGATGGTCACCAATTGAGAATTCGAGACTCGGATATTGCAAACACGGCATTTTGGACCAACCAAAATCACTAGAGCGAGAAGTCGTATGACAAGATGTCTCAGGATTGCAAACCCCGAGAGATATGGAAGGAGTTACAAGTTATCTTAGATGTGTTGAGCTTCACCAGATATGTGAAGAGAGAAGTTGGATAACACCTTTTATGGTAACCTACTACGGATGACGATGAAGTATTAAATGAGATGAAGAATTGACAATAGAGTTGTTGAGAGTTAAGAGGGGATTCATTGGTGCAACTGTTTTGATTTACCTTGAGGTATTATGGGTTTGAAGTGGACAAGTGATTCTTCAAGACAAGGTCTTGATTAGGTATTGAGGAGCGATGTAAAAGTAATAGCATACTGGTATCGTTAGTAGAAGCGGTGCGAAGTAAGGTACTTCTTTCGTTACTTGGAATTGCCACAAGAATTGAGGAAACGTTACATCGAAGTTTAGTTTGACAAGAACCAAAGCCAACAGTGCAAATTGGAGGTTCGATTTTCTTTGATAGAGAAATGAAAAGAGAAACACAATGAAAATGTTGTAGTGAGAAAGACCCGAGAATGAAGTTGAGTTTCCGATATATTGATCTTTTTGAGATCTTAGCGCGAGTTGAAGAAGTGGTTTACAAGTTGGCGTTGCCACCAAGAGTAGACAGTGTTCACCCGGTGTTTATGTGTATCAATCGAGAGAGTATATACATGACTCGAGTCATGTTGTCAATCATGATGATCTAGTGGCGGACCATAAACCCATGAGTTTAACTAGAAAACGGAGGACAATATCTTTGATTGAGTTATGTGCATGTATGATGTTAGGTGTAGTTGTGTTGTGTGCGGGAATGTGCTATATGATCTGGTATATCTTGCGGTAGTAGTTTGAGTAGATTGTGTATATATTAGAAGGTTAAAGCCATCTTAGTTTGAGAGTTCACACCTCGGCCTTAGGGACCGAGAAGTTCGACGTATAGCAAGTTTCGGGACGAAACTTGTTTTTAGGGGGATCTAATGTAACGCCCCGTTTTTACGAGCGTTTTCGATATTTATTTATTTATTTATTTTTTTCCCGGCTTTTATCGATATTTTTTATAGCATGAATATCTTTAAAAGAAAATATTTTTTTTTTTTAGTATTTTATTTCGTAAAATTTATTTTACAAGTATATTTAGTCATATATCGGATACATATATTTGGTATATTATTTTCGGAAAAGTTTTCCGAAAAGGAACTTCCATTCCGACACCTTTCGATCGAGTATATATTTGTTAGCATCTCTCTCCTATTTCTCTTTTTATTTTTCCTCTCTCCTGGCTGGCTGATGAGCCTCTCGCACCTCCTCGACCCCTGATTTCCTTCTTTTCTGCTTGGCCTATTGTCTGATGGCGTGTTGCCAGTGTAACAGGCTATATGACCCCTCACCTCCCTCACCTGCTTCTCCTTTGTTTCACTCCATCTCCCCTCACCTCTTCGATCACCTCACTACCCTCTCTCCCTCTAAGCTGCTCGTCTCTCTGATTTCACTCAGCTCTAGCCTCCTCTGTTTCACCCATCTCCTAAAACCCGAAGAAACACCTCGTCGCTGCCGGAATTGGGGAGAAACGCCACGCCTTCGACCTCTTCCCCCTTCCTCTCTTGCTGTCGGAACCACTGTGCCGTCCCCGTCACTAGGAGAGTTGCCTTCAAATTGTGCCCTTCCGCCCAATCGAGCCTGGAGGAGCCCCGCCTTCGCCATATGAGAAGAGCCTTGCTCCTGCGCAACCCTCACCCCACCACGAAGTCACCAACGGGGACTTGGAGGCTCGCCTCGCCTCGCCTCGCCGCTACCGGAGCCGCCCACGCAGCCTTGAGCAATCCGCTTCTTCCCTGCAACTTGCTTCTTCAACCGTTTGCTGAGGGAGTCGATTCCTTCCCACACCGGAAAGGTTGTGCCGCCTCACTGTGCCACCAAGTGACCACCGGAGAGAGAGAGCCCATCGGAGCCTCCCTTCCCCAGCCCTGCTTCGCCTTGTTAGAAGCCATGGCTGCCGGCCTGCCGCCGCCTATGCCTTCCTTTTCCCCAGCCCTGCGCGTATATCCCAGCGAGAAGGAAAGAAAAACCCTTTTGGGTTAATTTTAATTTGGACCCCTTTATTATGGTATAATTACATTTTGGCCCGACTGATTTAAACAATTACTGATTGTACCCATAGCTTTACTTTGAATTGCAGTTTTGACCCATATTTCTGGACTGTTGCATTTATGCCCTATTTTGGGTAAATTTCAGAAAATGCCCCAAGGCTTAATTAAGGATGATGACCCGTATTTATGGAATTGTATGACTTGCCCCGGAAAACGTGTTTACGGGTTTTAAACTTGAGTTTTACTTCGAGTTAAATTCTTACTTATATATACTATATATATTGTGACCTTGTTGGATTAATTTCGGTTTACGGGTCAAGGTTTTAATCAAGGTTTTATGACCAAGTTTCTTGTATTGTACTTTTACCCCGGAAGGGAATTACGCGATTTTAAAGTTGACGTTTGAAAAATGAGTTTTACCTTTGAGTTATATATTATATATATTTAAAATCAAATTTAGCATATGAGCTAAATTTGCCTAGATTTGGTGTTAGGTTCAAAAGCGCCCCATAGAAGGCCAACGGAACCATTCTCGACACCCATAGACCGTCTTCCGTCTTTTGACGTCGGGTGAGTTGCCTTTTCCTCGATCTAGTTATGTTTAGTATTAGTATCATGCTAGGTTGGATAATCTAGCATAACCTAGTGAGAATACCAAGTAGTGGTTTGGATCTTAGGATCGTGGATTGGTTTATGAGTATTGTGATGTTTTGGTACGATCATAGGATGATCTTTGGGATTGAGAGTTGGACCTAGCAGGCTAGGGTTGTGACCTCGTATAGGTTTGGGAGACTAGAAGCCCTCCGGCTTCTATCTTATTGGTTAGTTATTGATTGTGTGCCTTGTCTGACCAGGCGTTGAGTTACATTCCCGCGGGAAATTGAGTACGGGATTTAGCGGGTTTAGCTTTGGGACAGGTAAGTCTCCGGACTTACTTAGCTCGTATTCTCTGTATTAGTTTCAATGCGTGTTTGGTGGTGTGTGTTTATTGTTTATGTGCGTGTTTATTGCTTATGTTATAACATCTAAACCGGTAATAGGACCACCGACTTTATATGTTTATATTTGGCCCAAGTGTATGATAACGGGCGGTGACCGCTATGTCCGGTCCAAAATGGGGATGACTGGGAGGTGCCTTGCGACCAGTCCATCGGGTGATGCTGATCCGCATCAAGTACAAACCCGTATGGTGAAAGGGGACAAGGGCGAGATCTTTAAGATTCTCGTGTCACAAAAGAAGTGAATTAGAACGGGATATGATCTAATAATAAAAAGATAATAAACCGGATTGTGTATTTTGGAACATGTTGTGTGTTTATGATGCCTTATGTGTGTGTGTGCCAATACCATGATTCTAATGCCTTGAATGCTAGCTAACGGTTTTATACCGATATTGTTGTAGATTGCATTGCAGGTTAGGAATGCGGCCGAGAGATCCGGAAGAGTGGGCAGCCGGGGTTCCGTACATTTTAAGAGTGAGTTTGGGTTAGAGTCGGGTTGTATTTTATTCTTTGTTTATTATGTTGGTATGCCGCGTGTATGGCGTTTTGGTCTTTGATGTTGTTTATCGGCTGAAGTCCGTTGTTTGTTTTCTTTTGGGTTTTCTTACATTGCATAAAATGTATTTCGGTTTTGCCTTTATTTGTGCCATGTTGAAAGATCCGGTGAAATTGTTGTCAGGCTAAGGGTCGGGACCCATTGTGAGGTCCCAACCCGTAGCGCCCCGAGTCCCGCGGATTCGGGGTGTTACAAGTATCAACGATAAAAAAAAAAATCAGAATTCAAATAAATAAGACATATACTTACGATCAACTCACACAAAAAATTTTCATCTTTCTTCATCTCCTCTCTTATTTTGTTTAAGTTCTTTTTTCTCCACAATGGGTAATCATTGGCTTCCTTCCAAATATTTGTAATATTGTCCGTCATAGTATCGATGAATGTGACAGTAACAAACAAAAGAGGGATAAATTGTGGGAAACAATTCATGCTGATTTTGTATAAAACTGGGTGCTAGCACTGGGTGAAAATCCTCTGAAGGAGCCGAGAACTCGGATCACACTTGGTTCTCACTACAACAAGTTTAAGCTCCTCTTGTAAAAATGGGGTGAATGTTTGGTTGCGGCAAGACAATATGTAGTTAGTGGCACTTCGTTAATGGATGAGTAGGTTAATGGTTAAGATATTTTTTCGATTATTCACAATGTTGTGAATATACAAAGTGATATTAGACACGTCTCACTTCTTTATTCGTCGATATCTTATCAAAAATCGTCATAATCTTATCGAAAATCTTGTACAATATTGAGTCGATAACGACATAAGACACATTATATTCGGTCAAACAATAAACGAATTAGATAATAATATGTGACACGTTATTATTGGTTGTAAATATATCTAATAAAAAAATAACTATTTTATAAGAAGATAAAAGTAAATTGATCAAGCAAAATATCAATGAATGCATGTAAAAATTGATTTTGCTTGACCAAAAGATAGAATTGATTTGTTTGAGCAAATTTTGATCATGACCTCACATTTTCTTGAGCAAATGGGGAAGCATGAGTGCGGATGCTCTAACGTTCTGTCGGGGTGAAAAGCGTCTTAATATGGGTTGTGATCGATACACTATAATAATGTCAAATCACATTGAAACTTGTAAAAAGTTAACCACTAAAAAGTTAAAAGTTATATTTATAATAAAAGTAAAAAAAATAAAAGAAGAAGTGAACAACCATTAGCCGTGTAAATGGCATAAGTGAACAACTCACTTACTTTCACAATTTTTTTATTTGTTTATTTTTTTTATTGGTAATCAAGGATGAATAACTAGTTGGTAGTTGGTTATATAAATAAGTTTGTTTTACCTTTTTATTTCTCATATATAAAAATGTTTGATTTTATTTTTTCAAATATAATGTGTGAGAGTAATTAATGTATTAGGTTCAAATACTGTTTATGTTTGT
The DNA here is from genome assembly GCA_033239045.1 of Fagopyrum esculentum. Classification (NCBI taxonomy): domain Eukaryota; kingdom Viridiplantae; phylum Streptophyta; class Magnoliopsida; order Caryophyllales; family Polygonaceae; genus Fagopyrum; species Fagopyrum esculentum. Next base: position 14,073 of record BSUD01000236.1, read on the forward strand.
TCTTTGTTACACATATTTTTTTGTCTTTGTTATTAAAATATTGTTGAAGATAAATGTCATGGTTGCGTTCAATTATCGGGAAAAGGGGTTCAAGTCGTCGTTCCGATTAACAAGATTGGAGTCAAAATTCAGTATGTTATCGTTTTTTTCCTAACATTTTAGACAAAGGTTATAATATTGGACATATTATGATATCATTTTATATTTTTTAAAATTTAGTTGGACTTAGCTAAGTATATTTTATTTCTTTTCCTAATATTTGGACTTACTATGATATTAATTGACAAATCATTAAAACAAATTACAAAGGTTATATTTTATTTCATTTTATATTTTAAATTTAGTTGGGCTTATTACGATATCATTTTATATTTTTTAAGCATAATTTGTATTTTATTGAAGATTACAAATTACAACCCACATGTATTTTATTGAAGATTACAAATAAAAGCTATATTATCTTTACTTATAATTTTAAATTATACTTTATTACAAAATTTAAATTTTAAAATAAAAACACATTAAAATAAAAAATTATAAAACTCTAAATACAACTTACATATATAATTTAAATATTTAAAAATAATAAGAATCACATACAAATAACTATCTAATAATTACATACAAAAAGTAATATACTTTTTATAATTTAAGGGGTTGATAGACGTACCGGCGAAAATTCATAATTGTTACCCCAACTACGCACTTCGCGTGCGTAGTTGTTAGCGTCCCCAACTACGCTGTTGGGGAGCGTAGTTGAAGTTTCAAAAAATAAAAATATCAACTACGCACTTCGGGTGCGTAGTTATGATCACTAATAGAGATTTTAGCCGGTACATTTAAAAATCACGTAATTTAAATATATTACGATGTAAAGTAAATGAATGTATTAAGATGACTCCGTAATATTAACAAAATGCATGAAAGGCAAAACACAGTGCACATGCGATTCAACGGTTAGAGTCTTGAAGGGTCCCCGAACTTCCATTTTACTTGTCCGGTTATGCTTGTCATTGAACTCCGAACTGCCATTTTCAGAACTCAGAAGGTTCATTTTCGAGCTTCCGCCACCATTCCACGGCAATGGATGAACCCGATTCTCTTGGCAACCATCATTATCACTCCATTGGCCCTCCGACCGACGAATTTCGGAAAAATGACGACTCATGTTGCAGCCATGGTGCTCTTGACAGTGGTCACTTGAACCCCTGCCCTGGACACCTTCCCAGGAAGAGAGAACGCTCTCCCGACGGTGAAAATCTCAGTCCTTCATTCATTTTTCCAACTTTTGCTCTCTCCCGGATGAAATTGAAAATTTTAGGGTTTGATCTTCTCGTCTGTTTGTGTCTTGGTAGATTGTCCTGATGCTGGGAACTCCGGAAAGAGGTTTTTAGGTGATGTTCCAACTCTAGTTGATGAAAAAATGTAAGCTTTTATTTTACGGTTTAGCAAAAATGGAGGTTTTTTTTTGTTATGGTTACTTCTTACTAATCTAAATTTGAACTTCAATAGTTTATTATTTGAAATGGAGTTTTTTTTGTATCAAGTAATTGTAGCTGTTTGTTGACAAAATTTCCAGGGTGATTGTCCGCATTTGTTTGCAACCAATCGAAAATTTAGCACTCGTGATGGATTAGCTTCTTGGGCAAAAGATGTTGGAAAGAGGAGCAATCAGCTTTCTATTGTAAATCATTTGCAGCAACTTAGTGATATTCAAAGAGGAGGTATGGTATGTATTAAAAGTGAGAAGAGTGATGTGCACAGAAAAAAAGATGTTAAAGTTGAGCACTCTGTTGGAACCGGAAAGTGTCAATGCGTATTTGGACTCGAGGGAGATGACGAAGAAGATGGTGGGTGCAAATTGAATGGCATATGCAGTAAGCACAATCATGAACTTTCTACAGAGAAATTAAGAGTGATAGACAAGAATGATCGATTTTCTCTACAACACCTTGTGAAACTGATTATTAAGTGCAACTACAAGACATGGAACCGAAGTGATCCTGTGACAGGAACTGTGAATGACATACTGTTCGGTGACCAAAGATCATTGGCTTTGTTGCAGGCACGTCTGTACGTGCTGGCAATATATTGCACTTGCAATGGAAATAAGAGGCCGTTCTTGGAAGTTATTGGCTTCACTTCCAGTTATAAAAGCTTTTCTGTTGTATTTGCATTTCTAAGCTTGGATGCAGTAGAAAACTATGTGTGGGCATTGCAAAATGTTAGGGGTTTATTTGAGATGAATAATTTGCCACTTGTAGTTGTTACTCAGAAAGACTTGACCCTTATTGATGCGGTTGAGACTGTGTTTCCTGAGGCAAGACATTTGTTACTGAGGCAAGACATTTATAAAGACGTTGAAGAAAAATGCAGTAAAGTGGCAAACAATAAACGCACTGTGGTTGAGTTTATGAAAGGTTGGAAATGTGTGGTTGAAGCTACAGATGAAGTGAGGTACGGAGCTGAGTTATCTTTTCTTGAGCTAGATTTTGATCACTTGCCTGATGTACTGTCATACGTGAAAGAAACATGGTTGATCCCATATAAGGAAAAGATTGTATCAGCATGGGCAGATCGCAATACGCATTTTGGTATGCATGCAGTGAACGTGTATGTCCTATGATCTATCCGCTTTTTCTGTTTTATGGATGCCAATAAATACAGCTATATAACTTCCATGTTGTTTTATAGGGTTGTAAGTGTACATTCAAGATTGAAGTCGTGTGTGGGTTCATCAGCTACAAGTTTTGAAGCCATATGGATGCAACTTCGTTCTATAGTAGAGCTACAACTCGGTGAAATAGAAAGGAAACTTCAGGCTTCACAAACTACTGTGTCATTTTCTGTTGCATCAAGTGAGTTATATATTCATTTGAAAGATCATGTGTCACATAATGGACTGCAGCTGCTTGTATCAGAAACAAAGCGAGTGGTGGAAACTGGATCTGATCCCATGCTTTGTGGATGTTATTTACGCCGCACACATGGATTGCCATGTGCTCATGAGCTAACTGGATATGTCTTGAGATTTATTTACTGGATCCTGATGCTTATTTCAAAGACCTTATGGAAGATTAGAAAAGTAAACCTCGAGAAGAGAAGATGAGATTACTCAAACGCTTTAAAGAGCTCATTCCTAAAGCCTCAACTTTAGAAGAGAAGCCATCTCAATCCAAGTCATTTTTGGGTTCTTCATATGAAGTGGAACAACAGAACTCAGCAGAAGACTCATTCACATCAAAATTTGTTGGGTTTCCATATGAAAGTGAAATAGAATCATTCATGGTGCCATATATCCAAAGTTGGACTGATGTTGAATCAAATGGTAATTGCGGTTTCGTTCTTTTGCAGACGTTCTTGGGATGGATGAGTCAGTTTGGCCCAAAGTACGCCATGCTTGTTGGACTGAAATAAGTGCAAGACGTGATGTATATGCAAAGGTTTTTCGTTATATGAACGTGGAGACAATTCTACGTAGAATTGCACATTGGAGTGGTCCGTGTGGGTATGCATACCGCATGACATGGCTTGATATAGGCTATGTTATCGCTACTCACTACCATGTAATGGTGGTGATTTTATCCCGGTCTCAGTCATATACCTTCCTTCCATTGGTTGCTAAAGAAAAGCGCGAACCACCAACCCGTGTTATTGCAATCGCTTATTCGAAATCTAAGGATCACTACATTGCCGTAAGATTCAAAACTCGAGTATTGCTACTGTTTTTCACGATTGATTAACTTCCATTTCCGATTGTGTAGGTACATTTATGTGAAGGTGCACCCATACCGCCAATAATGAGCGATTGGTATCGGTATCATGATAAAAGTGTTGCTGGATGGGGTTCAACATTCAAGAAACGTATGGAAGGATATGCGAATCTTAAAAAGGGAACAAATCATATAGTGAGTCAGGTCTAACTTTACTCATACTCGTACCTTGTTTGTGTCCATTATTCACAATTATCCTTTCTCTATTCGCAGGGATGAAATGCATCAAGTTATGGTTCATTTTGTTGATCCTAAAAGTATTTAGTCATGGAGAATCAGCCTTTTTTATTATGTTAAAACTGTGGTTAGTATGTCTAATTCCGGTTTTGGTCGAGGAAAAGATAGTTCTCTTAGAAATCCTACTGAATTCTAGTTTAAATCCTTTCTAAACATTGTAATTATGCTTAAGGTTGGCGTGAACCATGTTCCCTTTTGGACAGTAATAGAACTTTCGGGAAACGGATTCTTTTGAGCAGGGATGAAAACGGGTTCGTTGATAGGTGAATATATCGTTTCCACCGTTATACCTAGTTAGAAACTTAGAATGGGTGAATATATCATTTTTACCGTAAATATCTAGTTAGAAACTTGAAATCTCATTTTCCTGCCCACGACATGGGATTGTCACCCCACACACCGGACAACTGCTACCGTCGTGTGTTCTAGTTAAATATACAAGTGTGAAGGGTTTTTTTTTTAATTCATTTTTAGACTTTCAAAAGTATAAAACAGATTTATATTTATAATAATAAGGTGATATTGCTAATTTTTACAACGGTATCCAACCTTATCAACGTTATAACCTTAAAAAAAATTTTGAATTAGGAAGTGTTGAAGTGATAGATCTTGAGTGTCGATGTTCATTTCAACTCAGGGGATGGTAAACACATCACTTAGTCAAACGATCATTCAAATGAACTAAAATCTTTAAAAAAAAAAAGGGTTAATTAGGTAACTAGGCTGTTTTTTTTATTGTACACTAATTAGGCTTTTTTCAGTTTTCTAATTAGTAAATGTACCCCACTAATATTTTTACTGTTAGGGTTTCACATTTGATTTGATCCCTCTGCTTATCGTTCTCCTCCTCACCTTCTCCGCCCCCTCTCACTGTCGACGGAATGGCATGTCGCCGCTCCTCCCAAGGCCTTCCAGGTTGTGGTTGACAGTGACGATACTACACGCGCCTTCGCACTACCTCCATATACCGACGGTGTTAAGGTTCTACTCATTAATCTAATTCCAGATTAGGATTCGTCATTGCAGTTCGAGTTTTTTTGTCTACTTCCTTCGTGTGATTGTTCTGTTGCCACGAGTCTCACTGATCCCCAGCTGTCTAATCTTATTGCGACCTATTTTTGCTTTGAATTTTGTACGATGTTCAAATTTTCGAGCTAGTTTTCATATATAGGCAAGTATGCATTTGTTCAGAAGGACTGGTTGTTCAACCTTCATGATCATGAGATTGCTCATCATGTTCCAAATAATCCGAGGAGCTTGCTAGGGTGTTTATTAAGCTGATAGACCCCCTGACTATTAGAAGTTCCCAGAGTCCTGAAATCAACATACCGGAAATTTCTTTCCTTCAGTTTAAAACATTTGAGATATTTGCAAGAGATTTCTATTGTCTATAACTGAAAATTTCCACAGGGGGCACATTTGCACTTTATTCCCTACTTTGCAGGCATTTGAACATTGGAATCCTTTCCACCAACAACAGTTCAGGAATTTTACTTGTAGGCTGATTTAGCTCATAAAAAGGAGATAGTGATCTAGATGCATTGTTCATTTTTATCCGAAGTTCAGATTATGACTATGCTGTGTAGTTTTATGGTATGCAGTTTTACTTTATGGTATGTAGTTTTATGGTATGCAGTTTTATGGTATGTAATTTTATGGTATGAAAATCCGGTGTAACAAAATTCTGGTATGACAAAATGTAATTTTATGGTATGTAACTTTATGGTATGCAGTTTTATGGTATGTAATTTTATGGTATGAAAATCTAGTGTAAAAAATTCTGGTATGATAAAATGTAATTTTATGGTATGTAATTTTATGGTATGAAACTTCTGGTATGAAATTTATGGTATGAAATTTCTGGTATGAAATTTCTGATATTTAAATTATGGTATGAAAAATTATGGTACGAAATTTCTGGTATAAAATTTATGGTACAAACTTTTCGTAGGATAATTTCTGGTATGAAATTTTTGGTGTGAAATTTATGGTATGAAATTTATGGTATGAAATTTCTGGTATGAAATTTCTGGTATGAAAATTGCTGATATAAAAATTCTGGTATGAGAAATTCCGGTATGAGAAATTTAGTCCAGAAAATAAAAAAGAAATAATAAAAAAAACAAGAAAAATAATAAATAAAAAAAACAAATTCAGTGATTAAAATTTAAAACTTATACTTATATAACAAATAACAAACATCATTTATTATTTCTTTCTAAATAGAAGGATTAATAATTTTTACCTACTATTAAATGAAAGTGGTAAAAAATTTGGGGTACACTTTCTTAAACAAAAACTCAAAAAAACCTAGTATATCAAATTCTCCCAAAAAAAAAATCAAATTAGGAAGTGTTGAAATGATAAATCTCGAGTGTCGATGTACATTACAACTCAGGTGGAAGCTACAAACTGAGAATTGTAAACATATCACTTATTCAAACGGTGGTTCAAATAAAATGAAAGTAGCATATTCCCAAAATATGAGCTGCAGTGATCGATTTGTGTTGCTACAAAGACTTATGAAATAGGTTGTTGAATGCAACTACTGTACATGGCATTGAACTGACCCTGTGACAGAAAATCCGAGTGACATTAATGCAGGGTTGAAGCCGCGATTGTCAGATCTAGATTGAAAGTCCGAAACACACTTGGAGAATAAATCTCGGTGGAGAATCTCGCCGAGATCCGAGATTTATGAACTTCGAAACAAAGAACGTGAGTTTGATGGAAAGGAAAGAAAAAAGATGATTAATGGAATGAAATAATGGAAATATAGTAAGATATGAACAATATATTCCCACAAATAACCTTGGTCAATGATGTGTCAAAACCCCTTAACGGAATCCCCTTAACGGAGAGTTTACCTTAACCCTCACTTCTTTAACCTTACACAAGTCTTCTGAATAAGACAAGCTCAATGAGAGACTGATATTGACCAAGAGCATCAACCTTCAAAAAGATTAACACACACAAGCACAATCTAGTAAGGATTTACAACGATTTATTCAAGACTCTCTCTTTGATTGAATAGAAATGAATATAACACAAACTTCTTAAGCGAAGCTGGAAATTCACACAATATTGTGGAATTATTAATCAAATTTTATCCCCCAATAATGTCATCTTCTAACGCTATTTATAGGTGAGATTCTAAGAAAAGATAAAATCTATAACTTAAAAGATAATCCTAAAATAAAGGATCAACAAATACCTTTAAGAATGTATAAGAACTTTAAAGGTATTAAAATAATAAAAATATTTATAACTAATAAGATCACGACTGATCTTATAACTCTCGACAAGAGCCAAAAATAACAAAGGTGTGACTGAGTTGATGAAAGGTTAGAAATACGTTTCTCCCATTGATTACTACATACGTTTCTCCCATTGGCTTTTCAAGATCGATTCATTGCACTAAGATTTAAAAACTTACTTACTCTTGTTGTCATATTGTTTTTCCATCATTCATTAATCTTGCCTTCCAATTGTACAACTTTGTCCACTCAAAGACCTAGAAACAACTTTGTGCTCCGGTATTAGAAATCCAAAATCAACCCTAGGACACTAATCTAACTGCATTCTAGGGCCCAAAACTTACCCGAGGACGCTAATCCACTTGCGTTCTAGGGCGCGAAACTTAGCTTAGGACGCTAATCAACTTGCGTCATAGGCCCCTAAACTTACCCTAGAACGCTAATCAACCTGCATACTAGGGCCTGAAACTTACCCTAAGACGCTAATTAACCTGCGTCCTAGGTCCCAAAACTTAGTCATAGGGCCCAAAACATAGTCCTATGGCCAAAAACTTATCCTCGGACGCTAATCAACATGCGTCCGGAGTACCCAAAACTTACCCTAAGACGCTAATCAACCACCGTCCGGAGTACCCAAAACTTATCCTCGGTCCCATTGATCACTACACGCAACAGTAAAATAGGAAACCCGCAAATCATATAATTGATGTTGTTTTCTTCGTTTTCCAAGATCGGTTCATTGTAGTAAGTTTCAAAACCTTACATACTTTTGTTTTCATATTGTTTTTTCATCATTCATTAACCTTGACTTCCAATTGTACAACGGTCAATTGGTATCAGGTATTAATTTGATATAAATAAATAGTTATTTGATTTTAGTTAAAATATCATGAAATGTATGGTTTATTTATACAGGTTCTCAAGTTGTATGGTCTTCTTTATAACCGATGTGGGATAATCTAGCAAAATTCATGAAAAGATTTTTAACAAAATAAATAGTTATTATTTTTTAAAAAAATTGTGGATTTAATCGTGATATATTTTTTATTACAACTCATCTCTAACCTCATTCTAAACTAGAAATACAATATACAAAAATAGGAAGGGAGTTTGAAGTATCCCAAATTAGAGTGCATGATATTGTGGCATCAAGAGAGTATATAGAGATTTGAAAGTTCGTGTGTCACACAAATGTTGATACTTTTTCAATCACAATTAAAGCGAATGGTGGACTCTCAATCCAATTTCACACTGTGTGGATGTTATTTGCGACACACACATAACTTGCCCTTGCTTATGAGCTCAAAGGATACATGTCGTCACTTGTGGAAGAAATCATTCATGTATCTGAACTTCATCCGTTTTGGAAGCAATTATTGACATCAACCTTAGTTGGGTTTCCGTATGATAACGATATTGAACCTTTCATGACACCATATATTCAAAGTTGGTTTGATGTTGAAGCAGATGGTAATTATGGCTATCGCTCTGTTGTAGAGATTCTTGGAATGAGCGAATCATAATGGCTCGGGGTTCCTCATGATTGTTTGTCTGAACTAGGTGCAAATCGTTATATATACGAGAAAGTTATTTATTATGCAGAAGTCGAGTCAATGTTAAATGGACATGTATGTAACACTTCTCGTTGGAAGCATTGTTTGATATTGACTATGTTGTTGCTACTTCTACCAAGCGGTAGTTGTGATGATATCCAAGCCGCAGTCCTATAGTTTTCTCCCATTGATCACTACACGCAACAGTAAAATAGGAAACCCGCAAATCATATAATTGATGTTGTTTTCTTCGTTTTTCAAGATCGGTTCATTGTAGTAAGTTTCAAAACCTTACATACTTTTGTTTTCATATTGTTTTTTCATCATTCATTAACCTTAACTTCCAATTGTACAACGATCAATTGGTATCAGGTATTAATTTGATATAAATAAATAGTTATTTGATTTTAGTTAAAATATCATGAAATGTATGGTTTATTTATACAGGTTCTCAAGTTGTATGGTCTTCTTTATAACCGATGTGGGATAATCTAGCAAAATTCATGAAAAGATTTTTAACAAAATAAATAGTTATTATTTTTTAAAAAAATTGTGGATTTAATCGTGATATATTTTTTATTACAACTCATCTCTAACCTCATTCTAAACTAGAAATACAATATACAAAAATAGGAAGGGAGTTTGAAGTATCCCAAATTAGAGTGCATGATATTGTGGCATCAAGAGAGTATATAGAGATTTGAAAGTTCGTGTGTCACACAAATGTTGATACTTTTTCAATCACAATTAAAGCGAATGGTGGACTCTCAATCCAATTTCACACTGTGTGGATGTTATTTGCGACACACACATAACTTGCCCTTGCTTATGAGCTCAAAGGATACATGTCGTCACTTGTGGAAGAAATCATTCATGTATCTGAACTTCATCCGTTTTGGAAGCAATTATTGACATCAACCTTAGTTGGGTTTCCGTATGATAACGATATTGAACCTTTCATGACACCATATATTCAAAGTTGGTTGGATGTTGAAGCAGATGGTAATTATGGCTATCGCTCTGTTGTAGAGATTCTTGGAATGAGCGAATCATAATGGCTCGGGGTTCCTCATGATTGTTTGTCTGAACTAGGTGCAAATCGTTATATATACGAGAAAGTTATTTATTATGCAGAAGTCGAGTCAATGTTAAATGGACATGTATGTAACACTTCTCGTTGGAAGCATTGTTTGATATTGACTATGTTGTTGCTACTTCTACCAAGCGGTGGTTGTGATGATATCCAAGCCGCAGTCCTATAGTTTTCTCCCATTGATCACTACACGCAATAGTAAAATAGGAAACCCGCAAATCATATAATTGATGTTGTTTTCTTCGTTTTCCAAGATCGGTTCATTGTAGTAAGTTTCAAAACCTTACATACTTTTGTTTTCATATTGTTTTTTCATCATTCATTAACCTTGACTTCCAATTGTACAACGGTCAATTGGTATCAGGTATTAATTTGATATAAATAAATAGTTATTTGATTTTAGTTAAAATATCATGAAATGTATGGTTTATTTATACAGGTTCTCAAGTTGTATGGTCTTCTTTATAACCGATGTGGGGTAATCTAGCAAAATTCATGAAAAGATTTTTAACAAAATAAATAGTTATTATTTTTTAAAAAAATTGTGGATTTAATCGTGATATATTTTTTATTACAACTCATCTCTAACCTCATTCTAAACTAGAAATACAATATACAAAAATAGGAAGGGAGTTTGAAGTATCCCAAATTAGAGTGCATGATATTGTGGCATCAAGAGAGTATATAGAGATTTGAAAGTTCGTGTGTCACACAAATGTTGATACTTTTTCAATCACAATTAAAGCGAATGGTGGACTCTCAATCCAATTTCACACTGTGTGGATGTTATTTGCGACACACACATAACTTGCCCTTGCTTATGAGCTCAAAGGATACATGTCGTCACTTGTGGAAGAAATCATTCATGTATCTGAACTTCATCCGTTTTGGAAGCAATTATTGACATCAACCTTAGTTGGGTTTCCGTATGATAACGATATTGAACCTTTCATGACACCATATATTCAAAGTTGGTTTGATGTTGAAGCAGATGGTAATTATGGCTATCGCTCTGTTGTAGAGATTCTTGGAATGAGCGAATCATAATGGCTCGGGGTTCCTCATGATTGTTTGTCTGAACTAGGTGCAAATCGTTATATATACGAGAAAGTTATTTATTATGCAGAAGTCGAGTCAATGTTAAATGGACATGTATGTAACACTTCTCGTTGGAAGCATTGTTTGATATTGACTATGTTGTTGCTACTTCTACCAAGCGGTGGTTGTGATGATATCCAAGCCGCAGTCCTATAGTTTTCTCCCATTGATCACTACACGCAACAGTAAAATAGGAAACCCGCAAATCATATAATTGATGTTGTTTTCTTCGTTTTCCAAGATCGGTTCATTGTAGTAAGTTTCAAAACCTTACATACTTTTGTTTTCATATTGTTTTTTCATCATTCATTAACCTTGACTTCCAATTGTACAACGGTCAATTGGTATCAGGTATTAATTTGATATAAATAAATAGTTATTTGATTTTAGTTAAAATATCATGAAATGTATGGTTTATTTATACAGGTTCTCAAGTTGTATGGTCTTCTTTATAACCGATGTGGGATAATCTAGCAAAATTCATGAAAAGATTTTTAACAAAATAAATAGTTATTATTTTTTAAAAAAATTATGGATTTAATCGTGATATATTTTTTATTACAACTCATCTCTAACCTCATTCTAAACTAGAAATACAATATACAAAAATAGGAAGGGAGTTTGAAGTATCCCAAATTAGAGTGCATGATATTGTGGCATCAAGAGAGTATATAGAGATTTGAAAGTTCGTGTGTCACACAAATGTTGATACTTTTTCAATCACAATTAAAGCGAATGGTGGACTCTCAATCCAATTTCACACTGTGTGGATGTTATTTGCGACACACACATAACTTGCCCTTGCTTATGAGCTCAAAGGATACATGTCGTCACTTGTGGAAGAAATCATTCATGTATCTGAACTTCATCCGTTTTGGAAGCAATTATTGACATCAACCTTAGTTGGGTTTCCGTATGATAACGATATTGAACCTTTCATGACACCATATATTCAAAGTTGGTTTGATGTTGAAGCAGATGGTAATTATGGCTATCGCTCTGTTGTAGAGATTCTTGGAATGAGCGAATCATAATGGCTCGGGGTTCCTCATGATTGTTTGTCTGAACTAGGTGCAAATCGTTATATATACGAGAAAGTTATTTATTATGCAGAAGTCGAGTCAATGTTAAATGGACATGTATGTAACACTTCTCGTTGGAAGCATTGTTTGATATTGACTATGTTGTTGCTACTTCTACCAAGCGGTAGTTGTGATGATATCCAAGCCGCAGTCCTATAGTTTTCTCCCATTGATCACTACACGCAACAGTAAAATAGGAAACCCGCAAATCATATAATTGATGTTGTTTTCTTCGTTTTTCAAGATCGGTTCATTGTAGTAAGTTTCAAAACCTTACATACTTTTGTTTTCATATTGTTTTTTCATCATTCATTAACCTTAACTTCCAATTGTACAACGATCAATTGGTATCAGGTATTAATTTGATATAAATAAATAGTTATTTGATTTTAGTTAAAATATCATGAAATGTATGGTTTATTTATACAGGTTCTCAAGTTGTATGGTCTTCTTTATAACCGATGTGGGATAATCTAGCAAAATTCATGAAAAGATTTTTAACAAAATAAATAGTTATTATTTTTTAAAAAAATTGTGGATTTAATCGTGATATATTTTTTATTACAACTCATCTCTAACCTCATTCTAAACTAGAAATACAATATACAAAAATAGGAAGGGAGTTTGAAGTATCCCAAATTAGAGTGCATGATATTGTGGCATCAAGAGAGTATATAGAGATTTGAAAGTTCGTGTGTCACACAAATGTTGATACTTTTTCAATCACAATTAAAGCGAATGGTGGACTCTCAATCCAATTTCACACTGTGTGGATGTTATTTGCGACACACACATAACTTGCCCTTGCTTATGAGCTCAAAGGATACATGTCGTCACTTGTGGAAGAAATCATTCATGTATCTGAACTTCATCCGTTTTGGAAGCAATTATTGACATCAACCTTAGTTGGGTTTCCGTATGATAACGATATTGAACCTTTCATGACACCATATATTCAAAGTTGGTTGGATGTTGAAGCAGATGGTAATTATGGCTATCGCTCTGTTGTAGAGATTCTTGGAATGAGCGAATCATAATGGCTCGGGGTTCCTCATGATTGTTTGTCTGAACTAGGTGCAAATCGTTATATATACGAGAAAGTTATTTATTATGCAGAAGTCGAGTCAATGTTAAATGGACATGTATGTAACACTTCTCGTTGGAAGCATTGTTTGATATTGACTATGTTGTTGCTACTTCTACCAAGCGGTGGTTGTGATGATATCCAAGCCGCAGTCCTATAGTTTTCTCCCATTGATCACTACACGCAACAGTAAAATAGGAAACCCGCAAATCATATAATTGATGTTGTTTTCTTCGTTTTCCAAGATCGGTTCATTGTAGTAAGTTTCAAAACCTTACATACTTTTGTTTTCATATTGTTTTTTCATCATTCATTAACCTTGACTTCCAATTGTACAACGGTCAATTGGTATCAGGTATTAATTTGATATAAATAAATAGTTATTTGATTTTAGTTAAAATATCATGAAATGTATGGTTTATTTATACAGGTTCTCAAGTTGTATGGTCTTCTTTATAACCGATGTGGGGTAATCTAGCAAAATTCATGAAAAGATTTTTAACAAAATAAATAGTTATTATTTTTTAAAAAAATTGTGGATTTAATCGTGATATATTTTTTATTACAACTCATCTCTAACCTCATTCTAAACTAGAAATACAATATACAAAAATAGGAAGGGAGTTTGAAGTATCCCAAATTAGAGTGCATGATATTGTGGCATCAAGAGAGTATATAGAGATTTGAAAGTTCGTGTGTCACACAAATGTTGATACTTTTTCAATCACAATTAAAGCGAATGGTGGACTCTCAATCCAATTTCACACTGTGTGGATGTTATTTGCGACACACACATAACTTGCCCTTGCTTATGAGCTCAAAGGATACATGTCGTCACTTGTGGAAGAAATCATTCATGTATCTGAACTTCATCCGTTTTGGAAGCAATTATTGACATCAACCTTAGTTGGGTTTCCGTATGATAACGATATTGAACCTTTCATAACACCATATATTCAAAGTTGGTTGGATGTTGAAGCAGATGGTAATTATGGCTATCGCTCTGTTGTAGAGATTCTTGGAATGAGCGAATCATAATGGCTCGGGGTTCCTCATGATTGTTTGTCTGAACTAGGTGCAAATCGTTATATATACGAGAAAGTTATTTATTATGCAGAAGTCGAGTCAATGTTAAATGGACATGTATGTAACACTTCTCGTTGGAAGCATTGTTTGATATTGACTATGTTGTTGCTACTTCTACCAAGCGGTGGTTGTGATGATATCCAAGCCGCAGTCCTATAGTTTTCTCCCATTGATCACTACACGCAACAGTAAAATAGGAAACCCGCAAATCATATAATTGATGTTGTTTTCTTCGTTTTCCAAGATCGGTTCATTGTAGTAAGTTTCAAAACCTTACATACTTTTGTTTTCATATTGTTTTTTCATCATTCATTAACCTTGACTTCCAATTGTACAACGGTCAATTGGTATCAGGTATTAATTTGATATAAATAAATAGTTATTTGATTTTAGTTAAAATATCATGAAATGTATGGTTTATTTATACAGGTTCTCAAGTTGTATGGTCTTCTTTATAACCGATGTGGGATAATCTAGCAAAATTCATGAAAAGATTTTTAACAAAATAAATAGTTATTATTTTTAAAAAAAATTGTGGATTTAATCGTGATATATTTTTTATTACAACTCATCTCTAACCTCATTCTAAACTAGAAATACAATATACAAAAATAGGAAGGGAGTTTGAAGTATCCCAAATTAGAGTGCATGATATTGTGGCATCAAGAGAGTATATAGAGATTTGAAAGTTCGTGTGTCACACAAATGTTGATACTTTTTCAATCACAATTAAAGCGAATGGTGGACTCTCAATCCAATTTCACACTGTGTGGATGTTATTTGCGACACACACATAACTTGCCCTTGCTTATGAGCTCAAAGGATACATGTCGTCACTTGTGGAAGAAATCATTCATGTATCTGAACTTCATCCGTTTTGGAAGCAATTATTGACATCAACCTTAGTTGGGTTTCCGTATGATAACGATATTGAACCTTTCATGACACCATATATTCAAAGTTGGTTTGATGTTGAAGCAGATGGTAATTATGGCTATCGCTCTGTTGTAGAGATTCTTGGAATGAGCAAATCATAATGGCTCGGGGTTCCTCATGATTGTTTGTCTGAACTAGGTGCAAATCGTTATATATACGAGAAAGTTATTTATTATGCAGAAGTCGAGTCAATGTTAAATGGACATGTATGTAACACTTCTCGTTGGAAGCATTGTTTGATATTGACTATGTTGTTGCTACTTCTACCAAGCGGTGGTTGTGATGATATCCAAGCCGCAGTCCTATAGTTTTCTCCCATTGATCACTACACGCAACAGTAAAATAGGAAACCCGCAAATCATATAATTGATGTTGTTTTCTTCGTTTTCCAAGATCGGTTCATTGTAGTAAGTTTCAAAACCTTACATACTTTTGTTTTCATATTGTTTTTTCATCATTCATTAACCTTGACTTCCAATTGTACAACGGTCAATTGGTATCAGGTATTAATTTGATATAAATAAATAGTTATTTGATTTTAGTTAAAATATCATGAAATGTATGGTTTATTTATACAGGTTCTCAAGTTGTATGGTCTTCTTTATAACCGATGTGGGATAATCTAGCAAAATTCATGAAAAGATTTTTAACAAAATAAATAGTTATTATTTTTTAAAAAAATTGTGGATTTAATCGTGATATATTTTTTATTACAACTCATCTCTAACCTCATTCTAAACTAGAAATACAATATACAAAAATAGGAAGGGAGTTTGAAGTATCCCAAATTAGAGTGCATGATATTGTGGCATCAAGAGAGTATATAGAGATTTGAAAGTTCGTGTGTCACACAAATGTTGATACTTTTTCAATCACAATTAAAGCGAATGGTGGACTCTCAATCCAATTTCACACTGTGTGGATGTTATTTGCGACACACACATAACTTGCCCTTGCTTATGAGCTCAAAGGATACATGTCGTCACTTGTGGAAGAAATCATTCATGTATCTGAACTTCATCCGTTTTGGAAGCAATTATTGACATCAACCTTAGTTGGGTTTCCGTATGATAACGATATTGAACCTTTCATGACACCATATATTCAAAGTTGGTTGGATGTTGAAGCAGATGGTAATTATGGCTATCGCTCTGTTGTAGAGATTCTTGGAATGAGCGAATCATAATGGCTCGGGGTTCCTCATGATTGTTTGTCTGAACTAGGTGCAAATCGTTATATATACGAGAAAGTTATTTATTATGCAGAAGTCGAGTCAATGTTAAATGGACATGTATGTAACACTTCTCGTTGGAAGCATTGTTTGATATTGACTATGTTGTTGCTACTTCTACCAAGCGGTGGTTGTGATGATATCCAAGCCGCAGTCCTATAGTTTTCTCCCATTGATCACTACACGCAATAGTAAAATAGGAAACCCGCAAATCATATAATTGATGTTGTTTTCTTCGTTTTCCAAGATCGGTTCATTGTAGTAAGTTTCAAAACCTTACATACTTTTGTTTTCATATTGTTTTTTCATCATTCATTAACCTTGACTTCCAATTGTACAACGGTCAATTGGTATCAGGTATTAATTTGATATAAATAAATAGTTATTTGATTTTAGTTAAAATATCATGAAATGTATGGTTTATTTATACAGGTTCTCAAGTTGTATGGTCTTCTTTATAACCGATGTGGGGTAATCTAGCAAAATTCATGAAAAGATTTTTAACAAAATAAATAGTTATTATTTTTTAAAAAAATTGTGGATTTAATCGTGATATATTTTTTATTACAACTCATCTCTAACCTCATTCTAAACTAGAAATACAATATACAAAAATAGGAAGGGAGTTTGAAGTATCCCAAATTAGAGTGCATGATATTGTGGCATCAAGAGAGTATATAGAGATTTGAAAGTTCGTGTGTCACACAAATGTTGATACTTTTTCAATCACAATTAAAGCGAATGGTGGACTCTCAATCCAATTTCACACTGTGTGGATGTTATTTGCGACACACACATAACTTGCCCTTGCTTATGAGCTCAAAGGATACATGTCGTCACTTGTGGAAGAAATCATTCATGTATCTGAACTTCATCCGTTTTGGAAGCAATTATTGACATCAACCTTAGTTGGGTTTCCGTATGATAACGATATTGAACCTTTCATGACACCATATATTCAAAGTTGGTTTGATGTTGAAGCAGATGGTAATTATGGCTATCGCTCTGTTGTAGAGATTCTTGGAATGAGCGAATCATAATGGCTCGGGGTTCCTCATGATTGTTTGTCTGAACTAGGTGCAAATCGTTATATATACGAGAAAGTTATTTATTATGCAGAAGTCGAGTCAATGTTAAATGGACATGTATGTAACACTTCTCGTTGGAAGCATTGTTTGATATTGACTATGTTGTTGCTACTTCTACCAAGCGGTGGTTGTGATGATATCCAAGCCGCAGTCCTATAGTTTTCTCCCATTGATCACTACACGCAACAGTAAAATAGGAAACCCGCAAATCATATAATTGATGTTGTTTTCTTCGTTTTCCAAGATCGGTTCATTGTAGTAAGTTTCAAAACCTTACATACTTTTGTTTTCATATTGTTTTTTCATCATTCATTAACCTTGACTTCCAATTGTACAACGGTCAATTGGTATCAGGTATTAATTTGATATAAATAAATAGTTATTTGATTTTAGTTAAAATATCATGAAATGTATGGTTTATTTATACAGGTTCTCAAGTTGTATGGTCTTCTTTATAACCGATGTGGGATAATCTAGCAAAATTCGTGAAAAGATTTTTAACAAAATAAATAGTTATTATTTTTTAAAAAAATTGTGGATTTAATCGTGATATATTTTTTATTACAACTCATCTCTAACCTCATTCTAAACTAGAAATACAATATACAAAAATAGGAAGGGAGTTTGAAGTATCCCAAATTAGAGTGCATGATATTGTGGCATCAAGAGAGTATATAGAGATTTGAAAGTTCGTGTGTCACACAAATGTTGATACTTTTTCAATCACAATTAAAGCGAATGGTGGACTCTCAATCCAATTTCACACTGTGTGATGTTATTTGCGACACACACATAACTTGCCCTTGCTTATGAGCTCAAAGGATACATGTCGTCACTTGTGGAAGAAATCATTCATGTATCTGAACTTCATCCGTTTTGGAAGCAATTATTGACATCAACCTTAGTTGGGTTTCCGTATGATAACGATATTGAACCTTTCATGACACCATATATTCAAAGTTGGTTTGATGTTGAAGCAGATGGTAATTATGGCTATCGCTCTGTTGTAGAGATTCTTGGAATGAGCGAATCATAATGGCTCGGGGTTCCTCATGATTGTTTGTCTGAACTAGGTGCAAATCGTTATATATACGAGAAAGTTATTTATTATGCAGAAGTCGAGTCAATGTTAAATGGACATGTATGTAACACTTCTCGTTGGAAGCATTGTTTGATATTGACTATGTTGTTGCTACTTCTACCAAGCGGTGGTTGTGATGATATCCAAGCCGCAGTCCTATAGTTTTCTCCCATTGATCACTACACGCAACAGTAAAATAGGAAACCCGCAAATCATATAATTGATGTTGTTTTCTTCGTTTTCCAAGATCGGTTCATTGTAGTAAGTTTCAAAACCTTACATACTTTTGTTTTCATATTGTTTTTTCATCATTCATTAACCTTGACTTCCAATTGTACAACGGTCAATTGGTATCAGGTATTAATTTGATATAAATAAATAGTTATTTGATTTTAGTTAAATATCATGAAATGTATGGTTTATTTATACAGGTTCTCAAGTTGTATGGTCTTCTTTATAACCGATGTGGGATAATCTAGCAAAATTCATGAAAAGATTTTTAACAAAATAAATAGTTATTATTTTTTAAAAAAATTGTGGATTTAATCGTGATATATTTTTTATTACAACTCATCTCTAACCTCATTCTAAACTAGAAATACAATATACAAAAATAGGAAGGGAGTTTGAAGTATCCCAAATTAGAGTGCATGATATTGTGGCATCAAGAGAGTATATAGAGATTTGAAAGTTCGTGTGTCACACAAATGTTGATACTTTTTCAATCACAATTAAAGCGAATGGTGGACTCTCAATCCAATTTCACACTGTGTGGATGTTATTTGCGACACACACATAACTTGCCCTTGCTTATGAGCTCAAAGGATACATGTCGTCACTTGTGGAAGAAATCATTCATGTATCTGAACTTCATCCGTTTTGGAAGCAATTATTGACATCAACCTTAGTTGGGTTTCCGTATGATAACGATATTGAACCTTTCATGACACCATATATTCAAAGTTGGTTTGATGTTGAAGCAGATGGTAATTATGGCTATCGCTCTGTTGTAGAGATTCTTGGAATGAGCGAATCATAATGGCTCGGGGTTCCTCATGATTGTTTGTCTGAACTAGGTGCAAATCGTTATATATACGAGAAAGTTATTTATTATGCAGAAGTCGAGTCAATGTTAAATGGACATGTATGTAACACTTCTCGTTGGAAGCATTGTTTGATATTGACTATGTTGTTGCTACTTCTACCAAGCGGTGGTTGTGATGATATCCAAGCCGCAGTCCTATAGTTTTCTCCCATTGATCACTACACGCAACAGTAAAATAGGAAACCCGCAAATCATATAATTGATGTTGTTTTCTTCGTTTTCCAAGATCGGTTCATTGTAGTAAGTTTCAAAACCTTACATACTTTTGTTTTCATATTGTTTTTTCATCATTCATTAACCTTGACTTCCAATTGTACAACGGTCAATTGGTATCAGGTATTAATTTGATATAAATAAATAGTTATTTGATTTTAGTTAAATATCATGAAATGTATGGTTTATTTATACAGGTTCTCAAGTTGTATGGTCTTCTTTATAACCGATGTGGGATAATCTAGCAAAATTCATGAAAAGATTTTTAACAAAATAAATAGTTATTATTTTTTAAAAAAATTGTGGATTTAATCGTGATATATTTTTTATTACAACTCATCTCTAACCTCATTCTAAACTAGAAATACAATATACAAAAATAGGAAGGGAGTTTGAAGTATCCCAAATTAGAGTGCATGATATTGTGGCATCAAGAGAGTATATAGAGATTTGAAAGTTCGTGTGTCACACAAATGTTGATACTTTTTCAATCACAATTAAAGCGAATGGTGGACTCTCAATCCAATTTCACACTGTGTGGATGTTATTTGCGACACACACATAACTTGCCCTTGCTTATGAGCTCAAAGGATACATGTCGTCACTTGTGGAAGAAATCATTCATGTATCTGAACTTCATCCGTTTTGGAAGCAATTATTGACATCAACCTTAGTTGGGTTTCCGTATGATAACGATATTGAACCTTTCATGACACCATATATTCAAAGTTGGTTTGATGTTGAAGCAGATGGTAATTATGGCTATCGCTCTGTTGTAGAGATTCTTGGAATGAGCAAATCATAATGGCTCGGGGTTCCTCATGATTGTTTGTCTGAACTAGGTGCAAATCGTTATATATACGAGAAAGTTATTTATTATGCAGAAGTCGAGTCAATGTTAAATGGACATGTATGTAACACTTCTCGTTGGAAGCATTGTTTGATATTGACTATGTTGTTGCTACTTCTACCAAGCGGTGGTTGTGATGATATCCAAGCCGCAGTCCTATAGTTTTCTCCCATTGATCACTACACGCAACAGTAAAATAGGAAACCCGCAAATCATATAATTGATGTTGTTTTCTTCGTTTTCCAAGATCGGTTCATTGTAGTAAGTTTCAAAACCTTACATACTTTTGTTTTCATATTGTTTTTTCATCATTCATTAACCTTGACTTCCAATTGTACAACGGTCAATTGGTATCAGGTATTAATTTGATATAAATAAATAGTTATTTGATTTTAGTTAAAATATCATGAAATGTATGGTTTATTTATACAGGTTCTCAAGTTGTATGGTCTTCTTTATAACCGATGTGGGATAATCTAGCAAAATTCATGAAAAGATTTTTAACAAAATAAATAGTTATTATTTTTTAAAAAAATTGTGGATTTAATCGTGATATATTTTTTATTACAACTCATCTCTAACCTCATTCTAAACTAGAAATACAATATACAAAAATAGGAAGGGAGTTTGAAGTATCTCAAATTAGAGTGCATGATATTGTGGCATCAAGAGAGTATATAGAGATTTGAAAGTTCGTGTGTCACACAAATGTTGATACTTTTTCAATCACAATTAAAGCGAATGGTGGACTCTCAATCCAATTTCACACTGTGTGGATGTTATTTGCGACACACACATAACTTGCCCTTGCTTATGAGCTCAAAGGATACATGTCGTCACTTGTGGAAGAAATCATTCATGTATCTGAACTTCATCCGTTTTGGAAGCAATTATTGACATCAACCTTAGTTGGGTTTCCGTATGATAACGATATTGAACCTTTCATGACACCATATATTCAAAGTTGGTTTGATGTTGAAGGAGATGGTAATTATGGCTATCGCTCTGTTGTAGAGATTCTTGGAATGAGCGAATCATAATGGCTCGGGGTTCCTCATGATTGTTTGTCTGAACTAGGTGCAAATCGTTATATATACGAGAAAGTTATTTATTATGCAGAAGTCGAGTCAATGTTAAATGGACATGTATGTAACACTTCTCGTTGGAAGCATTGTTTGATATTGACTATGTTGTTGCTACTTCTACCAAGCGGTGGTTGTGATGATATTCAAGCCGCAGTCCTATAGTTTTCTCCCATTGATCACTACACGCAACAGTAAAATAGGAAACCCGCAAATCATATAATTGATGTTGTTTTCTTCGTTTTCCAAGATCGGTTCATTGTAGTAAGTTTCAAGACCTTACATACTTTTGTTTTCATATTGTTTTTTCATCATTCATTAACCTTGACTTCCAATTGTACAACGGTCAATTGATATCAGGTATTAATTTGATATAAATAAATAGTTATTTGATTTTAGTTAAAATATCATGAAATGTATGGTTTATTTATACAGGTTCTCAAGTTGTATGGTCTTCTTTATAACCGATGTGGGATAATCTAGCAAAATTCATGAAAAGATTTTTAACAAAATAAATAGTTATTATTTTTTAAAAAAATTGTGGATTTAATCGTGATATATTTTTTATTACAACTCATCTCTAACCTCATTCTAAACTAGAAATACAATATACAAAAATAGGAAGGGAGTTTGAAGTATCCCAAATTAGAGTGCATGATATTGTGGCATCAAGAGAGTATATAGAGATTTGAAAGTTCGTGTGTCACACAAATGTTGATACTTTTTCAATCACAATTAAAGCGAATGGTGGACTCTCAATCCAATTTCACACTGTGTGGATGTTATTTGCGACACACACATAACTTGCCCTTGCTTATGAGCTCAAAGGATACATGTCGTCACTTGTGGAAGAAATCATTCATGTATCTGAACTTCATCCGTTTTGGAAGCAATTATTGACATCAACCTTAGTTGGGTTTCCGTATGATAACGATATTGAACCTTTCATGACACCATATATTCAAAGTTGGTTTGATGTTGAAGCAGATGGTAATTATGGCTATCGCTCTGTTGTAGAGATTCTTGGAATGAGCGAATCATAATGGCTCGGGGTTCCTCATGATTGTTTGTCTGAACTAGGTGCAAATCGTTATATATACGAGAAAGTTATTTATTATGCAGAAGTCGAGTCAATGTTAAATGGACATGTATGTAACACTTCTCGTTGGAAGCATTGTTTGATATTGACTATTGTGACGCCCCGTTTATTCGAGTGCATTCCGACGTTGTCTTTTCCCCCTTCCCTCGATTCGCTATAGCTCGAGTTCTTATATAAAGTATATATATATATGTATATATGTACAACTTTTTAAAAAAAAGATAAGTTTCCGGGTATTATATTATTTTTAGGGATACAATTATGTATTCCCGTAAATTATTTAAAATATATTTATGTCGAAATTCGGGATTTACCTATCCGGGAAATCCCGTTCCAAATGTAAATCGAGTTAGTTTCCTTGTTTGTTAAAAAAAAAAAAAAAAAAAAAAAAAAAAAAGGAAAATGAAGGAAGGATATATAAACAGATATAATCCCTCCTATTTATTCTTTCCTTTTTCTTTCTTTCTCTTCTCCCTCCTCTTTTTCCTGTCTGGCGTGCAGAAGAGGTATTGAAGAGCGTCTCCTCGTTTCCTCTGTTATAGCTGCTCACCTACCCTAGCCTCCTGTACTCCCCTCTTGATGACAAACCCTAACAGCAGCCTCTCATTTGGCTTTACCTCACACCTTGCCCTCTCATTTCTCGCACTATCCCTCAACTCTCTCTCTCGCGCTTCTGCACATTCCGCCTAGCAGTCCGCCGCCGCCTCTGCATCCGGGAGATCGCCAACGCCGGCCGGAGAGCCAGCGCCTCGCCCCGCCTCAGCCGCCGGAACCGGTGAGCCGCGCCTCCCCTCTCTCCCTTCTCTCTTTCTCCCTCTGTTTGCTGTTTATTTTTTTCAAATGTGGCCGGGTCTTGTGACAGCCGCTGCAGCACCGCTGGGAGCCGCCGGAAGAGCAGACGCAGCCTTGCCTCCCCGCCTCGGGCCGCCTGGACTGCCGGACTGGTGGGTGGCCGCCCTAGCTCCTTGCCTTTTCTCTTTCCCTCTCCTGCCCTAACTCGGCCTTCTTGTTATTATGTGCAGCCGCCGGACC
>BSUD01000237.1:0-10218 GCA_033239045.1 Fagopyrum esculentum
CCGATCTTCAAAAGATCATGGCTTCGAAACGTGGCGAAAGGATTCGCCAAGATCACGGTCGTGGAAGATTCCACGACCGTAATTTAGGGCGTGAAGAGAAATACGGTTGTGTTCCACGGCCGTAATATCCCCTGGAATGAACATCGAATTCTGCATCACAATCCACGGCCGTAATCTAGGGTCAAACCGTGATTTTTGCCTTCCTTCGTGCATTCCTCAATCTAATACCTCAATTTGCTTCCAAAAGGTGTCCTTGATCTAGAGGTACATAAACTCAACTCTCCTTCGCTCGATTTCGTTCGGAAATAGCTCCAAATCACCTATAATCAACATAGAACTCGTGTAGACATCCATATCGACAATATAGGTAATACTAGCTCATATATGCATAAAGTTCCATCAAAGACTATCAATATGAATCAAATACGATTATAAAACGTGCCTAAAATATCACAATATTTCATGCTAACAAATAACCCCATACTTAATACTTGCTTGTCCCTAAGCAAGGTCTTTCAAAAAGCTTACACAAGAGTTAGGATGAAATATGTGTACCTCCTTTTGGATGAAAGTGACTCCTAAAGAATAGATCATTCTCAAACCTTGCTTCATTCGTTTTCAAACTTTCACGCACTTAATTAGAGAGTAAGAGGCAAAGAAAGCTTATGAAACAATTTAACTTCCAAACAAGCATTATAACCTTCAAACATTATCAAAATCAATCATAGGAACTTCAATTTAGATCACCAAGCCATATAACATTCTTTTGATCTTAAGGACTTTCCAAAGGAAAAGGTCTAGAGTATGGAAGGGAAGGGAAACTTTAAGGGATAGTGGTGCATAAATCCGGGAAAATGGATTACTATCTTCTTCTTCTTTTGCGGTTTCCGCAACTCTTCACTTTGAGCTTCGCTCTTACTTTTCATTTTTCGACTTTACTTTTGGAGTTATGGATAGAGGTGCACAAAAACCGAAGCCTAGGAGATTGGCGTTTCTCATTTTTGCGAGATGCCTCAAACCCTTAGCGCACATACCATAATCCGCTAGGAATATCGCTCAATCCGACTTTTGGCAAGACACAAACACCCGGCTATGTGAATGGTGCCGAGTTACTCATCGTCATGATTGACTTCCCCAAACCTATAATTTCTTTCTATTCAATTGATTGCAAATAATTGCTCTCATGGCCCTCCCACATCATACATGCCTTTTTCTCATTCACTTCCAAATTCCCGGATAGGTAAGGGAGGCTAATATTTCAATGAGGAGCTAGATGATCAAAGGAAAGAAGAAAGAAAGTATCGAATTTCCTTAATCATTTCAAAGAGAAGCATAAGAACTTATAATGTGATTTCAACTTCAATTTCTTACATGATTTAGGTGACATTTTCACATTATAAAACTTGCAAAAGAGGTAAAATCTATTCATTCAATTTCTTTTCGAATTACTATCCTTTCAAGCATGCAATTGTTATCAACTTAATTCACAAGTAGTGTTTATCATAGAATTCATCTCAATTCATTAGAAGCATCAAATTTTTCAAAAATTTTCAATTTTTTATGGGTTTTTAAAGTTCTTTTTCATGCAATGCAAGAATGAAATGTGTGACATATGATGAACATGCAATAATAGTCTCGGAATAGAAGCAACATATAGAGTAGAGTTATTACAAACATTTAGTACATCCCACCCCATACTTAGGACGAACATTGTCCCTAATGTTCACAAAAAAAGAACAAAAGCAAGAAAGGAAAAGAAAACTCACAAATGGCGGCGGGGATGTCTAAAACAAGCAGTCCGGTCATCTATCACTGCGGTGCCGGTGGAGGTGGGAATGGAGAGAAACTCGGGTCATAGTACCGCCCAAACTGCTGGCGGTAGACGTCCCTCATCATGTGGTCGAGGTCGTCCATATGTTTGTCTCTAGCGTCTGCCCGGATCTCTAATGCTCCGACTCTCTCTGAAAGTCCGGTAGCCCACTCCGGCATCCTCTCATACCATCCCGGAGCGCGATCATACCATCCGGGAGCGTCTGCTGGTGCTGCTGCTGGTGGTGGTGGTGGTGCTGCTGCTGCTGCGTGTGTAGTGGACCAAGGAGGAGGTGTCTCGTACCAGGTGGGAGGTGTGGTCATCCACGTGGGTCTCTCGCTCATGCTGGCGCGGTGAGATGATGAGCCTGAAGCTCTAGTCGGACGCGGAGAGCGTCTAGGTACATCCTGCTGATCCGGCTGATCCGGAAACGAGCCGAACTCCTGCTCTGCTCCTGCACCACTCTCATACGGCCCTCCCATATCCTCCTCATCTACAGCCGGCGGTGGGACGTAAGGGGGAGCTACAAGCCTGTTCGCATGCATCGCAGCGAACGTCTCCTTCCAGTTGTGGCGTCCTGCCACAATGGAATACTCCGGCAGCCACTCAATACCCCTGCCGGTCCTACTCTCCCAGGGCATGCCCGCGTAAGGCGGACCTCTATGTGTAGGGAAAATGAGTCCCCTAACCATGAAAGCGTGTAGCCCTAATGGAACTGCCGGTATACGTGTGCAGGCTGAGAAGTCCACTCCAAAAGTCCTAGCTATGTGGGTCACTATCCCACCATACCCAATGTTCCCCCTCGATTTGTTCTTCAACTTGCTCATAGTCGCCGCCAGAAGGGTAGCACAATCGGCGCGGCATCCGTGAAGCATAGCATAGAGGAGGAATAGCTCATCCGTCTTGATCTTTTGGGGCGTCTCCGTCCTAGGGAAGAGACACTCCGAAAGAACACGGTGAGCTATCTTCAAGGCCAAATGGTACATCAATTTGGCCTTGGAGTCAGCTGGATGCCAACGGTCCTCGTCGGCATAGATCATAGCTACGTCTCCCCAAAAGTCCTTAGGAGACACGTTCCTAGGGATGCGACCGTTGTAGGTCTCGTGGAACCCAAAAATGGTCCCAAACTCAACTATACTCAACTGGTAGTCTTGGTTCATGAGGCGGAAGGAGACGGTTCTATCAACAGGGCTGTGCTCAAAAGACGACACAACCTCTCGGGTGATCTCCTCATAAGCGTCTTCACGAATATTCGTGAAGACAAGCAAACCGGCTCTATCCAAGAGCCATGTAAGGTCATCTACAATGTTGAGAGGATGTAGATCCTCCAACAACAAGTATCTAGGGCCAATTACTGCCCTCTCCTCGATCCTCTCATATGCGGCTCGGTGGTTTTCGTGTATGATCGGTATGTTAGGAGGAGGGGGTGAAGATGGAGGTGAAGGTGAGGATGGTGGTGAAGGGGATGAGGGTGGTGGTGGTGCCCTAGAGGTGGAGGGGTTACCCTTTCTCTTCTTATTCTGTTCCCCCTTCTTCTCCTTAATTCTTCCCGAAACTCTCCTCACGAAGTCCATTCTGTTACAAATTACGGTCTGTTCTTCACAAAACCACGGCCGTGGAACCTCTTCAGACCGTGATTCGACACAGAATTTTCGATTCTCAGTAAATCAGCAACCAAACTCCACCACAATCAGTCCTAGTCTAATTTCTTCCAATCTCAATCAGTTCTTCCTAATAATCTCTAACAAAAACGAACAAAAACGAGCAAAATCAAGAAGAGAGCAAAAACCTCTTTTTTCGGATTGAGAAATCCAAAATGCGGGTTTGTTGATCGTTTTTCGCGCGATTTGTTGCTTGGATCTTGTTCTTGGTTGGATTTGCTTCGGTTTAGGAAGAAGAATCGTTAAAAATGATTAGAGAACGAAGATTTGGGAAGGGCTGCGTGTTTTCGGCGTTTAGGGCGTGGAAATTGGGGGTTTTTGTGGTGTTTTTGTGATGAAGTGTGGCTTTTATACTTGCAGGCAAAATTTCAAAAATTACGGTTTATCGGGGTATTCCACGGCCGTGGAAATGTACGGACCCGTAATTTTTGTGAATTTTCACAGGCTTTTGAGAATTACGGCCACTGTAGCAATGGCGACCGTAATTTAGACCGTGGAACTCTCTGTAAAGCTTCAAAGTCCAAATTTCGTCACTTCTCTTCGACATTATCCTTCCTTTCCCTTTTTCCATCGATCCTACAACCAAAAACACGAACATACCGGAAGAAATCGAGGCAAAAACAAAGCAAAAACTTCTATTCTAAGCTAATCTATGAATCGAAAGCAAAAACGAAAATGCAATACCTTGGGTTGCCTCCCAAGAAGCGCTTTGTTTAAGGTCCGTAGCTAGACCAAATTCGCACTTATTCGAGTGCGGTAGGTGCAAACTCCTCAGCTTGGAGTTCCGGTGAGTACTTCTTGAGTCGTTGACCGTTCACCTTAAAACTTCCGCTAGCTTCACCCCATACTTCAACTGCACCATGGGAGAAAATACGCTTAATTAGAAAAGGTCCAGTCCAACGAGATTTTAACTTACCTGGAAAGAGGCGAAGTCTCGAATTGAAGAGGAGAACTTGATCTCCCTCTTGGAAGTCCTTTGGTATGATATGCTTATCATGCCAACGCTTTGCTCTCTCCTTGTAGATCTTAGCGTTTTCGTAGGCGTTCAAACGGAGTTCATCCAGCTTGTTGATGTCTAGGAGACGCTTCTCTCCCGCTTCTTTCATGCTGAAATTTAGCCATTTGATAGCCCAAAACGCCTTGTGCTCTAACTCTACCGGCAAGTGACAAGACTTCCCATACACGAGGTTATATGGTGTGGTTCCTATGGGAGTCTTGTATGCAGTCCGGTATGCCCATAGCGCATCATCTAGTTTCAAGGACCAATCCTTCCTAGTCCTTGAAACCGTCTTCTCTAGAATTCCCTTGATTTCCCTGTTTGAGATCTCAACTTGTCCACTCGTTTGTGGATGGTAAGGGGTGGCGATCTTGTGAGTAACCCCATACTTGGATAGAAGAGCTTCAAAGCGACGAGCTATGAAGTGAGAACCTCCATCACTAATGATCGTCCTTGGCGTTCCGAATCGCGGAAAAATGGTCTTGTTGAAGAACTTAACCACCACCATGGCGTCATTTGTGGGAGAGGCAATGGCTTCCACCCATCTAGAAACGTAGTCCACCGCCAATAGTATGTATTGGTTCCCACAAGAAGGAGGGAATGGTCCCATGAAGTCAACTCCCCAAACGTCAAAAATCTCTACCTCTTGGATGTTGTTGAGGGGCATCTCGTTCCTTCTAGAGATATTTCCTGTTCTTTGACAAGCATCGCAACAAGAAACAAAGGATTGCACATCTTTAAATAAAGTAGGCCAATAAAATCCGGATTGCAATACCTTTGCGCTAGTTTTGTTTGAACTAGCGTGTCCTCCACAAGGTAGTGAATGACAATGACGGATGACACTTTGCATCTCATCTTCCGGCACACATCGCCGAATGATGCCATCCGGACCTCTCTTGAAGAGAAGAGGCTCGTTCCAATGGTATTCCCGGACGTCCTTGAAGAACTTCTTCCTTTGCGCATATGATAGTCCGGGTGGTATTTCCTGGCAAACCAAATAATTAACGAAATCAGCAAACCATGGTTCGTCACCCTTTGAGATTACCTTGATGCACTCCTCAATGATGTGTAGGTGCTCGTCCGGAAAGGAGTCATCAATGGGTAAATGGTCGTCCTCTAGATGTGTTAGGCGACTCAAATGATCCGCAACAGAATTTTCCGAGCCTTTCTTGTCGCGGATCTCAAGATCGAATTCTTGTAGGAGAAGAATCCATCTAATCAGCCTTGGCTTCGCATCCTTCTTTGCAAGGAGGTACCGGATTGCAGCATGATCCGTGTAGACAATCACCTTTGCACCTACAAGATAAGAGCGAAACTTGTCGATAGCGTAGACGATGGCTAAAAATTCCTTCTCCGTAGTGGCGTAGTTGAGCTGGGCTTCGTCTAGCGTCTTGCTAGCGTAGTATATGGCATGGGTTCGTCCTTCCTTTCGTTGCCCAAGGACAGCCCCTATGGCTACGTCACTAGCATCGCACATAATCTCGAAAGGGAGAGTCCAATCCGGTGGTTGGATAATGGGTGCTGAAATTAGAGCTTGCCGGATGGTGTTGAACGCATCTAGACATTCCTGCGAAAACTCAAAAACCGCATCCTTCATCAATAGATTAGTGAGAGGTTTTGATATCTTAGAGAAGTCTTGGATAAAACGTCTATAGAATCCAGCATGTCCTAGGAAACTTCTTATTCCCTTCACCGAAACTGGGGGAGGAAGTTTCTCTATGGTCTCTATTTTAGCCTTGTCTACCTCTATCCCTCTACTAGAGACTAAGTGACCTAAAACGATTCCTTCTTTAACCATGAATTGACACTTCTCCCAATTGAGAACTAGGTTAGTGTCTTCACATCTTTGCAAAACAAGGGAAAGGTTAGAAAGACAATCGTTAAAAGAGGAACCGTAAACGGAGAAGTCGTCCATGAAGACTTCCATGATTTCCTCTACGTATTCGGAGAAGATGGCCATCATGCACCGTTGAAAGGTGGCTGGGGCGTTGCAAAGCCCGAACGGCATCCTCCTATAGGCGAACGTACCCCAAGGGCACGTGAATGTGGTCTTCTCTTGATCATCCGGATGTATCGGGATCTGAAAGAAACCACTATAACCGTCAAGGTAGCAAAAGTATGAATGTTGTGCTAACCTTTCAAGCATTTGGTCGATGAATGGCAATGGAAAGTGATCCTTCCGCGTTGCGTTGTTGAGCTTGCGGTAGTCTATGCACATTCGCCATCCAGTCACGGTTCGGGTAGGAATGAGTTCGTTGTTCTTATTGGTGATGACCGTCATTCCTCCCTTCTTCGGAACTACTTGAACTGGGCTCACCCACTTGCTATCGGAGATAGGATAGATGATACCTGCATCAAGAAGTTTAAGAATTTCCTTCTTGACAACCTCTTTCATGGTCGGATTCAACCGCCTTTGAGGTTGTCTTGAAGTTCTAAAATCCTCCTCCATTAGTATTTTGTGCATGCATAGGGAGGGTTTAATTCCTACTAAGTCCTCAATAGTATAGCCTATGGCTTTTCTATGTTTCCTAAGGACAATCATGAGCTGTTCATGTTCATCTATGCTTAATTCGGAACTAACGATAACCGGGAAGGTAGAATTAGATCCAAGGAAAGCGTACCTTAGATGAGTAGGAAGTGGTTTGAGTTCCATCGCTTTCGGAGCTTCCAATGATTCTTGAGGAGCTTCCGATGTTTCCTTAGAGGTTTCTAAGGATGTTGGATGGGTTGGAGAAGAATCAGAAGAAGTTGAAGAAGCGTGCTGATCACTATTTTCCACGGTCAAAATCACGTTCTCCCCTGTCTTTCCACGGCCGTAATATCCTCTGGAATGGAGGTCAAATTTGGTTGTGGAATCCACGGCCGTGGAATAAAGGGTATGGCCGTGGAATCTTGTATTCTCAGCCTCATCGTGGAGTTTCTCAAACTCCATTTCATGCATCTCTTCTTGTGCTTCCAAGGCTTCAATTTCCTCTTTGCACTCTCCTTCTTCTCCTTCATGGGTTAGACTCATAGTGATAACCTTTTGCAAGGGATCGTTAAAGAGAATCGCACTTACCTCCTCCCTAGACAAGCCTTCTTCGTCTTGGATGTTGTAAATATCCTCATCAAAGATCGGCTCCTTCACTAGAGTGGAAAGAACGAACTCCACTTTCTCCTCCCCAATGTCAAAAGCGAGTCTCCCATTCTTGCAGTCGACCATACAGCCGGAAGTTGCAAGAAACGGTCTTCCGAGTATGATCGGGACCGGACTATCTGCAGGAATGTCAAGCACAACAAAATCAATAGGGACAAAGAACTTGCCTAGCTTGACAGGGACGTCCTCTACGATGCCGACGGGACGAGTAATGGATCGATCCGCCATGTATAACGTCATCTTCACCGGTTTAGGATCGCCTAAACCGATCTTCCTGCACAATGCAAGTGGTATGATGCTCACACTTGCTCCTAAGTCACATAAAGCATCATATGTGACCTCTCCCACTCCTATGGGGATGCAAAATGACCCCGGATCCTTCAGCTTTGGGGGCATTTTCTCTTTCATAGTCTTGATGAGGTCCGAAGAATCCGAACTCATCTTGACTTCTCCAAAATCTTCTAGCTTCCTCTTGTTAGAGAGGAGCTCTTTCAAGAACTTGCCATAAGCCGGCATACCTACAATAGCATCAATGAAAGGTATATTAATATGCAGCTTGCTCATGAGTTCTATGAACTTACCGAATTGCTTGTCTAGGCGCGCTCGCGCTCTAGATTGAGGGAATGGTAGGGGAGGTTTGAAAGCTGGGGGTGGAACATAGACGTCCTCCTTCTCCTTCCCCTTTTCTTTGCTTTTCTCCACGGGGACTTCAATAAACGTAGGCTGCGGATCGGTGGTGGTTACTCCGCTCCTGGTCGTAATCGCCATTACCCTTCCCTTAGGGTTGTCCTCCGTCTTTCCCGGAAGTTTCCCTTGATTCCTAGGAACTTCCTCTGCATGGTTGAACATTTGATTCTCCAAAACCTTTTGAGCTTTGTCAACCTTAGAAATTTGATCATCAACCTTGATGATGCGGTTCTCCAACCCTTGAAGCTTTCCCAAGATCGTTTCCAACATGGGATCCGGCTTTTCCTTTCCCGTATTGTTTCCTCCAATTGATGATTGCCCCTGGCTTTTCAAAGGAGTAGAGGAAGAAGAGGGTGGAGTTAGTGAATTGGAATTGGAAGGGTAGGAGTTACCGGAATTTTGTTGATTGGAGCGCCAATTGTTGTTATTTGAACCACGATTGTTGTTCCAATTGTTGTTGTTCCGGTTGTTGTTGTTTCCATTCCAATTGTTGTTCCGGTTATTGTTCCGGTTATTGTTGTTGCGGTTGGTGTTGTCACCGCCGTTGTTATTGCCCAAATAGCCAACATCCTTCTCTTGCTGCTTTGGGAAGTTGGTCTTGATAGCTTCCTTCAACTCTTTGATCTCATTGTTGAGGGAGAAAATCTGATTTTGAGCTTCATGTGTGAGCTTCGCTCCTTGCTCCACACGATTTCCTTCCACCTTCCGGTGGGAATACTTCTCTATGACTCTTGCTTGCTTCTCAATGAAGTCCCAAGCGTCATCTTCTCTCATGTCCATGAACGTTCCACATGAGAGGGATTGAAGGTTGAATTGCGTCCCCGCATCCAGCCCCTTGTAGTAAATTTCCAGCAAGGCAAGCTTGGATATGCCATGATGAGGACAATCCAAGAGCAAATCCTGAAACCTTTCCCAAGATTGAAACAAACTTTCGTTAGGTCTCATAGAAAAAGCATTAATCTTACCTCTAAGTTCCGCCGTTTTGGAGGGCGGAAAGAACTTAGTGAGAAACTCTGCGGAGAGGTCTTCCCACGTCTCTAGCTTTCCACTAGGAAGAGCTTGGTACCAAGATAGCGCTTTCCCTTTCAAAGAGAAAAAGAAAGGTTTGAGCTTATAGCTGTTGGTAGTAGCGTTCTTTGGTCTCATTGTCTCCATCATGCACTCAAAGTTTTGCAAGTGTTGGTGTGGAGATTCAGCGCTTGTACCGCCAAACTGACTTTGGCGAACAAGGGTGATAACTTGAGGGTTGAAGCTAAACCCTTGTACATCTTCAGCATCAAAGTTCACACCTAAGCGGCGTGGTTGTTGTGTTGGATCCATCCGCTGGCCAAGAGTTCTTGGCTCATTATCCACACGTTCGACCCTCACATTCCTAGGCGGAATGCGGCGGTTAGCAGCTCCTTGTGTGTTGAAAGGATTTATATTGATCGTGGGATCAATCTCTTCTAGTGCGGGCATGGAAGAATCACTATCATCAGCGGATGAGTTACCTCTTCTTCTAGACCTTGTCCTTCTTCTCGAGGACTTCTTTCCCACCTTATCTTCAAGATCGCTCATCTTTATCTTCATTTGAACGATCATGTCTTGTAGACCGTTAACTTGAGTTTGATGACGATCCATCTCATCTTGGAGGAGATTCTCATTCCATCGGAGTTGAGCTTCCTTCTCCGCTAACTTAGTTTGAAGATCGTTTTCGTTCTCTTGAGCCATCCTCTTCTCTTTGCGTTTTTGTCTTAAAGTTTTCTCTAGCTCTTGATCAAGAGGTAAGAGATCTTCGGTGTTCCTAGACCTGCGCATGCACTCAAGAAGAATCAAATAGCGAGAGCAAGCTCCCAAGCTTGACAACCGGTCACCGAATTCGGCCGAAACCAAATCCCCGGCAACGGCGCCAAAAACTTGTTCGCCCCTAGAGGTGTGTGCAAATAAG
>BSUD01000238.1:2147-27454 GCA_033239045.1 Fagopyrum esculentum
CTATGTTGCACCAATACGGACACGTGTGTCCGTATTTGACACGATACGATACGTGGACACGGCAAATCTTAAGTATTGGACTTGGACACGTGACGAATACGATAATTAAAATTTTAATTAAAAATATAATTCAATCAATTTAAAAACACAGTTGATATGTGTTTACATGAACAAAACTACAGTCCACAAAATTGGGGGAAATTATTGCAGACAACACAACAACACTAATAGTCTAACACGCTACCTTCTAAATAAGCAATTTTGATGGCCAAAGTAGAAATAGAGAAGGAAGATGAAGAGAATGGCGCAGCGAAGGATGATGAAAGGAATGGCGCAGAGAAGGATGGTGAAGGGAATGGCGCGGAGAAGAAGATGAAGAGAATGGCACAAAGAAGGAGGATGAAGAGAATGGAAGGAAGATGAAACATACCGGATATACCGAACTACCGAGGTCGAGAATGGCACAAGAGATGGAGTTCTTCACTTCTTCGCACGGTCGCAGTCGGCAAGAGGCAAAGCAAATAGAGAAGAAGAATGAAAGTTACCGTAAAACAAAAACCTAGGAGCTTTTTTTTTTTAGGTTAAAAAGTGTAAATTTCAATTTTACCCTTCGTATTTATTTTATTTACGTGTCCAACCTGGACACTCGCGTGTCCAAATTGGACACTCGCGTGTCCACCAAGTGTCCAAATCAGGACACGCGTGTCCAACCGTATTGGTGCGTGTCCGCGTGTCGGACACGCGTGTCCGTGTCCAATACCAAATACGAGGTCAATATCACGTATTGGTGCAACATAGGTTACAAAGAAACAGTTTTGCAAGATTGAGTATTTGCTGAACACCAGGGGCTTTATGCTTGATCATGGTTTTTCATTTGTTGTTTGTGCTGTATTTTCGACGATTAAGCTATAAAAACCCTCAATTATCTGTCAGAATTCCTGGGTTTAGTTGTATAGTGCTTGAAAATTGATGTTTAGTTGTGAAGGCTACAGTTTGTAAACTTTGTAATGACCTAATTCACTCAATAAAGTTTGGTTAGCTCTTCATGTTTCATACCTTTTGCTCTACATCATGACAATTTTCTCAGTCAATTTTTTGGTATATGAAAAAGAAAAAGGTATAAAGACACGCCATAATAAGGGGGCATATCATGTCCCATTGATTAAAGTCCACAAGAAATCACCCTAAATCTTTAATTTTTTTTAATTAATGTTGAGTGGTACTCCTTGAGCAAATTATGCAGAAATTTCGCTTCCCTTAATTTTAGGGTTTTGTTGACAGATTTCCTTATCAATCGCTACTGTTAAGTTTTTGTATTGGGATAGGTCGATCGATTATCCTCGTTTGCTAATTAGTTAGGGTGGAAGCATCCTTTGGCTATAATTTTTTTTATATTTATATTTTTATATTTATATTTTACGGATGAGATCATCCACCAACGGCGTAGATGAAGACGAAACCAGCGGGGAGACATGATCCAATTCAGGAAGCAAATCGGCAACACTATTGACTTCCCGAAAAACATGATGGATCCTAAATTGCCAAAAACTAACAAAAATGTTAGAATTATCCAAAATAATGAGGTCAAGTTTTCACATTGTCCATCGCCAATGGAAATAGTCAACGCATGCAAGGATAAAGCCAAATGCATCAACGCCAATTTCGAGTTTGGAACTATCAAAGTTCGATTTCAATTTTATCAATGACTAAATCATGTGCTTTAATCTTAGTAGAGCATCCTTTGACCATTGTTTGTCTGCATTTTCAACAGTTAAGTTTTAGAAAACCGAATGAAAACAATCTAGTTTATACATAGCTCCGTTTCATAAGTGTATAAATTAAGGGATTAAGATTATGAGAATTAGAGGGGATAAATAATTTTCCTAATCTCGTTTAGTAAGGAAATGAACGAGAATAAAGGAGTTAAATTATAGAGATTAAGATAATTATTTTATAAATTTTTTGTATAACCTATAAAACTGCAGTAATAAGAATTATTGGCTAAAATTTCATTTGTACCACTCTTCTTTTTTTCCCATCTCTTTCGTCTATAAAATTTTTTTAACAGGTACTTTTTCATAATTTTACCCACAATCATATTCATTCTAACACATACATTTTGCTTCTCCTTAATTCTTCGTCTAAACAATTTTCTTCATCTTCATCTACTTAAGATTACGTTACCAAATGGACCCTATATATATATATATATATATATATATATATATATATATATATACACTAATTCATCAATGTCTTAGAATCAGTACATAATGCTATTTAAAGTGAATAAAGCAGATTTCATAATTCTAAAATCTTAGACGGAAAGTAATGGCTTTAGCTGTGAAGGCTGCGGTCTGGAAATCCAATGTTTTTTATATACAACACAGCACATCACAGCTTCATGTTTGGCACTTAGCCCAACATCATCACAATTTCCTTGCTCAATTTTTAGGGTTTTGTCATTTGCAACACTCTCTGCATAGTAATCCTCTTAATTTTTCACCATAACCCATCAAGAACATCACGAGCATATACTTGTAAGTTCTAACTAGAGGCCGCAAACAGGTTAGTGCCCGAAGATGACACAAACCGAGTCCATTGCAAAATTCCATCATAAGCATATTTGACCATTCCATACATTTTACACCCAAATAGAAAACTGACTAACACAGATATTTAATCATCTCATCTCTCTAAGAAAGCATGTCCGTAGCTCCATCTTCCTTCTCCTCACCCCCAGGAACTTCATTAAACATGTATTGACTCTGATATTCCATCAAATACTGTGTAGATCTCTTGATATCCAAGAACAACTCATATACTCTACGAATATCATCCATCTCCACAACCTTTCCCTTTCTCTTTTGACAAGCTAAAGCTGAAGAAGTAATAAGGTTAATAGCATACCTTAATGATGTCTCCACACCAATCTTAGTCAACAACGCCTTTGCCTCTTCTGACATCTCCACATCCTCCTCTTGGCTTCGGATATCTAGAATCTTCCGGATTTCTTCCTCCGAGTAAGGTTGAGTGGTAATGATGAGAAGCCGGTCAAGGAGGTCGATTGGGATGCCGTGTGGTGACTTGTAATTGGTGCCTCTGATTTTTGTGTGTCCTCTGTTGGTTGCAACTACTAGTATTGGAGCCATCTCATTCTCCAATGCTCGGTTAAGGAAAGAAAAACACTCCACATCTAGCATATGTACTTCATCAATGAAGAGGACGCCTAATACAATTTCTGCTTTTCCCTCTTCTCTCCATTCAGCTACTTTTGTGTCAATTTGTTCCCTAACTTCAGCTCGTATTTCACCGGTATCACCGGTGAAGAGTGCCAGGAATCCTTGGGTCCTGACATATTCAAATAAGAGAAACTGAAGCATTAGATATGATCATAAACAATGATGTTATATCCTTACAGATATTAGTTTCAACCAGTAAATCGTTTCCACAATGAAAAGTATGGTGGCATGCGGAAAATGATCAACATGAATAAAAATGCCGGTTAAATTTGTTTTGAGTATAAGCTAAAGGGTCTCCATTTATGGATTGTAGAAACTTTGTTGCTGTTAAATAGGTTAGGAATTTCAAAACAAACTTGGGCATATGACCTTATAGAAAATCCTAAATTCTAATAGGTTAGGAGTTTCAAAACAAACTTGGACATATGACCTTATAGAAAATCCTAAATTCAAGACCGAAATACAGAAAACAGACCAAATAAAAAATCAGGCAACACTCATTTAAAGTTCTAGTGTATAGTCCTATACATTAAAAGGAACTTTAAAGCAGTCACAAATGAAGTTTGCACCAAACAAAGCCTATGAGAGTTTGCATGATATGGGGGAGCACAGAAAATCAATTTGCCCCTTGACCAAATAATAGTAACTCTCAATCTCAACAATCAGTGTTCTAAAAGAACAGACGGGTGGACGGCCACCAGCCGTCCCGACTTTCCCTAGACGGCCCTTCCTGGACTCGTTCAGACATTGGACGATGTGTTCAAGACGGAAAAATTCGGGTTTAGACGGTATAGACGGTTTCAATACGACAGTTCAAAACGCTAATTTCTAAAACCAAACCTAAATTAGTTTTCATTTTTGAAATTCTAAATGTTCACGTGTTGTGACTCTTGTGAGTTGTGGTAACCTAGCTTTTTATGTATTTTAGGGCAGAATACATGAAAATAGCCAAAAACGTCTTGGCCGTCTAGAATCCATCTAGCTAGACGGCGCCTCTCCGTCTATCGTCTTCTTGAACATTGTCAATAATTTTGTCAGACTTTAGTAGATGTTATACTACATGTTTTCTTGTATTTTCAATATACATCCATAATGATATTCTTATACAACACCATGTTAAACATTATAAGGACAATTATTTTTGGCACTCCCTTCTCTTGGTTCATAAAATTTGCCTTTTAAGACTTGAACATAATCTTTAAAAAGAGCCTCCTGTCCTAACTGCCTAATTAGTAATCAACAGTCAAGATCGTTTATTTCTCTTCCATGTTGGTCAGTATTCAATCATACACTTGAGCAGCATAACAAATCAAAAAGCTTTATAATAAGCAATGGAAACATCAAAATTATGTTTAATTAGAGAAATTTATAGATAACAAGCAATATATACCACATGAAAATCAGGTTAGGTTAAGAGACGTTACCTGCTATTGATAACATCAATCTCGTGTAAAGTTACACAATGCACAATCTCCTTCCTCTTCTGGAGCTCACCATCAGGACACTGCACGAACTTCGTATGAGGCCCCATGGCATCATAATCCCTAGACCTAGCAAACGACCTTCCAAGCTTAGTAATCTTCCCAGACGCTTTATCAATAGCAATAACATCTCCGCTCTGAACCTTCTCCTTCCCCAGAGCCTCAATCATCTTCGCCCCCAAATCATACACAGTTTCCATCTCCGTTGTCTTCAGAGTCAATTTCCCAGTCTTAGACGCTGCCCCAGACACCGCAGGGCGGTCAATCTGGATTTCGACAACTTCACCTTCAATAATTTCCGTCTCCTCCTTGATACGAACTCCAATCGACCTACGAAACGCCTGTGTTAAGGCTTCAGTCTTAGACATCTCAAGCGAGAAGATCTCTGAGCCAGCCATCATTGCAAATGGGGTTTCTTGCCCTAGTGACTTGGCTATGCCCATGGCAATGGCGGTCTTGCCGGTACCCGGCTGGCCGGCGATGAGGACTCCTCGACCGGCGATTTTACCGTCCTTGATCATCTGGAGGATGACTCCAGCGGCTTTTCGGGCAGACAGCTGGCCGACGAGGCCTTCGGAGGAGGAGCGGGGCTCAAGGGCAGAGTCGAGACCGAGTCCACGGATATGGGAGTGTGCCCCAATGCGTTCGATTCGGGTGAGGTCACGACTTTCTGAGAGCTTGAGCTCCGCCATAGCTACAGAATGATGTTTGCTCGTAGGAGAGGACTACTGAAGGGGGCGTGGTCGCTTTGGTTAGGGTTGAGGGTTTAGCGTTGAAGAAAATTTGTGATTTCAGAAAGCGCTTAATTCCTTTCCCTTGTTATATACTCCCATAAAGTAACGATTTTTACACCGTGCCCATTTCATTGGTAATCCGTAAAGAGAAAGATAAAAGGGTTAATAATGAGCGAAATAAAATTAGTTTAAAGTATCATCATCTAGATATAAGCCATCATTTATTTATATCAAATAATTTTAGTAATTAAAATAAAGTTATTTTTATTATATAAATAAAAACTAAATTAAAAAAAATATACTTAATTGATACTTTTACCCTTTAAATACATTTTAATTTTGATACAATAAATTATATTTCATGTATTCATTTGTTAATATAGTCGATTAGAAAGATTTTTTTTAACTTAATTTTTAAAATACCGAAAATTATAATATGTAACGTTTAAATAAACCAAAAAATATAATATATTAATTAGAAAATAATTATAAAAATATATGTCACATTAAATTTTTAAAAGAATTGACCGTGCAAGCACAAGAATTACACTAGTTTATCTAATAAGAAAATATTTTTACATCATTGGTACAGGTAGTCGTAAAGAAAACGAACCGTCAAAAAAAAACACCGAGATCTTCAACGGTTTATCAAGGGGCTTCCAAATTCCCGTGATTATTTTCTTCGATCTCAACCTTTAGTTCTTATTATTATGACAACAAACAAGATGCCATGCCTGGAGAAAATGAGCAAGACGAAGATCTATCACGAGAAACAAGAAGGGTCATCATGAAACGTTTGGGTGGTTTGATAAATTTCAATTCTATTGTTGGATCACTTGAAGAGGTCGAGTTTTTGGGCGAAGTTTCATGTGAGACAACCCTAGTAGTGTATTTGTGCAGCAACTGATGAAGCAAGTGAAGTCACACATTTCAGTACTCAAAAACCCGGAGACAAATTTTCCGAAACACAAATCTTGAGAGGACGAACCCTAAAATTTCCACAGCTTACTGTAAGAAGCTGATTTTTCGACTTATTGATCAATAGATGAAACTAATTAAGCAAAACAATAAACTTAAGAGATATCATCGTCATCATGACGTCCAGTTCATCTTGAAACAACAAGATGTGGATCTAAGAAGAACATCAGTAGCCACAGTCACAGGCAAATCATCTTCCTCGAATTCACAATAAGGTTTATCTTCATCAATCCTTCCGATCACACCCAAACTGAAGCTCCTAGGCATTGGATTCTTCAAAATCATTGCTGTTGAAGTTGATGACCCATGAATCTCTTGCTGTTCAATACTCGGTTTAGCTTCCACTTGATCGGAATTCTGATGAACACCGATCTTAAATGAACTCGATCTTATTGCATCCTTATGAGTAAAAGAAGAAGAAGAATGACGTGTGGCGGGTCTCGAGGAGCTTGAGCTCCTCGAGACTGTCGAGAACTGGCCGGTCGGACAACCCATTACGGTTCCGTATGAGACTTGACCAGCGCAGCCGGTGAGGCTTTGGATGTAGAGATCTCGGGCTTTGGTTAACACTTTGGCCGGCGTTCTAATGAGTTTGATGAGCCTTTTGTTGGTTTCTTTGGAGTCTTTGTTGGTCATTGTTTGAGTTTAGTTTGGTGAAGTTGAAGATTGGAAGATTAGAAGAGAGTTTAAAGGGGTTGATGTTGTTGTTGTTGTTTTCTTGATTGGGAATTTGGAAGTGGTGAAGTGGGGATGGTTTGTGATGCATGGGATTGGATGGAGGAGGGCACAGACTAATTGGAAGTAATGATTAAGGTGAAGGATTGATTAGATTTAAAACAATGGAGATGGGGAGAATGATTGTTGCTTTGGATAAAGTTAAGTGCTTGCTCACCAAACATTTAAAACAATGAGCATTGTTGTGAAATTAAGGTGAACATGTATAACATTTCTACACTATTTCTTGAGTCGCTAGGATTATCTAATGTCTCGAAACCTTTCCTCCTGGAAAAAAAAAATACTATTTATGTCAATTGATTTCAGTTAAAAATTCAGACATATAATATTTATCTGTAATTTAACTAGTGATCTTATTCTATTTAACTCGTACTATATTAAAATTTGAAGCGTAGTCTATAATTATATAGTATAAAATGTTAAGTATAATTTATTTTAAAAAATCGCAGGCCCGCCCCGCCCGTCCGGATTCGGATAAACGAGACTTATATCTTACAAAGTCCGGGGCATGAACCAGAATATGAAAAAGTATATGTAGTTTCCGTAATAGTTAAGCAAGTAGCGTGGAGAAGAGGTGAAATGGCAGCGATTAAGCCTACAAAGCAACGTGAGGCGCTGGCCGTGGCCCGACCCACCTCTTTGTGTTAAAGTTGCGAGGACAATATTGTGACTACAGTTGTGCGCAGACGTGACTCACCCTTAAACAAGGTTATTATTGGGGCGAGAGATGAGATTATTAGCTGTAGGGATCCGACATTGAATCTGGCTGACACTCTTGACTCTTGTTGCCATGGGGAGAAGTTCTTGGTAACCTGTGCCTATGATTTGTTCAGAGAGCATGAACAAGATGTTGATTGACACAGACTGGTTTGGGACTCGGGAAGTACGCTGAAGCATTGTTTCATTCTCTGAATGCCCAACATGGGACGCCTTTCCACTAGAGATAGACTCTCTTTCCTTGACGTTGACCCGACTTGTCAATGGTGCAACGGAGCAAGGGAGTCACATGGCCACTTGTTTTTTATATGCACCTATGTGGGAGAGGTTTGGAGGCAAATTTGTGAGGGATTTGATATGTTTGACAATTTGACTTCTATTTCGGCATCTCTAGATTGGCTAAGGCAGTAGGCCATTGGGAGAGGTTAGAGGAGCAGACAGATGATATATGTCTTCTCGTCTACAATTTAATATTTATGGAATTCTAGGAATGTCGTGGTCTTCAACGGTAATATGATTCCTATTGACTGTCTCGTTTGACTCATCATATCTCATGTGTTCCGGATCCTCCATGAGACGTTCTCTTACAAAGTTGGTGTTTAATACCTTCACTGGATTATACCTCTTCATGTTCATGGCCATACCGAAGGTGGGGATTCTTATCTTGATGGTGCTCGTCACGTTTGTCTCACTTGGTTTCTATCTAGTGATGGCTTTGCCAAAAGGTGGATTGACCTTTTGAGTTTGATCCAGCTGTTTTTGAGTGTGTGGTGTTTGTATATCAGTTCATTACGGGTATTTGGTTATGTTCAGGAACTTGTATGTCCGCCTTGAGACATTGGTTGTTTAGGTTGCATTGTTTTGCGCCTTAGACTTCATGTTTTGGCACCCACTATGTTACCCGTATTCATAACTCTATTGAGTTGATCAGTACTTTTATTTTCTATGAATTAATCTTTACCCGGAACTTGCGAAGACAATACTCCATATTTAACATAGCATTACATGTAAAATAGTTTATAATATAGTATTCAAAGGATGATCATGTAATAGTTTTATAAGTGTACACATTTTTTCCTCTCTCGTCATTTGACTCGCCTAATTTATCTTTCAATATCAATAACCGTCCTAATAACATGACGAATTATTCCACACTTTTATTAGAAAATATAATTAAAAAGCTTATGAAATAACCATCTATAGTGATTGGAACTCCCAATATTGTATATAACGGGATTGGGTATATAAGTTCTATTTTCGATGTTTTTCGGCATCTTTATAAAAATATTCACATCGATAAATATCAACTTCACTCTCCAATCGATCCCACATCAATAAATCTTTGTTACTCCCACTAAAGCCTTGCCTTATAAAATGTCAATTTACAGCTTTGTAATTGGGTTATATATAGTCCTACCTGTTTTTTTTATATATATATATATATATATATATATATATATATATATATATATATATATAAATATAAATAAAGTGGATGAGTACATTAACGGTTTAGAATGGAAAGAGTAATTTGCAGTAGATTCGTAGAAACAAACAATGAAGGATGACAAGGGAGAGCAGTAGTGCCTTTTTTGAAAAGGCTAAAACCTAGCTCGTGGGGACTAGAATAGTGAAATTTATTTTGATTGACCAAATCTGAATGGGTCGCTCTCTTTGAGTACCTTACCGAAAAGATCTAGATCTAAAGAAAGGAAGGGCTCTTTAGATTGCTCCGAAAGAGTTCCCTTTTCCCTTAGCTGCGAGACCTCACGCCTACTACCTAATGTTTAAACAACTATGTGACCACCCTCTCCTCTATCATCCGTATTCCATTCGAGTTAAGAATGAGAGTTGAATATTCTCTCCTCTATCATCCGTATTCCATTCGAGTTAAGAATGAGAGTTGAATATTATTTTTAAAAATATGAAATTCCACAGATTTTGCAAGTACTTGCTTCACTTTCTGAGAAAGAAGTCGTCTTTGTATTGTATCCGCTCTTCTGTTAGTAAAACAGTGAAGATCAATAAACAACTATGTGACCGGGGGAATCCGAAGATGATTTTGTGGAAGACTTTGTATATTCAAATGTTTATGCTCCCTAAACAATTCACCTTTTTATAGTCTTGAAAAAATGTTGATTTATTACCGTAACAATATAT
Source organism: Fagopyrum esculentum (assembly GCA_033239045.1). Lineage (NCBI taxonomy): Eukaryota > Viridiplantae > Streptophyta > Magnoliopsida > Caryophyllales > Polygonaceae > Fagopyrum > Fagopyrum esculentum. Next base: position 12,195 of record BSUD01000238.1, read on the forward strand.
AGATTTTTTTAATTAAAATTATGAATTTAAAATGTTGATTTAAAAAATGTGCATCGCAAAACGTTTTCTCCCCAACACGATTAAAGAATTTGTATTTAATGTAAATAGAGAGGTTAGGCGTTAAAAAAATTGTGTACAAGGGAACGAATAAGCAAATGATAAGTGAAGATTGAAGACGAGCAAACGAAATATACAATAACGGTCACGTTTTAAATTAAATCAACACGACTTCAGGAATCCAACCTTCATATGTCTTATGTATGACATAACTATGCATTTCGGTTCCACTAATGTTTAAGTGATTTAGTTTTATGTCTCGGATATTTTTTTTGGAATGAATGGCTTATGCAATTATGCAATTTACTATATTTTCAACTTTTATAATCAAACAAACTACCTTTTGAGTGAATTAGGGCATAATTGGGAAAAAAAAATAATGTTCAATTAAGTAGACATATAGTATAATCTTATTTAATAAATATGTCTCCAATAGAGTAATATTGATAAGTCAATTAAATAAGTAAAAATTAGAGGGTATACAAAACAAAAACTCATAAAAAATAGCCTACTTTACAAAATTCTTTCAAAATAATCTAAGGTAAAATTAGAGGGAATATTTTTGAAGCTTTTTCACTTTTTTAGCACTTTTGTTAACTAGACCCTTTTCTATTTTCATTAGATTTGTGTAACTTTTCAATTTTTACTACTTTTATTAAATTGAAGTTGCAAGGTAAGGGATTTGATTAGAGGTACATTTACTAAACATATCTATATTATGGACATAGTTACTAGAGAGAAATCTCAAAAATGCTTATTTAGCTATTTTGGCCAAAAAATTAATACTACGCTCCCCATATGCGTAGTTGAAATTATTTATTTTTTATTTTTTCATGGACTCCAACTACACACCTGTATACGTAGTTGAAGATCCTATCAACTGCGCACTTCGCGTGCGTAGTTGTGGTGCTTATTAGAGATTTTCGTTGGTACGTCTATCAATCCTCAATATATAAAGGATATAAAAGTGGTCTAGGATTTAAATCTTCTATTTTGCATCACTTTTCTTTAGTAGGATACGGTTTTTTATCACGTAAACTTTAAATGTAATTTGCGTTTGTGGTTATTTAAGTATTTTACTTAAAGAACGTTTAACTTAAAAAAAAAAGTCGTAACACATTTAAAATGAAAGTTACAACATAAATTTATCGTAAATTACTAATATTGACTTACGATGGTGATCTACACCGATTGAAGTTAATCACATTGATCACCAATGTGAATAAGGCTTCTTCTCGTCAAAACTCAATATAGGTAGTATCGTATTATGTGTGCTTCCAAAAAGATATACCTTATTCACGTTGAGCCTTTACACACTACACATTACAACACCTTCGTAAACATCGACCTTTAACGTAAATTTTGTTAATTTTTTTAGAAAACTATCATTCAAATACACATATTGTTCGATGTAGAGTTATTTTAGTACCTCAAACGTTTACCTCAAACGTTGAATTTGATCAAAATTTTAGCCCTTAAGTTTACTTTAAAAATTGTTTGAAAAAATTTGAGAGCATAAAGGGCATACGAAGAGAATATAAGAAAAATTAGAAAATGAAAATTCTAATTTTTATTTTGGGGTTAGAGTGAAAGTTATGACTAGTAGAGGTTAGATCCTCAAGTCCGAAAATTTAGGCGGGTCAGAGCAGATATAAATATATTTCCGTCGGATCAATGAAAAGTCGAATATGCACGAGTCGGATTATTGACGAATCGGATTTTTTTGAACACCCCTAATAGATAGTATCGTATCACGTGTGTTACCAACAAGGATATAACTTAATATCGTCGAGCCTTTACACACTTCACGCTACAACACCTTCGTAAACATCGACCTTAACGTAAATTTTGATCAATTTTTTGAAAACTACATTTCAAATACGTAGATCGTTCGATGTAAACTTATTTTAATCCTCAAACGTTGAATTTGACCAAAATTTCAGCCATTAATTTTAATTTAAAATTTGATTGAGCAAACGATAAGAGCATAAAGGGTATAGGACAAGAATATAAGATGTAGAATTATTATGTGATCATACAATTATACATCAAAAGAAAGATCGACACACAAGTTGATTACGCAGTTCAGGTGTTAAAACCCTACATTTGCGGAACCTCAAGAGGGGAGGTCCGATCCCGGTTTTCACTAGGCATTCAAGACGATTACAATATAGGTTCGATTACAAAGATGCACGCAAGATCAACAAGTAAAAACCCTATATCTAGTAATAAGCAAGAACAAGGGAGATACGAAGAACAAGGTATAGAAATAGCCCCTGTGAGGCTAAGCAAAGCTTTATGTTCAAGCTTTGCAATCTTCAATTGGAAGATCTTCTTCTGGAGAGGTGTAGGTGAGGATGAACATCTCAAACCCTAGCGAACCACCTCCGATCTTTTCTTCAATCACTCTCTCTCTTTCACTCAGAAGAGCTCTCTCTCTTTTCTTCTCTCAGCGGCAAGGGCTGCAAAACTCGCCTTAGGGTTAGGAGAGGTAGAGTGCTGCTTATATACCTCCTCTCAAGAACCCAAACGCATCGTTTTATTTAGACGGTTTCGAACCAAGCCAAACTTCTGAAGATAAACATCACAACTCGAACCCGGTCCAATCACATAACACAAGCTGTTGCCCAGAAGACAACATCTCATGCAACAAGGCCACCACCGCATATCAGGGATAAGGAAACAACACATGCCACAGCTTCCTAATGAGTCCAAGCCACCTGGGTCCAATGAACCGGCAACGAGTACTACACTAGTCAGCTACAACTAGACCTAGGAGCTATTACAAGTCAATTCTATTGCGTGCACTTGTGTAATCTATCCTATACAAACATGAATCACAAAGTTAACATAAGAAAACTTAGAAAGTGAAAATTCTAATTTTTATTTCGTAGTTAGAGCGAAAGTTATGATGCGATTTTTCCTTTTTCTATATGTTGCGACTTTTACATCCATTAATTGAAAGACGGTGCAATTTAGTCACTAAAACTGGAAACATATCATTTAATTGTAAAACTAGTTTAGGACCCGTTTCGTGCATGGGTATTATTTAATACATATAAATAGGGGCGATAACAAATTCTGATTTTGTCCCCATTTTGACCCTTTTTCCAATCACGACGGAATTTCATTAAAAATATCAATCCCGTCCTGCTAATAAATTTTCCGGACGGGATGAACTTTAATTTTTTTCATCCCACTAGGACTGTCTCGTTCACGGTAGCAATACCCGTACCATGCACGGGTATTGCTACCTTAAAAATTAGAAATATCGTCCAACTAATATTCGGGACGGGATGAACCTTAGCATCTTCATCCCCTAGGCCCGGCCCGGGCCGCTAAAAGTATTTTAGGTAAATATGAGTTCAAGATTGAATTTATATATATATATATATATATATATATATATATATATATATATATATATATATATACCTTGATTTGGAGCTGCAAAAACTTAACATAATTGACCGCCTCTTCAAGCATTGTACTAATGTCAACCTTTGTTCCATTAGGAACAAGAGTTCGTAGGATTCTTAGCCTCTCATTGATTCTCTCCCTTCTTTTCTGTGAGGACGAGAAAAGAAACCGAAATCAAAATGTGCAGAAAGTATAACGACAAAGATTATGAATGAGATATGTAAAGCAAAGCAATGAAACTGAAACTTTCAAATTTAAGACCAATATTAGTACACCAACCTCCCTTGACATATATTCTTCCAAACTATGCAAGTTGTTCTATCAATGTCCATTACACTTTCACCCTCACAAGTCTTTGAGTATTTTTCCCTGGAGAGGACCCATAACCAAGGTTAAGAGAAGAAAACATATCCAAATACCCAAACGAAATTGCTTAGTACATTAACAAACGGGTTTCCTTCAATATCCAAATACCCAACCGCTCTTGCCTTCATGATAACTAGCAGGCCCGGCTCAGAGCCGGTTCTCTTGAACAGGGCCTTAAATTTTTTGGGGCCTCATTTGGAAAAAAATATGGTATTAATATCAATGTAATAATAGACTAGTTGGTAAGGATACCTGTTGAGGTGCAGTAGGTCTCAGGTTCGAGGCCTCCTAATGACAATTTTTTTCAATTAAACTGTGTATATGCTCTCAAATTATGGGCTAATAATTTTTATGGACCGGGCCTCGAAATACACTGAGCCGGCCCTGGTAACTAGTAAGCTTTTTTGGTTTTTACTTCTCATGAGACTTTTCGCAAACAGTTGATAGGCATACACCGAAAGTCGAAAGGAATGTGCATCTGATCAAGTGATTCAGATTTTAGATGACAGAAGATTTATCAATGGAAATTGAATAAGTTAATGGGAATCAAACTTGCATCTGATAAACCTAAAGAATTGAAGGAAATTTGAAGTGTACCACAAGAGTCGGTTAAGGGGGAGTTTGTATTATCTACCGAGATGATATATTGCGATCCTTCATCATACCAGATTCTGACGTATCGGTTGGTTGAGCCAAGTAGGGTGATGAATCCGAGCTTGAAGACTCCATTGTTGGAGGTTAAAGATGATGGTTGCGCTTCTTCAACTATGTGGATCAGTTTTTGCGAGGTAGCCATTTGGAAGCGAAGCGAATAGTCTTCAAGAAGCCTATTAACCAAAGAATTAATTAGGGAAATAGGACCCCTTGAAATTCTCTTTTGCAAACTAGGTCTCTGTACAAAGGGAAGAAAAAATAGGTATGGAAACTAAAAAATAGGGGTAATAATTTCTCTAATTGAAATGATGGTGATTAGATGTTTACTTTTGATTTAAGTATCTTTTTACATGGATTGGTTTTGTAGTATATTTCTTGGGTATGGTTTTGGGTATGATTGTGAAAATAGAGGCAATATATTTCTTGACAAATTTATTTTTGGGTATGATTATGACATTATTTGGGTAAACGGGTTTTTGGGTATACTTTTATATGTGTATTGGTTTTGTAGTATATTTCTTATCATTAAGTATATTTTTAAAGTGATATCGTGGGTATGTTTTATGGTTACCCAAACTGTGTTATAATGATCAAATTCAAGCGAATTTTTGGGTAATGATCAAATGTCATTTGATATTGATGTTTGTGTATGATATCGAGTTTTGAAAATTTTGGGTATGACAAATTTAAATTGGGTATGGTTTTTGTATAAAGTGATGTTTAAATTGGGTATAAAAATAAAATATTATCCAATTTATGGATATGATTTTATTTTGATATTTGATTTTTTGGGTATGTTGTTTTCGAGTATGTTTATGTACTTTGACAAATTTATTTTTGGGTACGATTGTGACATTATTTGGGTAAACGGATTTTTGGGTAATAGGTGATAAAGTAAGAATGTTGGAAATTCTTTTTTCTGATTGATGTGACATGTGGAATAGTACAACAAGTCACATCTGATGGGTTGTCAAACTTTGCCCTCTTTTGTACTATATTTACTCTATTCTATTTTATAGGGGGTCAAAATATCAATCTCAAATAGTATGAGTCTTCTTTCTCAATTGATTTGCTTAAAAAGGCTAGTTTGCCAATTTTGCCTTAACCAAATTAACCCTAATAAATTTGCACCTTACACTTCATGTTTTGGCACCCTGTGCATAGACTTTTTGTTACCCGTATTCATAAACTTTTTGGGTTGATGAATACTTTTATTTTCTATGAATTAATCTTTTCCCGAAACTTGTGAAGACAATACCCCATATTTAACATAGCATTACATGTAAAATAATTTATACTATGTGATGCGCTCTTCGTCAGTTGAACGCAAGGATCCGTCGGTGTTGTTCCTCCGACGACTTCTTTTGTGTATTTTCGATTTATATGGATATGCCAAGCAAGGAATCGTCCAGCCTCGCACCTTGGATCTCCTTGGCTCGAGATCTTCTTTCCTCGGAATCTCACTTCGGAAATTGGATCTCCTTTGTCCTCCTAGCCTCGCACCGTAAGGACACCACTCGGCCTCTCACCTTATGGGTTTCGAAACTTTGGCCTCTCACCTTAGTCTCTAGGTTTGTTTTTCTCAAAGTGAAAACACAACTTTTGATTGACTCACTTCATAATCTGATTAAAACGTGTGTGGGAGAAGGCCTTATATGGGCTGAAAATTCAGCACCAACTCCCCACAATAAAAGCATACAAGTAGTTCAAGAGTTGTGATATTGAATAAAGGCAAACCTAGGGTCTTTCAACCAACAACTTCAAGTAATAAATGGCCTAAAAACCATAAATATGGCCGACCAATTAGAGCTCCAAGGGTAAAAAACGTGGCTGAAAGAATCCCAACTAAATGTTGTTTTAAACCCTTGAAATAAAAACAAACATGAACACATAAAATAAAAAAAAGGTTACATCTAAGGTTTAAAGTGATCCGGCATCCTCAATTGCCTCAAGTATGTTCACTAAGTGATAGTCATGGACGTCCTCAAATGTCGGAGCTCCGAAAGGGTGGTAGGTCAAAGTGGTTCGGCCTAGCATGCGGGCTCTAGCTCGAGTGAGAGGTGGTGTTGATCTTGGTGTTGTCACATTAGTCTCGTTGCTTAAGTCCGGCGGGCTCACATCATCCCCTCCTTCTTGGAAAGGATTCGACCCTGAATCCGCCAACTCGTTCTCCGCATCCTCGACCTCATCACCTACATAAAAAGGAGACAAATCAGAAACATTAAACACATTATGGACACCATACTTAGTGGGAAACTCAATGCGATATGCGTTATCGTTAATCTTCTCGAGGACCCGAAAAGGACCATTCGCTCGTGGGTTGAGCTTAGATTGCCGAATAGAAGGAAAGCGATCCTTCCTCAAATGGACCCACACGAGGTCTCCCTCCATGAAGAGCATTTCCCGGCGCCCTCTGTTGGCTTGGTTGACATATTGCTCGGTACGTTTTTCTAACTGGGTTCGGACCCGCTCATGCAAACCTTTCACAAACTCAGCTCTAGATTGCCCATCCACATCAACGGGTTGCGGAGCCGGTTGAGGAGTCAAATCTAGCAGAGTAAGAGGATTCTTGCCATAAACAATTTCAAAAGGGGACTTCTTGGTCGCAAAATGAATAGCCCGGTTATATGCAAACTCCACAAAGGGCAAACAATCCTCCCACCTGCACAAGTTAGTATCCATCATAGTGCGAAGCAAAGTGCCAAGAGTCCGGTTTACTACCTCAGTTTGTCCATCCGTTTGGGGATGACAAGAAGTCGAAAAACACAACTTCGTCCCCATCTTGGCCCAAAGTGTCTTCCAAAAATAACTAAGGAACTTAGAGTCTCGATCCGACACAATTGACCTAGGTATCCCATGCAACTTAACAATATGCTCAAAGAAAAGGTAAGCCACATTTGACGCATCATCAGATTTACTACAAGCAATAAAATGCGCCATCTTAGAAAACCTATCAACAACCACAAAAATGGAATCATGTCCTCTTCTAGAACGAGGTAATCCTAGGACAAAATCCATGGAAATGTCTTCCCAAGGAGAGCTAGCAATAGGCAAGGGTAAATATAATCCATGGGGGTTAGCCTTAGACTTTGCCTTACGACAAGGTACACAACTAGCACAACATCTCTCTACATCACTTCTCATCTTAGGCCAATAAAAGTGTTCCCTCAATATGCCTAAAGACTTAGTAACCCCAAAATGACCCATCAATCCCCCGCCATGGGCCTCTAAAACAATCAAATTTCTCAAAGAACAAGTAGGCAAACATAACCTAGAAGCTCTAAATAAATACCCATCATGAATGTAATAACGTACTACTAGCATGAGAGTCACTACTAGAGCGCAAACAAAGCGCAAAAATGTCTCGAACGTCCACATCAAGAGCATATAAATCACGAACCAGTCCAAAACCCAAAACGCATGCATCTAAGGAAGATAGAAGTGACTACCTACGAGATAACGCATCAGCTACGATGTTGTCCTTTCCCTTCTTGTAGCGCACAACATATGGAAAAGCCTCAATATATTCCACCCATCGTGCTTGGCATTTGTTTAACTTGGCTTGTCCTCTCAAATACTTCAACGACTCGTGATCAGAATGTATAACGAATTCACGAGGTAGAACATAGTGCTCCCAAACCTGGAGGACCCGAACCAAGGCATATAACTCCTTGTCGTATGTAGGGTAGTTCAAGGCGGCTCCTCCTAGTTTCTCGCTAAAGTATGCCACGGGGCGTCCCTCCTGCATCAAAACTCCTCCAATCCAGATTCCCGAAGCGTCACACTCTATCTCGAAAGTTTTCGAGAAGTCCGGAAGCACAAGAACGGGGGATGGGTCAGCCGCTCTCTAAGTATTATAAAGGACTCCTCTTGAGCTGATCCCCACTCAAATCGCACGCCCTTCTTGGTCAACTCAGTGAGGGGAGCGGCAATGGTGCTAAAGTCCCGAACGAACCTCCTATAGAACCCGACAAGTCCAAGGAAACCCCGTATGTGAGGGACCGTTGTCGGACGGGGCCATTCTGATATTGCCTTGGTCTTCTCTTTGTTCACACGCAAGCCTTCCTTTCCTACCACAAAACCCAAAAAAACCACAGATTCCGAGCAAAAATGGCATTTCATAAAGTTTACAAACAAATGTTGCTCTTTAAGCACGAGAAATACACTTCTCAAATGTTCAACATGCTCATTCAACGTCCGACTATAAACTAAGATGTCATCAAAATACACCACAACAAATTTACCTAAGAAATCACGTAAGAAATGGTTCATTAGGCGCATAAACGTACTAGGTGCATTCGTTAATCCAAAAGGCATTACAAGCCACTCATATAATCCATACTTAGTTTTGAAAGCAGTTTTCCATTCATCCCCCTTATGCATCCTAATCTGATGATATCCACTTCTAAGGTCTATTTTAGAGTAAAGAGTAGCACCGTGAAGTTCATCTAACATATCATCAAGACGAGGAATAGGATGTCGGTACCTTACAGTGATTTGGTTGATGTCACGGCAGTCGACGCACATCCTCCAACTCCCATCTTTCTTGGGTACCAATAGCACAGGAACGGCACATGGACTCAAGCTCTCCCGAATGTATCCCTTACTCAAAAGATCCTCCACTTGAGCTTGTAGCTCCTTTGTTTCCACCGGGTTAGCTCAATATGCAGGCCGATTTGGGATGGTGGATCCGGGTATGAAGTCAATCTGATATTCTATGCCTCGGATAGGGGGTAGTCCCGGGGGAATCTCTTCGGGCATAATCTCCTTGAACTCCTCAAGTAGTCCTGAAATACAAGAAGGCAAAGACAAATCATTAGCTTCCATAGTAGATAAAGCTGTTACACAAACAAGAAGGAAGCAAATATCCCCCCTTTGTAGGGCTCGACGGGCATCGTGTAGCCGTGCGGTGAGTAGGGTCTTGGGGTCGGATGTTGTTTCAAGAACCATCTTAGTCTTTCCCTTTGTCCTTGCGGCCTCAACTTTCTCCAACATTTTCCATTCTCTACACATGTGGTCTTCCATGATCTCGGATGGGCTGAGAGGCATGAGTTTTACTTTCTTCCCGGCCATGGCGAAGAAGTATATGTTGGTGTAACCATCATGAAACACCCTTCGGTCAAACTGCCATGGTCTCCCAAGTAAGAGATGACAAGCTGTGATTGGAAGCACGTCACAAACAACGTCGTCTTGGTATGGTCCGATGGCAAAGTGAACAAAATATTGCTCCTTGACTTGAAGGGGAGCGTTGGTGTTGAGCCACTAGAGCGAATAAGGTTGTGAGTGCGCCTTCGTTTTGAGTCCTAGGTGTGCAACGACCTCCTGACTAACAATGTTACAGCAAGACCCACTATCAATAATAACAGTAAACAGTTGTCCTGAAATTAAACAAGAGTGTTAAAGAGATTCTCCCTTTGTGAGACGTCGGGAACGAGTTCGCTTGCTTGTAGGGACTTTTTTGTGACAAGGCAGAAATCTCCCACAGGAGCACGAGCTTCAACTTCAACACCATCTATGATTGGAGCTACTGTTTCATAGTCATCTTTGAATTCATGATTCTCGATGACCTCTTCCCCAAATGCATTCAATAAAACCTTACGGGGATTAGGGCACTCCCGGGCATAATGACCATGTTCGTAACACTTGTAGCACTTCACTTCCCTAGTCCGGCTCGTTTCTGGAGTTGGTGGGATACTAAGGTTAGGGGCGGAGGTGGCCTTGGGAGCTACTGTTGGGGATGAACCGGTTGTGTGGGTAGGACAATTATTTCGAGAGGGTTCAATGGATTCATGACTTGTCCCTCTTCTTGTTGATCCGGATGCCTTACGTTTTTTGATGACATTATAGGCGTGGGTAGCATGGTGAAGGGCATCAGTTAGGTTTGTGTGTCGGAGTTGTTCAACTATTTCGGACACATCGGGGTTAAGCCCAGATAGGAACTTGGCTAGGATATAGTCGTCGGGTTGTTGGGTTCCCGATCTCTGAAGGAGAGTTCTCAACTCTTTGTGGTACTCGTCTGGAGTTCGGTTACCTTGACGTAGCCTTTCAAGTTTGAGCAACAATTGTTGCTTGTAGTCCGAAGGTATGAACCGAGCACGCATCCTTCTACGAAGTTCAAACCAGGTGTTGATGTGTGGCTGTTGATGTGCCTCCACATATTCCAATTCTTCCTGCCACCACGTTAGAGCAAAATCAACAAAATGAATAGTAGCAGCTTCAATCTTTTCATACTCATTAAAAGCATAATAACGGAAGACTTGTTCAACCTTAGTCTCCCACTCAATGTAGGTCTCAACTTCTGTAGTTCCGGTGAAGTTGGGAACATCCACTTTTGATCCATGTTAACGCCTCCTATTGCGGTGACCACGATTTTCTTCATCGTCCGAGTCATCGTGTCGAGAAGCTTGACTATGGTCCCGGTTTCTGTTCCGGTCTCTATCTCGGCGTCTATCTTGGTTTCTGCTCACTCACACTCCTATCCCGGCCTCTACGAGGTGGTCCCTGGTTACTTCCTCCTTGACTTTGTTTCGGTGGGACGGGAGGTAGTCTCCTTAAAAGCTCCGCTAGTTGGGCTTCAAGGCGGTCAATACATGGGTCGGCTTGGTTGATCCCATTACCATTGACGGATGCCATTCTGTTTTTTTTACTACAAAACAAGCAAAGAAACAAACAAAACCGTGTGTCCAAAGGTATAACAAAACAAAGTGTTCAAAGGCAAACCGAAAGTACAAAAAAAGTGCCGATTTCGTGACTGAAACGGTGTCAGATGGCTAAAAACCGCAAAACCGGCCGTTTTTCACCTTTTCTAGTCTCTTCGCCTATCACACAAAAAAAACTAGAAGGCAAAAGGTTAGCAACAAAAAACGTTCTCTCTCTCTCCTCTCTCAAGTGTATTTCTCCTCACACTCACTCACGTGTTTGATAGTGTTTGGGTTCACACAACTCCCCTTTTCCTTTGCTTCGAGGCAAAGCTCTCACTCACCTTTTTCAATGCACTAGGCAATGCCCTCCACTCAAATATTTCACTTGGTAACAAAATTCCGCAAGATTTCAAGATAGTTCACAAGATAAGGTACGCCAAGATGCAATATAACTTCAGAAAAGCAAACACAAAGGGCAACACAAGCAACAACAAATACGAGCCTTCCGGCGAGTATTTACTTAGTCCCTAACAAGTAGTTAGTCAAAGCAATAACAAGCGTTTTCCCCAAAACGTGCGGGTTGTGTTTTGGATGGCTATAACACTAAAACAACTTTTTTTTTTCTTTTCTTTTCTTTTCTTTTGTTGTCGTTTTTTTTTTGACTTTACTTGATGATATAAAATATGCTTTTTCGTTTTTTTTTTTTGAATAAAAAGGTCAACAAGATCTCTCTAAAGACTCACAAAAAGAAAGTTTGTAAGCACCAAAATTTTTGGGAACTACTCAAAATTGCAAAAACTAAAAACAAGTTTAGATAAGCAATTCGTACCCCGAAAGCTTGAGGAACTCGCACCGTTGGGCTCTGATACCACTTGATGCGCTCTTCGTCAGTTGAACACAAGGATCCGCCAGTGTTGTTCCTCCGACGACTTCTTTTGTGTATTTTCGATTTATATGGATATGCCAAGCAAGGAATCGTCCAGCCTCGCACCTTGGATCTCCTTTGCTCGAGATCTTCTTTCCTCGGAATCTCACTTCGGAAATTGGATCTCCTTTGTCCTCCTAGCCTCGCACCGTAAGGACACCACTCGGCCTCTCACCTTATGGGTTTCGAAACTTTGGCCTCTCACCTTAGTCTCTAGGTTTGTTTTTGTCAAAGTGAAAACACAACTTTTGATTGACTCACTTCATAATCTGATTAAAACATGTGTGGGAGAAGGCCTTATATGGGCTGAAAATTCAGCACCAACTCCCCACAATAAAAGCATACAAGTAGTTCAAGAGTTGTGATATTGAATAAAGGCAAACCTAGGGTCTTTCAACCAACAACTTCAAGCAATAAATGGCCTAAAAACCATAAATATGGCCGACCAATTAGAGCTCCAAGGGTAAAAAAACGTGGCTGAAAGAATCCCAACTAAATGTTGTTTTAAACCCTTGAAATAAAAACAATCATGAACACATAAAATAAAAAAAAGGTTACATCTAAGGTTTAAAGTGATCCGGCATCCTCAAATGCCTCAAGTATGTTCACTAAGTGATAGTCATGGACGTCCTCAAATGTCGGAGCTCCGAAAGGGTGGTAGGTCAAAGTGGTTCGGCCTAACATGCGGGCTCTAGCTCGAGTGAGAGGTGGTGTTGATCTTGGTGTTGTCACATTAGTCTCGTTGCTTAAGTCCGGCGGGCTCACATCACTATGGCATTGAAAGGATGATCATGTAATAGTTTTATAAGTGTACACATTTTTTCCCTACCTCGTCATTTGACTCGCCTAATTTATCGTTCAATATCAATAATCGTCCAAATAACATGACAAGTTGTTCTACACTTTTATTTAGAAAGTATAATGAAAAAGCTTACGAAATAACCATTTATACGAAATAACCATCTATGGTGATTGGAACTCCCAATGTTGTATATAACGGGACTAGATGTATAAGTTCTATTTTCGATGTTTTTTTAATCTTTACAAAAATACCCACATCGATAAATATCAACTTCACTCTCCAACCAATCCCACATCGATAAATCTTTGTTGCTCCACTAAAGCCTTGCCCTATAAAAAGTCAATTTACAGCTTTGTAACTTGGTTAGATATAATCCTACAAATATTATATTTATCTATATATAGAAAGGAAGAGTTGCCTAAATGAATAGACAATTTTCTAATTAATCAAGCCCTTGAGACTAGTGCCGATTCTCCAATCATGTAGGCTTTGAAGTTGTTGATTGAGTGATGATTCTAGTGATTCTAGTTGTCGACTGATTGATAATTCTAGGGCTTCGGATATGCTATTTCCTTTCGTTGATAATACACAAATTGGATTATTATTTCACAATCTTAATCATCACTTGCTTATTTTCTCCTTCTTTCTTTCTTCTTGATCAATCCTTTGTTCCTTTATTCCAAAGTCTTTAACTTCTTATTCAGCCTTGAGTGAATGTTAATAAGTAAGGTTATAATTAATGATGCCTTCTTTTTTTGTAGCTTTTACAAAATTGGTTTACTCGTAGCACATAAATTGGTGTGGATGTTTGAGCCTTCCAAATGTTGAAATGAATTATATGATTTGAGCTTGCCCTTAAATTGCTCGATGAAATGTCTACGAGAGGTTAGAGGAATGTTATCCGACTTAATTAGAAGAATATAGAGGTTTTGCATATCAATCTTAAGTTGTAAAAGTAAATTAGTAGACAACTACAAGTGAAGTTTGTAAATGACATTCTCATGTACTTTCTAACACGTCTAGATTCATGTTTTTACTCTAACTCAGTTAATTCGTTACACAACATTTTTTAAGATGGGTATCTCTGTATTTATGTTCTCCTTTGTTTTATCTCTCTTGCATGTCTTCCAAAACGTAACCCTAGTCTGCTTATTTTCTTCTTCCCTTCTCTCTGGATCTCCCTCCATTATCGTCGCCCCTGGTTCCAGCCACACACCACCAGGAGTCGCCGCCGTCGCGCCTAGATCACGATCGTTGCCCGTTGTAGTGGTTCTTGGGGCGTTCGTCACCTGGTGTCGCCGACTTCTGTCATTTTAGCCACCACTCCCGGCCGTCATTGTTGTAACACCGCCACGGAAGTCGGCCACTAGTTTCGATTGTGTTGGTCGTAAGGAGCCGCCGCTAGGGTCTGTCGCGAGGTGGTTGAGTGGTTCAGTTTCCACCGCTTGTTTCCGTCCACCGTCCTTAAATGACTTTCTTCTTTCCCTCTACAGATCTGTTTTGGTTCTTGGGCGAGTTTTTGGAGTTGTTGATTTCTGCGTAAATGGTTGCGGGGACGTAAATGGTTGCGTAAAGGGCTTGTATTTGTGTAACCAAACCATGTGTAAATGACGAATTTGTGTTAACAAAACTTGTGTAAATGACGGGCTTATGAAACCAAATCATGTGTAAATGAAGGACTTGTGTAACCAAACCTTGTGTAAATGACGGACTTGTGTAACCAAACCTTGTGTAAATGGATAAACAAACTGGACTTGTGTAATTGAAAAATGACCGAATGTGTTAACTATATAAATTGACATAATAAATGAAATTGTGTAATTGAAATTGTGTATGAACATTATGTAGTTGAAATTATGTATTAACATTTTGTAATTGAAATTTGTGTATTAAGATATTGTATCATCAAAAGTATACACAAAGTTTAATAAGTCCAATTAGTATAAGAGTGGGAGAGAGGGCCTATCATTTAGATTTTGAATCCTAAGTTTGACACAATCTTTTTAGGATTTTTCCTCTTGGTGCCATCAAGGTTTGGACTTTTACTCTTGGTATCCACTAAGTTTTAAAATTCCTCTTGATGCCCTCAAGATTTCATTTGTTTCCTCTTTATACCCATTCTTAATATATTACATTAAAATTCATTAAAAAATAATTAAAAAATTAAAAAAATAAATTTAAAATAGATTATCACCTCATAAAATTAGATTAATAAATTTACAACATAAATAGTTTTTATTTTTATTTTTTATTTTTAAATTACAATATTTTTTACTTTTTACTTTGGATTTAATATATATATATATAATTAAATAAAAAACATTTTTTTGAAACTTTATTACGAGTCTAGAGAATTAAAATATAATAAATTTTTTTATTTTGAATTTAAATTTTA